>CM066333.1:69315967-69325967 GCA_033807585.1 Hydrophis major
GGATTTTGTCTTTCTAACATACAAGGTCTTTCTTGGAATTATGTCATCTCATAATAGTGTTATACTCATCTCTATTCTCAATAACTGGAAGAATTATTTTTTTTATGGAAACATTTCAAGGGGAATTAATGTGGAACGGCTTTGCAGCTTGTGTAAAAAGCAGGGCTATCCATAATTTTAATCATTCCATTTACAAGCTCTTACATTCCTTTTACAAGCTCAAGAACATATTGATTAACATTCTTGAGAAAATATGTTGGTGTGAAAATCAGAAATGGCAGACTGCGTCTACAAAGAGACTCCACATATTACCATAGATGTTCTGATTTAATACAGGGTTGTAGCTGTTTAGGCATAATTTCCATTTTTTCAAGGATATCTTATCACTTCGTTAACCTCAATTACTTTCTAGGTTTTACTCCTGTAACATGTTGGCCTGATCTGGCCCTTGGTTTGTTTTCATTCCTTACCTATAGGAAATATTATTGCCATTTGACATTCCCCTAGTTTTCTGGCTTCATTTTTATTCTCAACTTATTTTTCAAATATTACACACACACACACACACACACACACTTTGAAGCAAAAACCAAAATATTTGTTGCAATTAAAGTGGCAATTTTTAAGTTATGCATGATTGACTTTAGTAACAATAGGTTCAGCACCAATTGGTTCATCTCAACCAATTTTGGCTCTGTCCAGTCCCAGGAACAATTATTATGAATCTATAATGTCTAATTCATTGTTGTGTCTGGAGCATATACTATATTTATCCAGTCTTTGTATGAGCAACTGGAATTACACATTTCTACAACAGCTTCCACTTTAGAAGCTTCACTGATTAAATTCTCCATCTGAAATCATCTCATTATTTCAGTAGGGAAAGCCGGTAATTTATTCCCAGAGCTATGTTGCATTTAGTGAATCTCTTTGTTCTATTAAAGCTAACATTGTTATTTTGATTCCTCTACCATTTATATTTAGACCAAGTATAGTCCCAGGTCTTTTATTTTCACAGTCTCGGAGCAGCATAATTGCTGAAAATCAACAGCACAATTGAAGACTGAGAAAACACAACAATGTAATTTTTTCAAATAGCAATAGCACTTACCCTTATATACCGCCGTGCTTTCCAGCCCTCTCTAAGTGGTTTACAGAGTCAGCCTCTTGACCCCAACAATCTGGGTCCTCATTTTACCAACCTCAGAAGGACAGAAGGCTGAGTCAACCTTAAGATGGTCAGGATCGAACTGCTGGACCACCACAACTTAGATAGCAATAGCAGTAGTACTTCTACATATATATTGCTTCACAGTGCTTTACAGCCCTCTCTTAGCAGTTTACAGAGTCAGCCTCTGGTCCCCAACAATCCAGGTCCTCATTTTACTGACCTTGGAAGGATGGAAGCCTGAGTCAACCTTGAGCCAGTCAGAATCAAATTGCTGGCTGTGGGCAGAGTTAGCCTACAATACTGCATTCTAACCACTGAGGGAGGGAGGGAGGGAGGGAGGGAGGAAGGAAGGAAGGAAGGAATAAATAGCAATAGCACTTACACTTATATACCACTTCACAGTGCTTTATAGCCCTCTCTAAGCAGTTTACAGAGTCAGCCTATTGTTCCCAACAATCTGGGTCCTCATTTTACCAACCTTGAAAGGATGGAAGGCTGAGTCAACCTTGAGCCAATGAGAATCGGACTGTTGAACTGCTGGCAGTCGGCAGAAACAGCCTGCATTCTAACCACTGTGCCACCATGGCTCTTAACTCAAATGAAGTGAACGTAGGCGAAAAAAACACACATGCACTTACAAATCCTACCCAATTCAACAAAAGAAAAAACAGAAATGGGGAAGAAGCTCTCAATCATGCTGAAAGGTAGATATATCTAGCCTATCAGAGGGATATGAAATCTGTCTTCCAGGACTTGAGAGGCTATCACAGTGAAGAATTGTTATTCTCCAAAGCACCAGAGGGCAGGACAAGAAACCCGTCTTGACTATTGCAACCCGGTCTACATGGGGCTGCCCCTGAAAAGCATCCAGAAGCTCCAGTTGTTGCAAAATGCAGTGACCCGCATGTGCAGATCTTGGTACTCACATGTATCGCCTTTCCTGTGAGAGCTGCATTGGTTGCTGATTTGCTTCAAGGTGTTGGATGTCATCTTTAAAGACCTTCATGGCTTGGCACCAGGTTGAGGGACCGTCTAGAACAGGGGTGTTAAACATAAGGCCCAGGGGCCAGATCCAGCACGCGGGATGCTTTGATTTGGCCCATGGGCCCACCCTGGAAACAACAAAGAACTGTCCCATGGTGCCTCTGCCAACAAAAATGGAGCTCAGTGAGGCCACACATAGCCTGCCCAACCTTCATTGTCAGTTGCAACAGCTTCCGGCAGCCCTCTCCAAATGAAAACAGAGCCTGAGCTGGCCATGCACAGCTTCCCCAAGCTCCATTTTCCTTGGCAGAGTGTCAACTCATAAAATATTTCTATGGTCTTTTTAGAGTTGCCAACAGAAAGGGAAGTGGGAGCAGTGCGACAGCTTGGAAATTGAAAGTGCATTCCATAAATGTTTTCAAAGATAGTAACTAGGTGGCTGAAGTTTCTGCTGCGCAAAATTCTAACTGGAGAGTATGATTGATGACTCTTAGCTACGGATGCATCCCATTGAAGAATATGAATTATGATACAACCAGGGGATGGAGGGAAAAACCAGGGTCAAGGGTGACTGAATTATGTGTCTCAGAGTCAGTTACACCCAGGCAGTGCTGGCATGTTAGCTCCCAATAAATCCTTTTTAAGTTTTGGAAGTTTGGCTCAAGACTCATGATTTTAATGGGGGTAACTGCCAGAGCCCTGTTGGCTGCAGGAGTCCTGATGGCTGCAAAGGGAGGCCATCACAACAAAAGACAGAGACTTGATGAGTGACATCGAGCTGGCCGTGCCTCCAGCCATGCCTCCCCAGCCCCCCGAAGTCAAACACCACCCTGATGCAGCCCTCAATGAAATTGAGTTTGACACCCCTGGTCTAGAATACTTGTAAGGTCGCTTCCAAATCTGTTCTGTTAACATGGACCTCCAGGTGCTTCCAGAACATTTGTTTTGTACATACTGTCAGGATTCCAGCAATCGCTCTAATTAAATCATGATTCTCGAGCCAAACTTCAAAAAACTTCAAAGGATTTATTAGAGGTGACATGCTGGCACTGCCCTGTATGAAGCCAACTCTGGCATACGTAATTTACAGTCCCCTGTGACCCTGTTTCCCCCTCCCCCTGGGAGTGTCATAAACCAGATTCTCCAACTGAGCATGTTCATCATTCACATTCTCCAATTAAATATATTCACGGGCAAAAGCTCTACTATTTTAGTTACAATCTTTTAAAGATAAGAGTTGGAATGTACTTTTGCTTTCAACTGCTCTTCCAGGTTTCCTTCCTTCTCTATTTTTATGGCAACTACTAAAGCAGGCATAGGAATGTTTTATGAGTTGACACATACTCTGCCATTTCTAATGATTTGTAAATGGATTGCCATACCTCACATTGGCAACAAAAGTGATCAATTCTATGTTCTTTTCTGCAGCACAAGGCCATGTGTCCACTAAGCGGGAAGGCAAGGAAACCATCTGTTACAAAAAATCCCAAAATCGTTGGGCTACCTTTAATACCAATTGAGCGCAACCAAAGTTTCCCAAGAGCTAAAGCCAGCTTACTTGAGGTAAACATTTATCATGTAAGTTTGTGTAGCTGAAATTGTTACCTTGTTATTAAAGAAAGAAATTGTAACTTGGAAACCACTTCTGAACTTTGTGCTTGAGGTGATAAAAAATGAAACTTTGGTTTTGGGTTTCACCAATGAGGTAGCTTTGTTGTTTAGAAATGGCTAGTTTGTAGTATTATGCAAAAGTAAAAAGTTGAAGTTTGATGTCACTATCTTATTCTATTGCTCCAAAAGGGAGTCAGAAGTCGACGTCTTTTCTTTCTTTTTTGCCCTCTTTTCTACACTTTCTCCTTTCCTTTTCCTTCCCCTATCCTTCCTATTATTTGGTTTTATGTTTTTGTATTTTATATTAACTCATTAGTTTTATTAGTTGAAACTAATAAAAAAGAAGGAAATATGTGATTAGCAATAGCAATAGCACTTAGACTTATATACCACTTTACAGCCCTCTAGGTAGTTTTACAGGCTCAGCCTCTTGCCCCCAACAATCTGGGTCCTCATTTTACCCACCTAGGAAGGATGGAAGGCTGAGTCAACCTTGAGCCAGTCAGGATCGAACTGCTGGCAATGGGCAGAGTTAGCCTGTAATATAACATTCTGATTACTGGGAAAGAAGGAAGAAAAGGGAGGGAGGGAGGGAGGGAGGGAGGGAGGGAGGGAGAGAATAGCAATAGCACCTAGACTTATATACCACTTTATTGTGTGTCCTCTCTAAGCGGTTTTACAGAGTTAGCCTCTTGCCCCCAACAATCTGGGTCCTCATTTTACCCACCTAGGAAGGATGAAAGGCTGAGTCAACCTTGAGCCTGGTGAGATTCAAACTACCAAATTTCAGGCAGATTAAATGTAACCATTAAAGAAGGACATATATCTGTAAACTAAAGAAGCCCATGTTAGGAAAATTTTGGCTTGTATTTAAAGCACAGGCAGTCCTTGACTTGCAAAATTTCCTTTAGTGACTGTTCAAAGTTACAATGGCAGTGATGAAAAGGAACTCATGACCATTTTTCACACTTAATGACCATTGTGGTATCCCCATGGTCACATGATCAAAATTCAGGTGCTTGCCAAACGATTCATATTTATGACCCGGAGTCCTGCAATCCCCTTTTGAGACCTTCTGACAAGCCAAAGTCAATTTTGGAAGCCGGATTCACTTAACAACCTTGTTACTTAACTTGAGGACCTCTGTGCTTCACTTAAAAACTGTGTCAAGGAAGATCAGAAAATGGGGACAAAACTCGCTTAACCACAGAAATGTCGGGTTATTAACTGAACAGCTGTCATGAAACATTGTAAAATGAGGCAAAACTTACTTAACAACTATCTCACTTAGCAACAGCAAGGTTGGAGTCAGTTGTAGTCATAAGTCAAGGACTATCTATACGTACTGTGGTATTTGGTTATGTATTTTGTGTGCATATATTGTTCAGAGTTTTGCGGCATTAATTCAGCACCAGAAAAATAAACACACATGGCTGACGCTTCATTTAACATCTTTATAAACATAATAAGTGTACAATACCAGTTGTAGATTTCTCCAACAAGGAGCAAACTAAGACAGAAATAAACATGCTGCAAGTAACTTCAGAGCAGAGCTCCAGCCTTCAGCAAGCAAGCAAGTTAGTTTATCTTTTACTTTAGTTCAGCAGGGAAGAGAAGCAATTTCATTTCAATAAGACTCAGAGCTCAGCATAGCTGCAGAGTTGCAGAGCTTAATATAGAGCCACACCTAGACTACTTCTAGTTTCAGTTTCCAGCCTAGGCTACATCTAGTTTCAGTTTCTAAACTGTCCTCATTAGCTGATTTAGTTGCTATGCCTATTCATTGGCTGATCTTGTTACCATGTTCTATTCCAGTTCATGAATATACTCTGATGTATATGTGTGGGTGTGTTTCTCAATATATACTATATATGCAGAGTGGATTTTATCAGGTTATGTTTTCAATAAATCAAATAGAACTCTTTCAAATTAAATGAACTGTTCACTTTTTTTTTTTTTTTACACCTCAGCTATATCCCAGGAAATCCTAAACTACAAAATTAGTTTTGAAAGGTGTATATTTTAGAAATAAAGCAGTACATTCAGCCTGATCTGGAACTCAGTAATAGATTTACATCATTTTAATGTTCTTTTTGAATCAAAAAACCAACACCAACAACAAATCAAATCAAATCAGGAGTGGTTTTGCACCATAGCAACCAAATTCTATTTGTTTCTTCAAAATCTTTGAGGATGGATTTTAAGCTCCCCCTGGGAGGAACAACTAAGCCTTTTGAATTTAAGCATTTTATGCAATCTTGAGGTAAGGTAGGTAGAAAAATTTACAGTCTTGCCTTTACCCATCCACTCAAGTAGAAATCCCTCAAAGCATATGGAAACACAACAGATGTCTTGTCCATGTGAATATTTTTTTTTTTTAGTTGCCACTTTGAGAACACCAAAGAAACTTTTCATAAATGATGAACGATAACAGCAAAATATAAATTTCTGTTTACTTTCAAGTATCTCAGTTTCTTTGGCTCAAAATGGATTTTCTGCAAGGTTTGTTTTTTTCCCCCCCTTCCTCTGTGTCTCCTTTATGGAGGTAGTCCTAGATTTATAACAAGGAAATCTGTTAGAAACTGTTCAAAGCTACTACAGCACTGAAAACAGTGACTTAAGACCAGTGGTGGTATTCTACTGGGTTGGCCCGGTTCAAGCGAACCGGTAGTAAAAAAATATGGTGGGGGAGGAAGAGGAAGAGGAGAGCTGTGGAGTCCTTGGTACTTTCTGAGCTAGGTTGTTTTATTTCAGAGGTTTCATTACCAAACTAGGTAACATCATCAGTGCTATGATGATGGTGATGATGAGGTTGCTATTTAATAATGAAATGTCTGCAAGACAACAACCAAGCTCAGAGAGTACTGAGGACTCCATAGTTCAACTCTGAGCTAATAATTTCTCTCCCATGAACTGCATATATTTTTCTATACCACTCCCTTTCCCCTCTCTGCCTCCTATCTCTATCTATCTATCTATCTATCTATCTATCTATCTATCTATCTATCTATCTATCTATCTATCATCTATCTATCTACCCTGTTTCCCCGAAAATAAGACCTACTCTGAAATTAAATCCTAGCTTGATTTTTACATGTACCCCCAAAATAAGCCCTAATTGAGATCCCACCCACTCCAGAGTAAACGGGCAAAAATTTAGCTCGGGTGAGGAATAGGGGTGGGTGGGTGGAGCTGCCCTATTACTTACCTGTGGACAGTTGTAGCAGGCCTCACACACCCTGACACCTGCCTCGCCAGCCTATTTCTTCTGCAGCTGGCAAGGCTTTCCTGAAGGCTTCTGTAGCTGATAACAAAGCTCTGGATCAATCCAGAGCTTAGTTATCAGCTGCAGAGGCCTTCAGGAAAGCCTTGCTGGCCACAGAAGAAGAAATTCCTGAAGGCCTTGGACAGCGAAAAGAGGCCAGGGGTGAGGTGCGCAAGTGAGGTTAGTCAGTAGATGGCGTCCCCCGACAATAAGACCTGATGCCTTTTTTGGTGGCAAAAATATATGGATCTTATTTTGGGGGAAAATACAATATCTATCTATCTATCTATCTATCTATCTATCTATCTATCTATCTATCTATCTATCTATCTATCTTAATAATGTATGAACGGAAACCCTTGGAGAGCAAGTTGGAAGGACTTAAGTCCCCAGAGGTAGGCTACAAACAATCGATGCAAATGATTCCATCTTTAATTCTTTCTCCATCTCTGCACAGAATTCGAAACTGGAAACAGAACGGGACTTAGCTGAAGAAAAGACCAGTTTAAAGGAACGAGTATCGCGGGTTGTTCAACATAAAGAACGAAAAGAGGAAAAATTCTGGAATCAAGGAAGAAAGCATCGCAGCCTGATCTGTCTGGAGGACATGGCTGAAGGTGTGGTGAACTTGGACCACAGATCCTGCAAGGAATCAAAATCCCCAAAAAGAAATGAGAGCAAAGCTAGAGAAACACAGTTGGAACCTGAGAAGCAGCTGCCAGCAAATGTGCTTCATGAGCTTCACATGGTCTTACTGAAGACCAGAGCTCTCCGTGATGAGACTTAGAAGCCCTTCAGATATGGACATCAAAGAAATGAATTATTTTAATGTACAGTGTACAGACTTTCAGTGTATTTAAGTGTAAATGTTGAAGAGATCTATCTAGTGCTCTCTATTCAATTTGGGAACCTTATAATTTTGTACTGATACCTGCCACTATCAATATCTCCATTTATTTCCCAAAACAATGTTGGTCTGTGGACAGATTCTTAGTCCTCCAGATCATGGTTGTTCCAAAGGTGCTTTTTCAGAAAGCAACTGGACTTTGTTCTTCCTTGAAGACCTTTCACTTCTCATCCCAGAAGCTTCTTCAGTTCTTTCGAACTGTTCTTTAGGAAATAAGGATTTCTGGGAGAAAATAATATTGTTCAATATTTTTTTTCCTCTACACAGGTGGGTTTTTTTCCAATACTTCCAGTGAAATAGGCTGGAAAATATTTTTTGTTTGAAAATACAGATTTACAAAACCTGACACTAAATGATACAATTTCTCCTTTCATGGTCAATCAACCTGACTAAAAACCCACTAAAATCTCATTCTTGACTCTTTCTGCTGGGGGGATCCAACCACGAAAAAGTCAACGGGATTTATACGTTATTTGTGAATTACAAAATAATGCTGCTAGAATTATGCTGCTTCATCTCATCGTTTTTGTTTGTAGGTAACTGGTAGAATCGGGGAAGATCCACAGGAGTTTTGTGATGAAATACAGTTTTAATTTATTGTACAGACCTGTCATGTAAATTATCATTGCAGAAATGGCAACGGTTGCTTGCCACATCGGTTTGGTGCGGGAATATTATCAAGCATGAATGCGTGAAATCAAAAGGATCTTGTGAAAGCTAACTTGTCTATCGACATCTGAAGGACATGCTTCGATCCAACCAAATAGAAATGGAATAAAAACAAATAAATCAATTCCATGTGTCTCCATTCCTTCTAATAAATGCTAATTTGTAATGGATAGGCAACTGTCCATTTATCAGTAGTCCTCAACTTACAACAGTTCATTTAGTGACTGGTCAAAACTACAACAGCACTTGAAAAAAAGTGATTGTTTTTTACACTAGAATAGAGTAGAATAGAATGATGAAGAATAGAGTAGAGTAGAATAGAATAATGAATAGAATAATGAATAGAATAGAATAGAATAGAATAGAATAGAATAGAATAGAATAGAATAATGAAGAATAGAATAGAATGGAAGAAGAGGACAAGAGAAAAAAGAGGAGAGAAGAGTTCAACCCCCTATACCCATTTCAGACAAATGGTTGTCCAATCTCTTCTTCAAAAACTTCCAGTATTCACAATTTCTGGAGGCAAGTCATTCCACTGTTTAATTGTTCTTACTGTCAGGAAATTAGTTCTAAGTTGCTTCTCTCCTTGATTAGTTTCCACCCATTGCTTCTTGTCCTGCCTTCAGGTGTTTTGGAGAATAGCTTGACCCCCTCTTCTTTGGGGCAGCCCCTGAGATATTGGAACACTGCTATCATGTTACCCCTAGTTTTTCTTTTCATCAAAGTAGACGTACCCAATTCCAGCAACTGTTTTCAGCCTCCAGTCCCCTAATCATCTTTGTTGCTCTTCTCTGCACTCTTTCTTAGAGTCTCAACATCTTTTTTACATCGTGGCGACCAAAACTGGGTGCAGTATTGTCATATGATCAAAATTCAGATGCTTGGCAACTGGTTCCTATGAGCCTTGGTGGCACAGTGGTTAGAGTGCAGTACTGCAGGCTACTTCTGCAGATTGCCGGCTGCCTGCAATTTGGCGGATCAAATCTCACCAGGCTCAAGGTTGACTCAGCTTTCCATCCTTCCGAGGTGGGTAAAATGAGGACCCAAAATTGTTTGGGGGCAATATGCTTATTCTGTAAACTACTTAGAG
This sequence comes from Hydrophis major, assembly GCA_033807585.1. NCBI lineage: Eukaryota > Metazoa > Chordata > Lepidosauria > Squamata > Elapidae > Hydrophis > Hydrophis major. Next base: position 69,325,668 of record CM066333.1, read on the forward strand.
AGGACAGTAAAGGTACTGTAAAGCAGTATATAAGCCTCGGTGCTATTGCTTCCAGTGTTAGAAAATAATCCAGGCAAATAATCTTAGAAGTAATTAAGAAGGCAAATATTTTTTTATGGAAAATGTTGTGGGTGCCTGCAGAAGTTTGAAGTGCAGTTACTGATGGTGGCAAGTTATTGCACACACAGAGAGAGAGAGAGAGAGAGGGGGGTGTGAGAGAGGGGTGTGTGTGAGAGAGATCCCTACTTTGGGAGAAAGCGAAGCTTGCTGTTTCCCAATAATGCATCAAGTAAAATTATT
>CM066333.1:69328467-69505967 GCA_033807585.1 Hydrophis major
AATTGGCACCTGCTGTTTTGCAAGTGTCAAGGCAATGATCAGATACCCAGACAATCAGTTGTTTTGGATCCAGAGACAAATAAATGCACCATTAGAGAAAGGGATTTATTTAACCTTATGGTTAGCTAAAAGCATAACATTAAGAAGCATACATACCAAATAAAATAATACATCTCTTAACAAGCTGCCATGAGCTACTTCATAATGACAGCAGAGTTACCCCAAGGGCTGCCAGTTTCTACAATACCTGATGTTATGTTCCATGCAAAAAACTCCCCACAAGCAACACAGTCCTCAAAGGTTTTCATCAAAACTTGGCACCACGACTTCATGGCCCTGCTAATGGTCAGGAGACTTCGAGACCTGACTTCAACTGGATGGCTCTTGACTCTGGGATGGCATTCAAAAAACATCTAAGGATTTCATAGCTTTGAAGCTATGTGAAAATTATCTTCTCCTTTGTTCCACAGACAAATGTGAAAAACAAGCAGGTTAACTCAGAATAAGCTCTAAACATCTAGGCTTTTCTTAATGGGAAGGTGAAATCAAAATAGGTCACTAAACTTCTCAAAATAATAGTGGTCTTTCTCATTGCCGCTGCACCTACCTGCTGAGTTTCTTCAGGGATGCTAAAATAGATCTTCAATCCATCAGAATAGAGATGGAAGGGACTACGGAAGTCTTCTAATCCAACCCCCTGCCCAAGCAGAAGACCTTATACCATTGCATGCAAGTGGCTATCCAGTCTCTTCTTAAAAACCTCCAGTGATGGAGAGCCCATACCTTCTGAAGGCAACTGCTGTTCCATTGGTTAATTGTCCTCACTATTAGGAAGTCTCTCCTTAATTCCAGGTTGCTTCTCTCTTTAATTAGTTTCCATCCATTGTTTCTTGTCCTGCCTTTTGGTGGTTTGGAGAATAGTTTGACCCCCCTCTTCTTTCTGGCAGCCCCTCAAACAGTGGAATACTGCTATCAAGTCACTCCTAAGTCCTTCTTTTCTGTAGACTGGCCATACCCAATTCTTGCATCCTTTCTTCGTATGTTTTTATCTCCGATCCCTTAATCATCTTAGTTGCTCTTTTTTGCACTTTTTCCAAAGTCTCAACATCTTTTATTCTAATGTGATCACTTGTCTATGGAAGAAGAAAGCTCTTACAGTCTTTTTTTTTTTTTTAAATCTACTCAATCAGAACTACAGGTTGTTTTTAATTTTTTCTTGATGACTGTATACTCTATGAAGTCTGGGGGAACAGAGCAATTTAGAAATGTTACTAAGAATTAATAATAAAACATACATCGTGACATAATTGAATATTTTCTGAGTGATAAACATATCTACAGTTCTCTATAACAACTCCAAACATGTATGTCAATATGTTCATGGATACGGTGGAAATATCCACTAAATAATAGCACGGAGAAACGTTATTGGACTTTGGTACATAAGACAATGCAACAAAATTCCTGAGCAATTTCTTCAGTCAAAATCTTTCCCCTCGTGTGCAAAAGCATTCACGGTGTGCATTTGTATGTGTCAATGACATCAAAATGGCAGGCACAATAGATAAAGTCTTGCCCCTAATTATTTGTGTGAAAAGGGATGAAGGTCTTAATGAACCAGGTCATGCTTGCTGTTTTTAATACCATGCCCCCCCACCCCCTATTTGTGTAGCTAACTCTTGTGTGCTCCAATTCAACCCTGCCTTCAAATCAGGGGTGGGCTTCAAATAATTTAACAACCGGTTCTCTGCCTGAGTGCTGGATGGGCGTGGCCTTGGTGGGCATGGCCTAGTTGGCCTCCTGAACCATCCTGGGAGTGAATATGGGTTGCGGGGGGGGGGGGGGGCTTTTTTGCCTTCCCCAGATTCCAGAGGCTCTCTGGAGGCTGGAAACAGGCCCATCTCCGGCCTTCCAGAACTTCCAGAAGGCCCATTTTTTTCACCCTCCCCAAGACTCCTCACAGGCTTTGCACTTACCTACGATCCAAAATGGGCCACATGGGGACTCCTGGGGTGGGAGGGGAGGGGAGGGGAGGGGTGGACAGGGCCAGCCAGAGATGGGATTCACCGGTTTGCTGAACAGGCCAATTAAAATTAAAATTAAAATTAAAAACCAGTTCATTTCAATCACTGCAAACCGGTAGCAGCCTTCCCTTGCTTCAACTCCAAAGCATTGCCCATCCTTAATAATCATGCTAGTTTTAATTTAAACATAAATATGATGTAGTTGATATATTGGTGAACAGAACATTGCATCCACAATGGTCTTGCTGTGAAGGAAAAGATGGGCACCAAACAAAACTGTCCTATTATACTTTTCAAATATAGCCACTTTGATACAACAGCGAAGAGTTGTATAACTGAACGTTATTAAAAACAAAAAAGCGATGATCTTTGCAGATATTCTCTGATGAAGCAATTACACGAAGCAGATTCTGATCTGCGTAATTTGCAAATAAGCAGCTGCATCGAAGGTTTACCAGGCCTCTTGCTGTGTTCAATATTTACTACCATATGGAGGATTTATGACCATATTTTTACACATGAGGCACTCTGCGGAGTGTGATGCTGTTATGAGATTCATTTTATCTATTTACATATTGTTTAACCATGTCTTTTCTAGCTATGTGAAGGAGGAGCTAATAAGAGGGATGCAAATTACAGACTGTTGGCATCAGGGGCATCTGATGGTATAAAGTCAGAATAGTAGCTACAACCAAGTTAATGAAGCTCTGCCAGGCTGTTAATTCTCTTAGAAATTGCCTTTTATATCCATGTATTTCATTTGTGGTGAAACAAGAGCATCAATGTTGAATTTATATTTACCAACAAAGAAATAAAGGGAGACTAGTATAGATATATTTCAAGCTATTTAGCTCTTGTCAGCTAGCCATACCCTTCTGATATTTGAACCCGGGCTACTTACATATTAGGTAGATGTATTAACCTCTAAGCCATGGGCTCTCCTCACTTTGTTGTCTATACCAGGGAAGAGATTAAGTTTTTTTTTCTGGTGAGACTGGTCTATTGGGGCAACCTGGTCTACCCAAATATGGGATGGAGCATACTGCTTCTGCTTTCGCCTTTCAGCCCCAATCCAGGAGCCTTCGCAAGCAGTCACTTTCATGACAAACTATTTTTGTGTTCAATTTATATTTACCAACAAATAATAAAGGGAGCAGAGGTGGTATTCAGCAGGTTCTGACCAGTTCTGGAGAACCAGTAGCGGAAATTTTGAGTAGTTCAGAGAACTGGCAAATACCACCTCCAACTCACCCTCCCCCATCTATTCTCCACCTCCTGAGTCCCAGCTGATTGGACAGTTGGCTCAGTTCAAATTGGATGTGACCAAGAAGGAGGCTCAGTAGAAGCACCTCAATGAGGACTACGAGCATGGGCTTTCCAAGCAGAGGGAAGACCTGTGGGAATGCAAGGCCAGGTACTGGCGCCTGGAGGCTCAGCGGGCTGAGATGGTCAGCCAGTTCCAGGCCATGATGCAGTCCCACTGGAACGAGGCCCTCTGGCTCTTCACCTCCCTCCAGCCTTTACCCAAAGCCCCTCACCAGGAGGTTGAAGCAGATCCCAAGTTGGAATTTCTGCCCCCCCTCTGACATGCACAAAAGACCCTGAAGGGGGAGTGTAAGCTTTGGAAGCCATATTGACACCAGCGCTTCCACACTGCCACATTTTTGAGCCTAAGAAAATGGGAGGGGGGAATTTCTTGGAGTGTGTGTGGTTAGACATAATAGCATTTTTCTTCTAAGTCAAGGTCATGTTATTTCTGCACCTGGGTGACAGGACATCTCAAACTGGGATGGATTGGGATTGGGACATGTGACGCGATGACGGGGGCAGGGGATGGATTTGTAATTTTTTTACTTATTGCAAGGAAACCCGAAACTTTCAGATTCAGGATTCTCCAGATGTGCCAGTTTACTATCCAAATAAAACAGAACTTTCGAGAAGATTCTTGTCTCAGAGTTATTTGTTGGAGTGGAGGTTTTCTGGAACGCTGATGAGTGTTGCTATCTGCAGCAACACAAATGTTCATCGCCTATATCCGGCCCAGGGATCGTAGTTTGAGGACCCCTGATTTTAATGCAATATAAAAAATGCAAATAATTTTTCTGCGGACCCACCAAAATTTTCTCATGGACCACCAATTGGTAAATGCTGGTTTAGGCAACTCATACCACACACAAAGTGTAGGCAACTGATCTGACAGCCTGGGAGTCTTATATGTTCGAGCTGTGTCAGTTGTGTTGACATGCCAGCCAATGAACAGAATAATCTTTGCTGGGCCTAGGTTTTACGCACAGCCCTCTTAAGGTTAATATGTAGCACATCAAGCATGTTATAATTGAACTGTGGGGAAACAAATTAAAATTATAATGAACTCTGTTCCCTTTGAAGTAAAATTAGGTACATCATTACCAGCGCTGGTAGAGTTCTTGATATTATGGTCTAATCAGCCCTTAATAGCCCACTCTCTGTGGCTCTAATTTCACATAATTAATGTGCATGAAAAATAAAACCCTTAAAAAGCTTTCCACTTCTTTGCTCCATGCTGGAGAAAGTAGGGACAATAAACACGGATGGCGTTTAATTCCTCTAGAGTCTGACTGTGAAGTGTGGTCTCTAAAACAGACAGACACCTCTTCACAATTGACAGAAATTCCACTCTGGCTGCAAAACGAGGTAGAATTTAAATAGCCATTAGGCATAGCCAATGCCTGATTTTTATCTACATTGGTGAACAAATCCTATAATCCTCTGGATACGACTTGCATTGGCAACTGGATTCAACAGTTTTAGGGGTGTTATTTCTCTTTATTATAGTTCAAAACCACACCTTAAAAGGAGAGAAAAATAAATAAATATTCAGACAAGGTAGTTTTAGAATAGAATAGAATAGAATAGAATAGAATAGAATAGAATAGAATAGAATAGAATAGAATAGAATTCTTTGTTGGCCAAGTGTGATTGGACACAAAACAAATTTGTCTTGGTGCAAATGCTCTCAGTGGACATAAAGAAAAAAAATAAAATACATTCATCAAGAATCATAAGATACAACACTTAGTGATAGTCATAGGTTACTAATAAGCAATAATAATCATACTAGGAAACAAATAAAACAATATAAAATGTAAAGATACAAACAACATGGTTATAGTCATAAGTGGGAAGAGATAGGTAGCAGGAAGGATGAGAAGAACAATAGTAATACAGATTTACTAAGTAGTTTGACAGTTGTGGGAATTAGTTGTTTAGCAGAGTGATGGCATGAGACAAAAATTGTTCTTGTGTCTAGTTGTTCTGGTGTGCAGTGCTCTATAGTGTCATTTTGAAGGTAGAGATTGAAACAATTTATGTCCAGGATGTGAGGGGTCTGTAGATACTTTCACAGCCCTCTTTTTGACTTGTGCAGTATATAGGTCCTTGATTGAAGGCAAGTTGATAGTAATTGTTTTTTCTGCAGTCCTAATTGCTCACAGAAGTCTGTATCTGTCTTGTTGGGTTGCAGAGCCAGACAGTTATAGAGGTGCAGATGACAGACTCAATAATTCCTCCGAAGAACAGATTAGACATGCATGGGGTCTTTTGAGTTCGGATTCTGTCTGTTGCTACTGTTGTTGTTTTTTTTTTAAATTATCATAAAGGTTTGTCTTGCAGTCAGCCAGATGTTTAGATTGGATTTGGCATTGTTATCTACCTATCAAGGTCCTATTCTCAAAGACCTGAGATAGGCCTAGGTTGTTTCATGATGTTTCAGGTATTGTTGCAGGATGTGATGACCTGGGACAGGGCACAGAGGCAACACAGGAAACTGCCCCTTTAGTGCTCCAAATTTCCCCCAAAACTCCCATGCTTCTGGCCAGTCCCAGAGCAAATTGATGACAAATACCCACACACACCTCAAGCCATGTCACTGTGTTGAGAATATTTGAGGATATTGTGAGAGTATTTGGCTGTGGCTTATAAATACAATTCTTTCCCCACTGTTAGTGTGAAATATCTAGGCTTATATTCAGTTTTTATACAAATGACAATTCTAAAAGGAGGGAGAGGGAGGGAGGGAGGAGAGAGAGAGAGAGAGAAATTATGACATCTTATTATAGAATTTTATGCTTGGTATGTTAACAAGGCGGAATCATCAATCATTCCACTCAATACTTTGCAACATAGTTAATTTCAAGATCAAACAGAGAATTAGTATCTGAGGTTTGGTCTCTCAGAGCATTTAATGTTTCAGAAGCGTCTGGGGAGTGGAAGGTATTTTTCTCTAGCAAGAAATTAAAGGGTGAGACAATGGAGTCGCTTTTTGACTGTTGTGAATCGCTAACAAGACGGGGGGAATTGAAAGCTATGGCGACTGACAAGTGGAGATAAGTGTCTCGGCTATATGTACTGTAACATTTTAATTATATCTTCCACTTTTCCCTGCGGGTCTGTGCCTTGCATGTGGGTGGCACCTTTTGTGGTGGTAATAATTCTTCAGCTAATTAAAGACCAGCTGCTTTGCAGAATTTTTCGAAGGACAGATCCCAGTAAACAGACTGTCTCAATTGCCTCCTGTCATTTTGGGCTGGAAGGTTCAATTTTGTCTCACTTTTGTCGCTGATGAGTTTGCATGGCTTTTCTTTCAAGCCCTCTAACACATAAGACAGCCTCATATCCTTGTATTGGCGTCGTATTATAAGCGACACTTGAGGGCGGCCATGTTTGTTGGTGACTGTTGCAGCTAAAATCAGCTCTCAGCTGGTTGTCAAATTGTGGAGAGGAATACACAGTTGCCACGATACCTTTTCTGCTCTTCCCACGAGGAAAAAGGAAAGTAAATAGCCCTGCCTATTATCTCTAGCTCTGTGGGAGTGAGTAGGTTGATGGAGCTAATGGTCCATTAATCCTTGAGTAACTCTAGACTGGGCTTGCTTTTAATAGCTATTTGTTGTCTATAATTTGAAGGGTAGATGCACATCTGTAAAATCCTTTGTGCGCAAGAAATCCAAGATTGGGTTAGGAACTTTGTTCTGTCCTCACTACACATTATTCTGTGTGCTGGTTGACATGAAGCTAAAACCATCTATCCTCCAATAAAACAGACCACGTCTGTAGATCTGGATGCTTTATTGAAAGAACAGGATATGGTGAAAATGGAGAAAACAGAGATACATACAAGAAACCAAATACAAGAAAGGCAGTATTGAGTTACAGCTGAACATAAGGTAAAGGTAAAGGTTCCCCTCAAGCATACTGCTAGTCGTTTCTGGCTCTAGGGGGCAGTGCTCATCTCCATTACAAAGCCAAAGAGCCAGCACTGTCCGAAAACGTCTCCAAGATCATGTGGCCGGCATTACTACTTGCCAAAGGCACATGGAACACTGTTACCTTCCCACCAAAGTGGTCCCTATTTTTCTACATTTTTACATGCTTCTGAACTATAATTAATAAATACAAGCACCTTAAATCTCACCAGCGATGCTTTGTGTTTGGGATGTGGGTTTGTCACAAATTAAGATAGATTCTTCTTGTGCTTTTGCCTTGTCCAAATGCTAAAGAAAATGGAGTCTGGCTTCCCAGCATGCACTTGGCTTGAGAGTGTGGGTTAATGGATAAAATGGTTTGGGTCAGCTTCAAACAATATACTTGGTATGTTGTCACTCCAGCCACTAGATGGGACTGGAGGGCAACAACAGTTTATAAAGATCAGTATATAAAACTGGAGGTGAAGTGAAAAAGGGGATCAGCCTAGAATCCCTATATAGCCACAAGCAAACTTAGCCCAGCTGCCTTTATTGCTGTTGACCTTTATTTAACACCAAGCAGGAGCTGAAAAGATTCCTGTGTATAGGCTTTTAGCAATAAATCACTTTAACTGAACCCTCAGATGTGAACCTTTTCTTTCCCACCTGACATTATCTTATCATTGCCCAGGCCTTTCCTTTCCTTTCCTTTCCTCCCCTCCCCCCTCCCCCCTCCCTCCTTCCCTCCCTCCCTCCCTCCTTCCTTTTCTTTCTTTCTCTGCAAAATTGATCTGTCCTTTCCCTCTCCTCACAGAGGTATTTACAAATCAGATTAAGCTACACACATGCACACATACACACCAAACTCACTGAGGAATCAGTCTTGATGTCCATCAACTCCTTGAAGGATAAGAGACAACAGTGAATAACCTAAACCTACACAACATATCGAAGCTTCTGATTAATTCAAGACAGAAGGACAAGGTATTTTCATTTTAAAATTTGTTACTGCATTTCATTTTAGCAAAACATTTTGTTAACCATAAAATGTTTATTATTATTATCTGATACTTTTTTTTATCTAGATCAAAATGATGGCATTAAGGCTTTTCTATGCATCTTATAGACAGTAATTTTATGCTGTCTGTACCTAAACAACCATCTGTTTTCAAGTTGACATGCAGTTGAGCAAATATTACAAGTTTGTTGCTTCCCTTTGGCAAATCTATTTGAAAGAGATGGATACGTTTCCACACCGGTGCTAGATGAGGGTGGGGGAATGGAATTCCACTACTGACAAATTTGCATTTAGTTTACAGAGGGAAGAATAGGAATAAAGTTAATTTCTCCTGAAACCTCAAGAGCCTGAATGAGAAAACAAATCCCACCATTCTTGAAATATGTATTGCATCCCAGCAGCCAACCCTAAAGAAAATTGGTTGCCGTTATTGTCTCTGCTCACAAGAGAATAGTTTGAAAAAGGCATGATAAATATAAGCAGACTGCTCTCTAGCATTTAAGACTTTTCTTCCTCCCTTTCTCTCCCTCAATCCATATATATTTTGCTATTGTCCTTTAAAATAGTTATATTTTTTCATGTAATTTAATCATTTGTATACTTGTATTTCCTCCTCCTCCTCCTCCTCCTCCTCTTCTTCTTCCTTCCTCCTCCTCCTCCTCCTCCTCCTCCTCTTCTCCTCCTCCTCCTCCTCCTCCTCCTCCTCCTCCTCCTCCTCCTCCTCCTCCTCCTCCTCCTCCTCCTCCTCCTCCTCCTCCTCCTCCTCCTCTTCTTCTTCTTCTTCTTCTTCTTCTTCTTCTTCTTCTTCTTCTTCTTCTTCTTCTTCTTCTTCTTCTTCTTCTTCTTCTTCTCTTCCTCTTCCTGCTCTCTTCCTCCTCCTCCTCCCCCCTCCTGCTCTTCCTTGAAATGTCAAGATGTGCCATGACTACACATTCCAAGTACAATCCCTTTTTAAGTTGCACCTACAACTTCTGAAAGCAAGCTGTCAGCCCATTTGATTTTGATATCCTTAAGTGAAGAAATTTGCATTTGCTTTTATTGAATTTCATGTAATGTGAAGCCCAGTTTTCTTACTTGCAGAATTATTTCTGAATTTCATTTCTGTCTGTTTGGTTATTAGCTCGCTCGCCAAATTTAGCATTTAGATTTCAGGAAGAAATCTATGCTGGCTGATGGTAATCACCAAATCCATGTGAATTGGCTTTAATTCAGTTGGAATCAGGACAAAAAGGGCATGGTTTTGTTTCTATCTGAGCTTCTTTGAAATTCAACATTTGATGTGATCAAATGATCAGCTATCATGGAGAAGTTTCAAAATATGCCAGCACTGTTTCACTTTGGGGAGAAAGGGGACAACAGACAATTTTAACTCTGAAAGTTTCAGTTGGATGCCTTTCAAAGGCTCCATCACAATAAATAGTTGAAATGTTGCTCCCCATCCCCGGTATCTCTGTTAGTCAAAGACAATAGGGTGGAAGAAAAGATAACACAACAGCTTCCAATTTGGTTTGCAAAGATTCCGCAGAAATGTTGGATGGATTAATGTAGAGTCATTGGTTTAAAATTTCCATTTTTTATTTTTTTTTAAATCCCTGTCTTTAGAAATGAAATAATTCTAGTCCCACTTCTCCCAAGTAGGTCATAACTTTTCAATCTTTCACTGTCTCCCCTGTTTTTGGAAGAGGGGGATGCTAGTAGGAAGGTTGGTAAAGTTTGGAAATCTTTCTGGAAATCTCCCCTCTCCCATTAGTATAACTGGTGTGATTATTGGTTTCAGGAGTATCGCTACTTGGCAATACTCCATGTTAGAAGTAGAAAAGATTTGGCATAATGGGAAGCCATGCAATACAAGTAGGTTGGCACATTATAGTGTATTTTTTTTTTTTTTTTAGCCTGGCCACCCTGCCACTAATTTTAGAACAGTTAAAAAGTAGAACCAATACCTGCGTTGATTTGATGCTTCTTGGTCAAAAGACTTAAATATGTCTAGGAAAAACTCGTGGCCAACTCGCACGGGCAACTCACCATGTCCAACTCACTGTGGGACCACTTGCCATGGCCAACTCATCAAGGAATAACTCGCTGTGGGATAAGAGTTACATTAATATCAAAGAACTGGTGGAGTAGAATCATTAAAGTAAGGGTGCCAAAGGAGAAAGAAAGTGAAATACCAACGACCAAAAGTAAACTAGCTTTTTCATTATTTCAAATAATTAAACTGAATTGTTAAATTGTCCCATTGGTGAGTTGTTCCGTAGCAAATTGGACACCAACAAGTTCTCCTGTAGTGAATTGGCCATGGTATGTTGGTCATTCCCATTCTGGTCCCAATCATATAGACTTTAAAAGCAAAGTCATTCCTGAACCCAGAATTAGTCTAATGAGGGTTAAGTTGGGTACCTCATTGTCTACATAGCAGCATCATGGGACAGTAACAACGGGAAGTAAATAAATGTCTGTGCAGATTCTTAGTCATCCAGGTTCATGGTTATCCCAAAGGTGCTTTTTTCCCCCCAAGGGGCAATTTTTTCTTTGAAGGCATTTCACTTCTCATCCAAGAAGCTTCTTCGGCTCTGACTGGATGGTGGGGAAAGGAAGGTACAATGTACAATGTACAGTACAATGCAATAAGCCATGTGCAGATCTGTACATTGGGGAAACAAAACAACTACTTCATAAGCACATGGCACAACATAGGAGAACAAAACTCATCAGGACTAGATTCAGCAGTCCCTCTGCATTTAAAAGACATGGGGCACTCTTTTGAAGATGGCAAAGTCCACATTTTGGACTGAGAGGACCACTGGTTTGAAAGAGGGGTTAAAGAAACCATCGATGTCAAAATTGATAGATGTCAAAATAGAGAGGGAGGAATACAACAGCATCTATCTCCAATCTACAACAGCCCTTTCAACAGTTCCAAGAAGGCTCCACATCAGTTTGCACCACTCAGGTGACCCTGAGGACACAAATAAACCTCCAGGTGGCCTCAAAGGCTCTCAAAAAGAATGCAAATGACCAGCTATCTGCAAGGAGTATATAAATCCTTCCATTCCCCACCATCCAGTCAGAGCTGAAGAAGCTTCTGGGATGAGAAGTGAAGCATCTTCACCCTGATGACACAAATAAACATCCAAGGGATGTTAATGACCCTCTAAAAGGATGCAAATGACCAGCTGTCTGCAAGGAGTATCAATCCTTCCATTCTTCATCATCCAGTCAGAGCTGAAGAAGCTTCTTGAAGGAGAAGCAGAGGTGGTATTTAGCAGGTTCTGAGGAATTCTGGAGAACCAATAGCAGAAATTTTGAGTAGTTCAGAGAACTGGCCAATACCACCTCTGACTGGCCCCACCTCCATCTATTCTCCACCTCCTGAGTCCCAGTTGATTGGCTGGGTCTTCTTTTGTTGCCCTGCACAGGAGAATGGAGCTGGAAAACAGGTTAGTGGGGTGGGGAGGGAATGGGGATTTTGCAGTATCCTTCCCCTGCCACACCCACCAAGCCATGCCCACCAAGCCACACCACACCCACCAAGCCATGCCCACAGAACCGGTAGTAAAAAAGTTTGAGTCCCGCCACCGATGAGAAGCGAAACTCCTTCAAAAAAACTCCCCTCAAAAAAAACAGAAAGTCCAGTTGCCTCTTTGAAAAAAGCACCTTTGGGACAAAGGAGAGTAAAGTTCAGATGGTTGTATAACAGAAACTGGAAACTGATAAAGTGAATAAAATCCAACGTCATCCCAAAAGATTTCTGAGAGCCGACAAGGTGATCATTCTCCTTGGCCAACGGCTCATGTCAATTCATCATCACGACACTCATCACAACACCCAGCTGTCCCAGTGGTCTCCATATATGGAACTGAAATTGTGACCTGATTTATTGTCCGCCGGAAGCAGAGGAAACTCCTCAAATCTCAAAAGCATTTTTTCTGGTGGGGGGATACCACCAGATTTGATTTGTGGCTTTCATTCTTGCATCCGCGTTGGTGTGATTTGATCAGAGTTTCATCAACTTCAATCAGCCAGTCCATGCTTTGCACAGCACTAGTAATCGCTGTGTGTTACTTTCATAGATCACAGACTTTATAATCGGCTCTCGGTCTCATCAAGGTTGGCCATCAGACTGGCCTATACTTCCCCCAAAACTTCCATTTCTGAAGATAGGGGAAAAATACCTGCCTTCTTTCACATCATCCATTTTATAAGATTTCTTTTAAAAAAGAAGAAAGAAACAGACTTAAGCTGGCCCAAAGTTCCTGAGGAGCTTGATTTTTTCTTTTTTAATAAATGGAATAAATAAATAAATCTGTTATCTGATAGATCTCAGACAACTGTGACTTAGTATCCTCTGATGATTCTAACAAGTTTGACCAAGAAATTCACGTTTCACACTTAATCACTTCTGAGATAAGGTTCAGGCAAAATTGCATGAGAAGTGAAATGTCTTCGAGAGAGAAAAAAAACCCAGAAAGTCCAGTTGCCTCTTGAAAAAGCACTTTTGGGACAACCATGACCTGGATGATGGAGAATCTCCACAGACTTTCAGCTAGATAGCTGTTCTGCTTCCTCCTTTAACCCCCTCCTCCTCTCCTCGTCCTCCCTTCCTCCTTCTCCTTCTACTCCTCTTCCCCTCTTCTTCCTCCCCCTTTTCCCCTCTTCTTCCTCCTCCTTCTTTTCCCCTCCTCTTCATCTTCCCCTCCTCCTCCTCTTCCCCTCCTCTTCTTCTTCCCCTCCTCTTCCTCTTCCCCTCCTCCTCCTCTTCCCCTCCTCCTCTTCCCCTCCTCCTCTTCCCCTCCTCTTCCTCTTCCCCTCTTCCCCTCCTCCTCCTCCTCTTCCCCTCCTTCTCCTCTTTCCCTCCTCCTCCTCTTCCCCTCCTCTTCCTCTTTGACTCCTCCTCCCCTTCGCCTCCTCCTCCCCTTCGCCTCCTCCTCCCCTCCCCTTCCTCCTCCTCTTCCCCTCCTCTTCCTTTCCTCCCCCTCTTTCCCTCCTCTTTCCCTCCCACAGCATAGAGATATACTGTACCATAAATGTAGGTTTTTACTTTGCATAAAGGCTTAAACAAAGTTCAAGATAAGCAGTCCAAAGTCATTCACAGGTTAAATCAGTCAGTTTTCAGTCCAGGGATAATCCAATAACAAAGTCCAGTGTCAAAAACAGCTCAGTAACAGACTTACATCAAATCCAAGAATAATAGTCAATAGGGAAAAATGGAGGAACGGCAACTCTTTCCAACAGAAGGAAACAGAGACTTACTCACTTCACTGAGACTTCTGAGATTCAGACTAAACAACCCAGGTTTCTGGCTCCATCTTATGGCCGTTTAAGAAACCACACCCAATTACACTTTTAGGATTCTCTTAAAGAGACAGTATTAAAATATCTATCCTGGTTTATATATTTCCAACCCAAATACCTGTTAGGTGACTTACATTCCTAACACACTCCACACAAGCAAAGTACCAGCAAAGGAGGAGAAAAAAAAACTCCAGAGACATTTCTGAGAAAGGAAGTCGAGTCGTGCCAAGAATGCAATAAGCATTAATGGAGAAGCAGTTTCTGTAAGCAACACCAGAATGTTTCCTTCCTGCCTTCCTTACAGGATTAGGCCAATAATTTCTTCTAACAACCGGTTTTCTGAACTGCTTAGAATGTTACAACCGGTTCTAGCAAATAGGTGCGAACTGGTAGAATCCCACCCCTGGACACAGAACACACGAAACAGGCATAATTGCCATTTTCTTATTTGCCCTGCCTTACAACCCTTCAGTTTATGGAAGTAGATTTGACTGCTGTGAAAAGTCAGCATGCAGAGTTTTGGTGCTCTGAGATAAATCAGCTAATGATATCCTACTAGCACACAAAGATTTAGGAAGGCAAACCAATCTTGGAATAACAAATTGGCGTGTGGGTTCAAATAAGACCAAAGGATTACCAGTTCCTAAAGGATATAGTTCACCTATTTTTATTATTTAATATCACATTTTGTGAAAATCTGTCTCCGGCATCTCCCTGGTGTCTCAAAAAGAACCCAGTGGGATTGCAGAGAGTTTAAGAACTTCAATTAGACAATAATCCATTTAACATTGAGGTCTTAATTAGCATCACTTTGGAGCCAACAGTAATCATGTAGAGCAGCATAAATAGTTTGTGCATGATGTTGATGTGAAAATACTAATTAATTCAGATGCACAAACATCAGAAAACAAATGACCCATACTTAACAATTCTTACTCATTTGTTTTCTTGAGAAACCATGGAGTTTTTATGTGAAATTTTGATTGCTGGGGGACAGGAAAATAGACGATATCTAAGGAATGCAATGTACCACAGATGAAATTTAGAAAACTTAGATGATTTAATTCGGCTTTCATATCAAGAAACCTGACTTTCTGTCACTGCCTTGTGTCCTACGGATGGATCTCTCACAGGGATGATCAATGAAAGTTACATAAAATGATGAGAACATCCAACCAGCTAACATTGTTCAAGGTGCAAGACTTTGAGACTTAGCAAAAATCAAATGGGGTTATCAATACCCAATGGACAGTCTTCATTTTTACCCCTCATGTGATCCTGAATTTTCTTGGAGAGGCCACTGAAATACATATGACCACAGTCAAGATATAAGGATCTATATGACTATAAGCAACCTGCAATCCCTGGCATGCAAATTCTGCATCCAGCTGACTGTTATTATATACACATCTCAAGAACATCATATGTAAGATATGCACTGGCAAGTGTTTTATCATGCTATCCAGCTGTTTCAGAGCTTATTGAGGAAAAAAAGAAGGATGATGAGAAGTAGAAATAGAAATAGGAGGAGGAGGAAGATAAGGAGGAGGAGAAAAAGGAGAAGGAGGAGGATAAGAAGTAGAAAGAAGAGGAGGATGTAGAGGTAGAAAGAGGAGGAAGAGGGAGGAGAAAAAGGAGAAGGAAGAGGAGAAGTAGAATTAGAACTAAAAATAGGAGGAGGAAGAAGAGGAGGAGGAGGAGGAGAATTGCAAGCTCTTTTCAAAAACATTGCACTGCCTAGCAGACCTCTGGCTGTCCTCCAGCGAATTGGACATTTTACAAGGATCTCTCCTTGGCATACTAGGTAGGGCTCTATGAAGATTTTATACAGAGGTTTGATAGAAAGGCATTTGACTGACTCACCCCTTTGAACTCAATGGAACACACATCGGGACGATGACGCCCTTGTTTTGGGATCTTGACCAAATCGCCAACTGCCAAGGATGCCTCTGTTGGCCTTAGAATAAATTACTGAACAGTTAGAGTGCACCGAATCAAATTGAGCTACACCAGATCAATCCACCCATTTGACATATTTTTGCTTTGGTGCCCGTTTATCTCCTTCCGAATCAAAGCTCTCCATTCATTGAAATTCAGGTCCTTACTGGTCTGTTGAAATCAAGCCTGGTTGGAAAACCAGGTTTCCATCTGCAAGGGTGAGCCAGTGCTTCTCCCTTTCACCCAACCGATGCCTTCCTAGAGAACCATTTTATAATAAATGCCTTCTCAAGTTGTTTTCTCTGCTTTGAAATATCCTTATGCTGTATTAAAGCCATTTGTTTGCTGTCGCCGGTTATACATTGCAAGAACGGAGCCTTGCAAAGCTAGTGTATATGTTTAGCATCGGATAAATAATACATTACTTATTTAATAATATTTGGTAAAATTTTCATGTGCGCTGGAATATTAATGTGTCATAACCACACGGAAAGAGGCCTGTTTTAATTAAAATAGTTTAGCAGAATTACGGGGGGTGCAGGGAAAGCTTTAATGCATAATGAGTAGGGCTAAGCAAAAGCAATATATTAAAACTCATAATAAATGCAAGAAATGGTTGATACAGTTTGACTTTAAACCTGGCACTACCTCTATGAATTATACAATGTCCTCTTCTCCTAAAAGTTTGAAGAAATCATGACAATTTTGATATGATATATTTTTAATAGGTAAAATTCCCTCCCCACCCATTTCAAAGGGGGCGAGAGAGAGAAAGAGAGGGAGGGAGGGAGAGAGAGAGAGAGAGAAATTAAAAATAGAAGAGGTCCAGATTCACTGAAATAGAATAGTGGTTAAAGAAAAAAAACCTTGGGAAATATAGATTTCATTTTAAACTACATTTCTGTTTTCTAAAGAGAATTGCTCCACATCAAGCTTTCCTGGTGATAAGATAAGGATGATCATTCAGCCACTTTGTCTAATGACACATACTTAGCAACATACTTACTATAGACTTAGCAAAATCTATCAACAATTATGCCACCTAAGTTCTCATTGCCTTGAAAAGATTGTCTCCAGTGAAACTGATTGGCCTGTCACAATTTGTCCGGTGATGTTGAAGATTAAGAAGCAAGATGGATGCCATACACTGATGTTTCTAGCTAGACTTTTCACAGAACATAAAATAACACAGTTGGAAGATCTTCCAGTTCAACCTTCAGCTTGAGCAGGAGATCTTGTACAGAGGTGGTATTCAGCAGGTTCTGACTAGTTCTGAAGAACTGGCAGCAGAAATTTTGAGTAGTTCGGAGAACCGGCAAATACTACCTCTGTCTGGCCCTGCCCCCATCTCTTCTCTGCCTCCCATTGAGTCCCATCTGATTGTCTGGGTCTTCTTTGGTTGCCTTGCACAGGAGAATGGAGCTGGAAAGCAGGTTAGTGGGGTGGGGAGGGAAGGGAATGAGGATTTTGCAGTAACTTTGCCCCAGGAGTGAGGAAGGAATGAAGATTTTAAAGTATCCTTCCCCTGCCATGCCCACCAAGCTACGCCCACCAAGCCATGCCACGTCCACCAAGCCATGCCATACCCACCAAGCCATGCCCACAGAACCAGTAGTAATTTTTTTTGAATCCCGCCACTGACCCTATACCATTTCAGACCAATTGTTGTCTACAACTTCTCAAGACAAGCTGTCCATTGATTGATTGCTATCACCAACTGGAAATTTCTCCTTAGTTCTAGGTTGCTTCTCTCCTTGGTTAGTTTCCATCTGTTGTTTCTCATCTTGCCTTTTTGGTGCTTTGGAAAATAGATTGACCCTCTCATTTTTGTAGGAACCCTTCAAATATTGGAACAGTACTATCATGTCACCTCTAGTCCTTTTCATTAGACTAGCCATACTCAATTTCTGCAACTGTTCTTCAGATGTTTTATCCTCCTGACCCCTAATCATCTTTATTGCTCTTCTCTGCACTCTTTTTAGAGTCTCAGCTTTTTTTTTACATTGTGGTGACCAAAACTGGATGGAATATTCTAAGTGTGGTATTATTAAGGCTTTGTAAAGCGGTAGCAGATCTTCATGTGACCTTGATATTGTCCCCCTAGTCATGCAACCTAGGATTGCATTGGCTTTTTTGGTTGCTGCCACACACTGCTGGCTCATATGTAAGTGATTGTTCACTAGGACAAGACCCCCTCTCAGTTATTGCTGTTGAGTTTCACTTAGTCTAAACATATATAGTTTCTCGCCTAAGTGTAAAGCCTTACTTTTATCTTGCTTTATGTGCTACACTTCATAGTTATCGGAAGCTGCCTTTGACTTTTACCAAGACTTCTAGCTTCACTTTGAAAATTTGCTCCAGGATTGCATCCGAGGGAGGAAGCTTAATATGGAAATCTTACATACTTTTTTAATTGTTAGGACAGCCAGTTGTCTTACTACATGGGAGATTGTCCTCATCCTTAGTTGGAATATACTCTAGTCTAAAATGAATTATTATTTTCTACATTTCTTGTTGCAGTCCTTTATTATTTTTTCAAATAGCTTGGTAAAAATACACCTTCCTCTTCCTGTTTTCCCCACAACAACAACCCAGTGTGCTGGATTGGGCTGAGAGAGATTGACTGGCCCAAGGTTACCCAGTTGGCTTTTATGTTTAAGGTGGGACTTGAACTCATGGCCTTCTGCTTTCTAGCAGAAACTGGCTCCCTTGACATTGTCCTCTTCATAAGATCTGAGAGAAGGTGACCGATCCAAGGTTAACCTGCTGAATTTCATCCTTCATGCCGGGTTACAGATCTCCCCATTCCTAGCCCAGTCTCTTAATCATAGACCAGAGGTGAGGAACAATGCTCTCTTTATGATTTGTGGAGTTTAGCTCCCAGAATTCCTGAGCCAGCATAGAATTTTGGGATTTGTAAGTCCACAAGTCATTAAAGAGCTATCCTGCACTGAACCAACTTAGCTCTTTCTTATAATTTTGTAAATCAGAGAGAGATGCTCTTGTGGTCTTCCTTCATAAACTATTATGAGATTGTTTTTGTACAGTATGCATCAAGACCTATCATGGTATGATCGCCTCGACCATTTTAGACTCTGCTTCAAGATCAAGAAAATAGAAAACTTAGAGACAGTTACCACCCCTGGAACACTTCAAATCAATGGAGATAATTTAAAGAAGGTGGACATTTTTCAGTATCTGGGATCCCATCTCCAAGGCAATGGTGACATCAATGGCGAGGTGCGAACAAGGGTGAATGTAGGAAATTTTCTTTGCAAGTCTTCTGAGAAACATTCAAGCTTTTACAAAGCTCAATCCTAGTTTGAACAAAGGCCCAGAATATGTCTTTATTGACAGGAAAGCCAGGTGAGGTGGTGAGAGGAGTCCTTGAGGAGGAGGAGGAGGAGGAGGAGGAGGAGGAGGAGGAAAGAAGAAGATGAGGAGGAGGAGGAGGAAAGAAGAAGAGGAAGAGGAGGAAGAAGAGGAAGAAAAAGAAGAAGAGGAAGAGGGGGAGAGGGAGGAGAAGGAGAAAAAGAAGGAAGAAGAAAAAGAAGAAGAAGAAGTTGATGAGGAAGAGGAAGAAGAGGAAGAAGAAGAAGAAGAAGAAGAAGAAGAAGAAGAAGAAGAAGAAGAAGAAGAAGAAGAAGAAGAAGAAGAAGAAGAAGAAGAAGAAGAAGAAGAGGAGGAGGAGGAGGAGGAGGAGGAGGAGGAGCAGGAAAGAAGAAGAGGAAGAGGAGGAAGAAGAAGAAGAGGAGAAGGAAGAAGAAGAAGAAGAGGAGGAAGAAGGGGAGGAGGAAGAGGAAGAAGGAGAGGAGGAGGAGAAGGAGGAAAAGGAAGAAGAGGAAGAGGAAGAAGAAGAAGAAGGAGAAGAAGAATGGATGAAGACCTGTCAGCTATCAACTGTACAAGTCACAGAGATGAAAAGAGATGGAAACAGGGTCTGTTCACAGAGTTACAATTTAATCCACTTGTATGGGGGCAGGGAGGGTGGAGGGAAAGCACTACGAGAACCATTGAGCAGATGATAGCTTTAGTTATTCTCCTTGTATTCCTGGAAAAAAAAGATAAGAGAGTGCTTAAATGTTCGATCATCGAAACGGTATGTTTGAACAGATAAAAGGTTGGTCAATGACTTTGTTAAAAGATTAGGAGGCAGGAAGTAAATTCAAACGTGCAGGAATTGTGAAGTTACAGATGAAAGGACAACCACTTTGATATCAGTAGTCCTATGATATCCTTTATGGATAACGCCTTCTTCTTTCTTTTTTGGTCTTCTTCTTCTTTTGCTAGCCTTGTGAGTGCATGCAGGAATACACCTGAAGGACACAGCTGAGGTTGTTTTTTCTTGCTTGAGCTCACAAATGCCTTTCACTTTCTTTCCCTTTTGCTTTTTGCCTTAGAGTTACTTTTATGAAAGAAAGCAAAAGAGACATCTTTGACTTGAACTTGAAAATGATCATTCTTTGGATTGTATTCCTTAAACGTGTCGCCATCTCCTTTAGGAGTTTGATAATTTGTCCGTGTTTTCAGGGACTCAACAGGTAGATATGTAACCAGCAATTAGCTTTTAACTTCACCTGAATCACCCACTAGTCTCTCTCTCCTTCTCTCCCTCTGTCTTTGTGTTGAGCATAATCCTTATCCAGAGAATGAATGAATGATTGAATGAATGTATGAATGAATGAATGTATGAATGAATGAACGAACAAATTCTTTATTGGCCAAGTGTGATTGGATATACAAGGAATTTATCTTGGTTCATGTGCTCTCAGTGTACATAAAAGGAAAAGATACATCAAAGGAAAAGAATCATAAGGTACAACACTTAATGATAATCACAAGGTACAAATAAGCAATCAAATCATACTAGGAAACAGTCCATATAGATCGTAAGGATACAAATGACAAAGTTACAGTCATACAGTCACAAGTGGGAGGGGATGGGTGATAGGAATGATGAGAAGATGAATAGTAATAATAGTGCAGACGTTGTAAATAGTTGGACAGTGTTGAGGGAATTATTTCTTTAACAGAGTGATGGTGTTTGGGAAAAAAATGTCCTTGTGTCTAGTTGTTCTGGTGTGCAGTGCTCTATAGCATCATTTGGAGGCAAGGAGTTGAAACAGTTTATGTCCGGGATGTGAGGGGGGGTCTGTAAATATTTTCACAGCCCTCTTTTTGACTTGTGTAGTGTACAGGTCCTCCATGAAAGGCAGGTTGGTAGTAATTGTTTTTTCTTCAGTTCTAATTACTCTCTGAAGTCTGTGTCTGTCCTGTTGTGTTGCAGAACCAAGCCAGACAGTTATAGAGGTGCAGATGACAAACTCAATAATTCCTCTGTAGAACTGGATCAGCAACTCCTTGGGCAATTTGAGCTTTCTGAGTTGGCACACAAAGAACATTCCTTGTTGTGCCTTTTTGATGAAATTTTTGATGTTAGGTGTCCATTTTAGGTCTTGTGATATGATAGAACCTAGAAATTTGAAGGTCTCTACAGCTGATACTGTGTTATCTAGTATTGTAAGAGGTGGTAGTATGGGAGGGTTTCTCCTAAAGCCTACCACCATTTCTATGGTTTTGAGTGTACAATTAAAGTGCGCACATAACCCTTACACAAAGAGGTTAAAACAAAGAAAGATGAAGTCAAAAATATGAAAGGCGTGAAAAAAGAAAAGAAGTATACAATAACTCAGTCTCCAGGAAGGCCTTGACTTAGAGCCGATCACTTAGACACTGTTTGAAATTATGACAGAACCCCCAAAATGTACCTAAGACCAGGGGCGGGATTCTATCGGTTCTGTCCACCTCTGTGGAACTGGTTGCTCTGAAGAGCAATAGACAGAGAGCATACATAAAACCCATTCTATGTCTGCTGCTGCTTTGGCCCACCCTCCTGCCTGGGCTCTTACCTGACCTTTATTTCCTGCTTTTTTAACCTCAGTTGCTTTGCATGGTACAGTTGCGGTTGAAAAAGCAGAAAAAAATTGCTTTTTAAACTGCTGCATACCCACGTGCAGTGCTGCTCAGGCAGCAAGCTGACGACGACATACACACGCACACAAAACGTAAAATCACTGAACCAGTAGTTACACCGGTTGGATCCCACCCCTGCCTAAGACCCTGCTGGGAGGTTCTGATGGTTGCCTCTCCTCATGATCACGTGACTATTTCAGATGCTTGGAGTCTTGGCGACCAGTCCTCATAAGTGCCTCTTTGTAGCAAAAGCACTAACACTTATATACTGCTTCATAGTGCTTTATAGCCCTCTCTAAGTGATTTACAGAGTCAGCCTCTTGCCCCCAACAATCTGGGTCCTCATTTTGCCCACCTCAGAAGGATGGAAGGCTGAGTCAACCTTAAGACAGTCAGGATCAAACTGCTGGCAGTTGGCAGAATTAGCCTGAAATGTTGCGTCCTAATCACTATGCCACCACAACTTAGATAGCAATAGCAGTAGTATTTAAACTTATATACTGCTTCACAGTGCTTTCCAGCCCTTTCTAAGCAGTTTACAGAGTCAGCCTCTTGCCCCCAACAATCTGGGTCCTCATTTTACCCACCTCGGAAGGATGGAAGACTGAGTCAACTTTGAGCTGGTTAGGATCGAACCTCTGGCAGTGGGCAGTTAGCCTGCAATATGGCACTCTAAACATTGTGCCACCAAACTGGCACACTGTTGGCAACTGATGATCAGGAGAAGTTGCCTGCAGTACTACATTCTAACCACTGCATGCATCACAGCTCTTAACACAATTCCTTCTATGTTTAACCATAAGAAGACTAACAAGATATATCAAGCATCCTTATTTGTTGGCTGATCCTTCCTTAATTTCTTCTCTGACAGTTAAATGACTGTGGGCTCCTGCTCCTCTTATCTTATTGCATCTCTTCTGCGCTTTCCTTAAGGATGCATTCCATTCCATCATTACTCCTAATCATGATTTAACCTCCCTTTTTTTCAAGGACCCTGTAATCCCTTGCATGGGGTGGGATCAGAATAGAATCTGAACTGAGCATTTACTGGCCAGGTGCCCTTCCTGATGTCTACGTGGAGCTCACAGCAGATATTTTCTCTTTGTGCCCAGAGAGAGAAATATCTGCCATTACCTAGGATTGAACTTACAGCCTCCTGATTGTGAGGTGAGAGCTCCACCTCTAGGCCACCACACTGCTCAATCTAATGCATGCTTTACTTCTAACATAAAAGCCTTTCATCAACCAACTTCCAATTCCGTATTCTCCCTCTGTCTCTCTGTCTCTCTCTGTCTCTGTCTCTCTCTCTGTCTCTCTGTCTCTCTCTCTCTCTCTATCTGTCTGTCTCTCATCTACCTATACCTATCTACCTACCTACATATCTCTATCTATCATCTATTTCAGGGGTGGGCAAACTTTTTGGCTCGGGGGCCGCATTGACTTCTAAAATTTGACAGATGGACTGGGTCAACACAAAATTTTTTGGGAATCGTCCCCCTCACCCTTTCCCCCCCTTTTCTCCTCCTTCCCCGAAGGGAAAGGCAAAAAGGAAGAGCCACGGTGGTGCTTTGCAATGGCAGCAGCAGCACCGGAGGCTCAGGCTCAGCAGCTCCTGGTTTTGCCTTTTCCTTCCCAAGGCAATGTGAGACTGGAGCCGCGTGGTGCTGCGCCAGCGGTAGCAACTCCTGACAGTCCCAGCCGGACACCTGAGTGGAGCCCAGGTGGAACTGCCTGTTGCTGCTGCCGGAGCACCGCCAGGTTGCCTCCTCCAAGCAGCCCACCCACCTGCCGGGCTTCCCCTCCGCTGCACAGCTCGGGGCCAGCCGCGAGCGCTTGCGAGTAAAAAGGAAGCCGAAAGTTTCTGGGAAGTTGCTCGGGTTTCCGGGGCTTCCAGGGCTTTGCAAAGGCAAAGTTTGCAGGCGGGAGCATCTTCCCGCCAAGGAGTGTGAAGGGTTCCGCCCGGCGGGTGGGACGGGCTGCTTGGAGTGGGCTGCCGTGTGGCTCAGGGCGAGGTGAGAGCGCCCACGAGTTAAAAGTTGCTGGGAAGTTGCTCTGGTGCAGGCTTTTAAAGTGCCACCCGAGCAAAGTTTAAGCAGCCCGCCCGCCCACCTGGCTGAACCCTTCCTGCTCCTCGGCGGAAAGACGCTCCAGCCTGCAAACTTTGCCTTTGCAAAGTTTAAGCCTGGAAGTCCCAGAAATCCGAGCAACTTCCCAGCAACTTTCGGCTTCGTTTTAACTCGCGGGCACTCGTGCCTGGAGGAGGGGAAGCCCGGAGCCTCCTCCAAGCAGCCTGCCGGGCTTCCCTTCCGCCTCATGGCTCGGGGCCAGGCACGAGCACCCACGAGTTAAAAGCAAGCCGAAAGTTGCTGGGAAATTGCTCGGGTGCTGGGAGCAGGCTTTTAAAGTGCCGCCCAAGCAGGACTGCCGAGCTGGGAAATGGGGCACCAAGGCAGGGCAAGGCTCCTCCAGCAGCAGCCTAGCTTTAGGTGGCTCCAAGCAGCCCGCCCCGCCCGCTGGGCAGAACCCTTCCCGTTCCTCAGCAGAAAGACGCTCCAGCCTGCAAGCTTTGCCTTTGCAAAGTTTAAGCCTGGAAGCCCCGGAAAAAAAAGGGGGATCGGCGGGGACCCACCTTTGGAGAGGTCGCACTCGAAGGTGATTTCGAACTCCCAGCCGAGGCCTTTGCAAAGTTCTTTTCTTTCCTACCCCTAGATCACTCCACACTGTTTTGCAGCTTTGGGGGCCAGGCGGCACAGGGCAATACGCCACGCCCAGCGATTTTTTTTCAGGGGCAGGCTGGATTGGACAGACCAACGGGCCGGATGTGGCCCGCGGGCCGTAGTTTGCCCACCCCTGATCTATTATCTATATTGGGGGAAAGTCAAGAAAATTGATACAGATTTTATTCAATATGCTTTTTAGATATTTCTTTTACAAATGGGCTGGATTATTACTCTACTAATATGATATGTGAAACAGATCAGATTTATACTAAAAAGTGTACCCATCATTCTAATATGATTTATTTTAATAAATAAATATTTCCCCCTTTGAGTGCATTTTATTTTGAAAGAGGTAGATTTCTATAATTCTCTTTCTTGGATATAACTTTGTCAGATTATTACCCTCACTCTCACACTGTGTCTTTTATGCACATTTATAGGAGAAGAATATTCTTATTAAATTACCTTCTACTGTAGCTGATGTTCATTTAGCTTAAAGTTATATTTTATGCCACATGCTAACCTTTGCTCATTCCAACTTAATATTTAATAACAACTATATTGGAAAATAAAACAGAAAACATTAAAGCTGCACGAGCCTGGGAAAAAGATATTCCATTTGTCTGAAAGGTCAGTGAACTCAGAAATCCTAGGAGTTCATGAGAAATGTTGCCTTGGAGTAGATGTATCCTTGACATAGATTGTCCCAGTCCTTTTTTTTTTAAAGAAATAAAATAAGCACCAAGTGGAATATCAATGAAAGAATCTCTTGATGCTTATGGTACATCACACAGAGCAGAAACTTGGTTTCATTGACGGCTGGACCAGCTAAAGTGGAACTAGAACTCACAGTCTCCTGGTGATTGGCACAAAGTCACCAGCTGTCTTTCAGACCTAAGGCAGGACTAGGACTCACCCTCTCCTGCTTTCTAGCCTAAATGTCTTACACATAAAACCAAACTGGTTCTTCTTACATGCCTTCTTATTACAAACTATATTTACCCGGTGGTAGGAAGGGACTATGCCTCTTACAAATTACTGTACATTGGCATCTTAGGAAACTGGATTGTCTGAGTCAGGTTTTGTAAATTTAAAGAACTTTTCAGATGCGCTATACTCGGACTTCTAGCTCAATACCTCTATCTATCTAACATCTATCTATCTATCTATCTATCTATCTATCTATCTATCTATCTATCTATCTATCTATCTATCTATCTATCTATCTGTCATCTACCTACCCACCTACCTATCTACCACTCTCTCACACATTTATCTATATCTACCTATATCTACCAACCTACCTACCACTCTCTCTCAACTACCTACCTACCTACCTATTACTCTCTCATTTATCTATATCTACCTACCTACCTACCTATCTGCCACTATCTCTCATCTATCTATCTATCTGTCTGTCTGTTTGTCTATCATCTATCTATCTATAGAGCAAGAGCAAGAAATACACACAGAGAAAGACAAAAAAGACAGAAAAGGAAGAGAAAGAGAGAAAGAGAAAGAGAGAGAGAATAAACTCCATTTACATCTTGACTTATGTAATTGAAATTAAGTATAATACATTATCATTCCCTATTGAAGGTTTTATTTATTGTTTTTTTGATGGGGTGTGTGGGGCAGAACATGAGTTATCTTTACACACAAACATACACACACACACACACACACACAGAGAGAGAGAGACATACATTTATATTATTCATAGATTTTCACGGGTACAGGTATGTAGGGCTTGGCGTGTTTGGGTCTTTTCCCATGTAAGATTGAGAGTATTTTGGCGATGTTGCGACAAGGTCCCACTCGCCATCTTCAGACTGGTGCTTTCGGCTTTGTGCTTGTGCGAGCAAAGTGTGATCAGAGCTGCCGTCTCTCTATAAATACTGGTGGGGAGGTGTGGTGTGCTGGCTCTGTTGTAAGCGGGCTAGTTGGCTGTGTTGTTATTTCTTGATTGGTTGATGGAGTTGGTGTTTGCAGATTGGTTGGCTTTTTCATAAGAACCTGTGTGGCTGAGGTACTGGTTGTGTGTCTATCAGCCTCCTGTGTTGTAACAACCTGGGTAATCAGCTGTGTGACGACCTTCTGAGTTCTATTGTTGTGACCTCCTGGGTCTTGTGCTGTAATCTCCTGAGGTTTTGTGGTGTAACCTCTTGAGTTCCATGATGTGATGTCTTGAGTGGATGGCTGTGATGTAATGTTCTGGGTTTTGGTTTGGCTCTGAGTTTGAGATCTGGCTATGTGTTCATGGCGTATGTCAGTTTGCTTAGTTTGGGGGTTGGGGTGTGTGGCAGCTGGTGATGCAGCCATGGTCTGGTTTCTGGGTGGTGGTTTCCTTCCATCTATGGGATAGGTTTGGGTTTGAGTCTGGTGAGGGAGATTGGTGGTGGTGTCATGTGTTGTTTTGGGTCCAGTGTTGGTTTTCGTGGCTGGGACTCATTTGTTGATAAGGGCTAGTTTCCAGATGTCTGGTAGGTGGGAGGTATCATCCCGTTTATTCATGTTATGGAGGTGTATCTCTATTTAGATGGCTTCCCTGATTATTCTGTTGTTGAAGTGTTCAGTATTGGAGATTAATTTGGTCCCCTCAAAATTATTTTCATGTCCTGTGGCTTTAAGGTACTGGAAAAGGGAGGAAGTATTTTCTTCTTTTCTGACTGCGTTCTTGTGTTCTGCGATGTGTGCATTTATTCTCCTGTTGGTTTGTCCAATGTATGTGGCTGGGTAATTGTTGCATGATATTTCATAAATTCCTTGGTTTTCTAGCTGGATCTTGTCCTTGGGGTCTCTTAGGATGTTGGCTATTTTTTGGTCAGTGCCGAAGGCTGTCCTGATATTGTGTTTGTGGAGAATTTTGCTCATATTATCTGTGGTGCCTTTGATGTTCTTCTTGATTTGAATTTTTGTCATGCTGCTAGCGTGCTCCATTGCACGTTGACAGTAGACAGGAGAGTGTGACTCTCTCAAAGTTCAAAATGCTTCTCCTGGAGAGGAGTCACTTCTTCAGGTAGAAGTCAAGCCTTTAAGCAGCAATGTGACATTGTGTCAGTCAGGGCTGATGGGAGCTCAACCCTCTGCTCCTATCTTGAAATGTTGCTGCCAGTTCTCCCTGCTCTGTCCCCTGCCAGCTTCATCTTCTTTCTTTCTTTCTTTCTTTCTTTCTTTCTTTCTTTCTTTCTTTCTTTCTTTCTTTCTTTCTTTCTTTCTTTCTTTCTCTTTCTTTCTTTCTTTCTTTCTTTCTTTCTTTCTTTCTTTCTTTCTTTCTTTTTCTTTCTTTCTTTCTTTCTTTCTTTCTTTCTTTCTTTCTTTCTTTCTTTCTTTCTTTCTTTCTTTCTTTCTTTCTTTTTCTTTTTCTTTAGTCTTCTACTGCTGCTTACAGACCCTCAGGTTACTTTTAAACAATATTTAAATCCTTCCTTCCTTTTCTCCCACCATCCCTCCCTCCCTCTTTTCCCTCCTTTCTCCCTTCCTCCCCCTCTCTTTTCTTTCCTCCCCTTTTCCACTCTCGCCTCTTTCTTTTCCTTCCATTTCCCCTCTCTTGCTTTCTCCCTCCCTCCCTTTCTCTTTTCCTCCCTCCCACCCCTATCCCTCCCTCTCTTCCTTCCTCTCTTCCTCCTTTTCCTCCTTTGTCATTCATTCCCTTTCTCTTTTCCATCTTTCCTCCCTCCCTCCCTTTCATCCCTCTTTCTTTTCCCTCCTTCCTTTCTGCCTCCCTCTCTCCCTCCTTCCCTCCCTTCCTCCACCCCTCCCTCCTTTTCTTCCTCTGTCACTCTCTCTTTTCCTTTCTCCATTCCTTTATATTTTCTTCCCTCCCCCTTTCTTCCTCCCTTCCTCCCTTCCTCCCTCTTCTTTCTCTCACTCTCTTTTTTCCACCCTCCCTCTCTTCCTCTGTCTTCTTCTTCCCTTCCTCCCTTTTCATTCTTCCTCCCTTCCTCTTTCTCTCCCTGTATTTCAAGGAATATTACTGTACACCTCGATTTAAATCTGATTTGCAAATTCTTATTCAACATCTTTCACTTTTAAGGAGAAAAAGATTATAATAAAGCAGAATTATTATTCACTATCCTCCCTATACAAGAATTTGTATGCAGCTTTTCAAAGTGCTCCTTTCTAGGTACAAAATTTAAGTGCAGAATTAGGATGCCAGCAAATGCTACACATTTGAGCCATAACTGAAGTTGTTTTTGGTATTGCATACAACTGTTTTTCCCTAAATTCCATGGTGGATTTATTCTACATGTCTACCTTAATAAGCTCTTTGAATTTGAACAGAGACGCTTAAGAAATCCAATCTATGAATTTGGATGAAAGCTGACCAGTGCCCTTATTACTAACATTTGAATCAGAATATAGCCAACTTTTCTAAATGTTGCAATGCAGTCACTGCCTTAAAAAAAACCCCCAAAATCTTTATATATTTTGTGGAAAGGGAACTTCATGAGGACAGTGGTGACACCCAAGCAGGAAAAGCCCGAGGGGAACATCAGGCCAGCCATAAAACAAAATTGCATAGGAAAAGGAATCAAATAAAAGGTATTAAAGAAGCCTCTTAGACAAAAGCCCAAATAATTAAGAAAACTAAGGAAACAAGAAAAGAAAACCCTTACAAACACAAGACATGCCAAATCAGCTAAACAAACAGACAAAAGACACAAAATATATTGCAAAGGAGACAGACAGGAGATTGCCACAAGAAAACATTAGGAAACTGATAATCCAATCAAACCACCCTGCAAAGTTTGCCTTCTGCACCCCACGGAGTCTACCCTCTGGCGGAAATGAAGACAACCCCGACAGGATTTAAAACATTAAGAAATACAAACACAAGCATTGTTCTGTACGGACATTAACATACTTGGAAGCGCTGCGCTATGATTGGCCAAAGCGCACTGCAATCTCATTGGCTAAGCAGGCCGCGCTGATTGGCCCGTAACGAATCTCCCCCGATTGGTGGAAACTAATCACGGGAGATTCAAAGTGGTGCCATTGGCCGCGGTTGCTGTGGCTAGAGAATAAAAGCCACGGCTGTTCCCTTTAAACCCCGAGCCAACCCAGGAACTTAATAAAGAGCTGAAACTAAGTCACTGGCTCTGAGTCTCCTTTCCCGCGACGGACACAACAATGGCGACGAAGGTGGGATTCCGAAACTAACCCCATCAAGCACGTGTCCTGAGGAAACGAGACCAACAAGATGACGAGCATCGCACCGCCCGCACCCTTCAACCCCGCTACCGAGGACTGGGAATCATACACAGACCGATTCCTAATGTTCCTTGAAAGTAGCAACTTGAAGGATGCAACCGGGAAGAAGAAAAGAGCCTCTTCCTAACACACTGCGAGCCCGCAGTGTTCAAGATGGTTAAAGCCCTCGCGAAACCCGGGGATGTGAAGGAGATGGACTGGGCCGACCTCGAGCCGTTGCTCTGAAACCACTATGCCCCTGGCGTGCCCACCCTCATCAGGCGGCATGATTTCTACCGGCGGGACCAGAGATCGGGTGAGAGCATCAGCGACTTTGTGGCTGATCTGCGGAGCCTAGGGGGCATGTGCAGGTTCTCGGACATGGACGAGGCTTTGCAGG
This sequence comes from Hydrophis major, assembly GCA_033807585.1. Lineage (NCBI taxonomy): Eukaryota > Metazoa > Chordata > Lepidosauria > Squamata > Elapidae > Hydrophis > Hydrophis major. The sequence continues at coordinate 69,358,251 of CM066333.1, forward strand.
ACAGTGTCGTGCTCGGACTCAGAGACCCAGTCCTACAAAGCCGGGTAATGGCAAAAGGCGACATCGCCCTTGCCGATGCCCTCGCTGAAGCCACCACAGCCGAGGCAACCCTGAAATCGGCGAATCGAATGCGGAGACCGTACACAGCAACCACCGAGATGGGCCGGGCGACCGAGGCTCACCCAGAAGCAAGCCACCGAGAGACCACTGCCCACCATGGCGACTTCCACTCCACCTCCGACACCACGGATGAGGAAGAGGAAATACATCGGCTCCAGTCGGGATGAGATCGGCGCAATCGGCGAAGTCGTAAGTCGGGGACCACTTGTGCTGGGTGCAGAAGTGACCACCCTCGATTGGAGTGCCAGTTTTTCAACACGATTTGCCGGCACTGCGATAAGAAAGGTCACATCGCCCGAGTCTGCCGACTGAAAAGAGCCTACAGCCCCCGTCGGCGAGACCAGAGCAACGGAGACGAGATGGCACCCCCCACAGGGCCAGAGACTGGCAAGCCGAGAATTGCTGGAACCGAGACGGATGGAACTGACGAAGCGGCGAAACCCGGCAGAAAGAGGAAATCCACCAGACGGTCGTCATCGGCCACTCATCCACCACAGACGCCCGGAAGGTATATGTAGAAGTGGGCATCGAAGGCGAACTATGCAAAATGGAGGTGGACTCTGGGTTCTACCTCTCCATGGTTGCCTGGCGAGAAATCAAACGGTTGGTGCCAGAAATCCACAAGAGGAGGTTGGAAACCCAGAAACTCATCCTCAGAGACTACCAGGGGAACCGCATCCCGGTAGTCGGAACTGGACACTTCGAGATAACCTTCAAGGGCCACTCAGCAAAGCTTCCCCTGATGATCATGGACCGGGACTGCCCCAGCCTTTTGGGACTACAGTGGTTCACACCACTCGGGATCAAGGTTACGGGCGTCGACCACGTCGCAGATGCCGACTGGGAGGAGCAACTGGCACGGGACTTCTGGGAAGTGTTCGATGGCACCCTAGGCAAGTACTGAGGGCCCCCTATTTCCTTCAGCCTAGACCCCAGCATCCCCCCAATACGCCTAAAACCACGGTGGGTACTTTTTGCACTCCGGCCCAAAATCGACGAGCAAATTGACAAGCTCGTCAAACAAGGGGTCCCACAACCAATTGATCACGCCCGGTGGGAGACCCCCATTGTCACCCCAGTCAAGCCCGATGGGTCAGTGAGAATCTGCGGGGGCTATAAGACCACCCTAAATTGCGCCTTACAACAAAGCGCCTACCCCGTCCCAGTAGTGCAGCACCTTCTACACTCACTGGGGGGCGGGGCAAGGTTTTTACGAAGTTCAACCTGGTGCAAGCCTATCAACAGTTGCCGGTCGACGCAGAAACTGCAGAGGCACAGACCATAGTCACCCACCGGGGAGCATTTCGCTGTAACAGACTCCAGTTTGGAGTCAGCGTGGCTCCTGGAATTTTCCAGAGCCTCATGGAGAGACTCTTGCAAGGAATTAAGGGGGTGGTGCCCTACTTCGACGATGTACTAGTGTCAGCAGCCAACCAACAAGAACTAGAGGGTCATCTAAGGGAGGTACTAACCAAATTCAAAGAGGCCGGGCTAAAGATGAAAAAAGAGAAATGCCAGCTGTACACAGAATGGGTCGAATTCCTGGGATACCTCCTAGACCGACATGGCATCCACCCAACCGCAGAAAAAATCAGAGCCATTAAAGAAGCCCCAACACCACAGAATAAAACAGAACTGCAGGCATTTCTGGGACTGCTTAATTTTTATAATGTTTTCCTGCCCCAAAAGGCGACTGCGGCGGAGCCTTTGCATAGGCTTTTGGACAAGGCGGCCACATGGACTTGGGGGAAATGTGAGGAAGGCGCCTTCACCAAAACCAAGGACCTGCTCACCTCAGATGCTGTCCTAATCCAATACAACGAGACCCTACCACTTGCCGTCACATGCGACGCATCACCTTTCGGCGTCAGCGCCGTCCTCAGCCACATGCTCCCCAATGGAAAAGAAGCACCCATCGCCTTCTTTTCAAGGACACTTACCAAACCGAAAAGAAACTATAGTCAACTGGACAAAGAGGCCCTGGCTATCGTCGCCGCAGTAAAGAGGTTCCACGAGTACCTCTATAGCCGCAAGTTTACCATCATTACCGATCACAAGCCGCTGCTGGGAATCCTGGCAGGGAACAGGGCCACTCCGAACATTCTATTTCCTAGAATGACAAGGTGGTCCGAATTCCTTGCCGCCTACAGCTACCGGCTCACACATCGACCCGGTAAGACAATCACCCACGCAGACACCCTGAGCCGCACGCCATTACCTGACCTAGACACCGACCCAGCACTCACCACAGCCACCCTCAGCATAGAGACTCTGCCCAATCTACCCATAACCGCATCAGACATTGCCTGCAAAACAAATAAAGACAAACGTCTGACGCGGGTGTTACATTGCTACCCAATGTGAAAAGAGGTGGCCGGAAAGAGACAACGACGAAGCATTCAGGACATTCAGGAACCGGCAAACAGAACTCTCATTACAAAAGGTTGTGTACTGTGGGGGGATAGAGTTGTTATTCCGGAAAGGTTACAAGGGAAGGTATTGGAGTTGTTACACGAAGGGCACCCAGGCATAGTTAGAACAAAAGCCCTGGCCAAGAGTTACACCTGGTGGCCAGGGATGGACAAGCAAATCGAGACCTGGGTGGCAAAATGCAAATGCTGCCAAGAAACCAGACCGAGTCCCCCCGCAGCAACAATCCTGGAATGGGAAAACCCTAGGGGCCTATGGTCCAGGATCCACATAGATTTTGCCGGGCCCACGAAAGGACACATATTCTTTATCATGGTAGATGCTTACTCCAACTGGTTGGAGGTAAGCAACATGTAAACCACCACCACGGAAGCCGTGACCAGGGAACTCAGCAAGCTGTTCTCAACCCACGGCCTCCCAGATGTCATCATGTTGGACAACAGGCCCCAATTTACCTCGCTGGAATTCAAAAAATTCCTAGTGGAACGGGGCATATGACACGCATTGAAAGCACCAGCACATCCGGCGGCGAACGGGAGGGCGGAACGGATGGTTCAATTCACAAAAAAAACCATCCAAAAAATTGAACACGGAGAAATCCAAGAAAAAATAAACAAAATGCTCTTTATACAACACATAACCCCAAATACGACTACCAACAAAAGCCCGGCAGAACTATTAATGGGGAGGAAATTAAGGTCCCCACTCGACAGACTGCACCCCACATACAACCCAGAAAAACCCCCAAACTCCTCAAGCAAAAACCGAACATTCTCCCCAGGTGACACAGTCTATGCAAAGAACCTTACCGGAGACCCACTCTGGGTACTGGCAACCATAACCCAGCTGACAGGTCCCCACTCGTACTGCCTCCAAACAACTGACTGACGAGCATGGAAACGCCACATCGATCAAATAAGATCGAGGACAGCCACAGGAAACACAACCGACACGCAAAACAGACACAGACAGGTGCCATAACATATACCAAGAGGGGAGGGAATACCCCAGGAACCAGGAAACAATAGAAAGAAACCAGCCATACTCACCGGAAATCAGCCAGCTCAAAGCCTCACCGGGGAGAAGCAGCCAGGCCAGCTCAACCAGCCCAGAAAGACCAGGTGGGAGTGGCAATAACCGCAGCTCAACCAGCCCGAGCAGACCGGGAGGGAGTTGCGACAAAAGGCCCGGCGAGTCTTTCCAGGCGGTTCCATCAACGCGGCAGAGAGCAACAAAGAACCCGACCGAACCGGCTGGGAAACAAGCAACAACTAACCTGCGCAGGTCAAGTAGGTAAGTACGAAGCCCCACCTACTTACCGGACTACATTACGTAGGACCATACCAAGAGGGGAGGGGTGTTCTGTACGCACATTAACATACTTGGAAGCCCCGTGCTATGATTGGCCAAAGCGCATGGCGATCTCATTGGCTAAGCAGGCTGCGCTGATTGGCCCGTAACGAATCTCCCGCGATTGGTGGAAACTAATCGCAGGAGATTGAAAGAGGTGCCATTGGCCGCGGCCGCCGCGGCTAGAGAATAAAAGCTGCGGCTGTTCCCTTTAAACCCCGAGCCGACCCAGGAACTTAATAAAGAGCTGAAACTAAGTCACTGGCTCCAAGTCTCCTTTCCCGCGATGGACACGACAAGCCCACACACACAAAATGAGAAAAAGGTATATAAATCAGGGGGCTTATCATACAAAGCGAGCTAGCCCCAGGAACGCAGACTTCTTGCTATCTCTCGCCTTCCTGAAAAATAAAAGGAACTAGCTTCCAAGCAGTTGTCTGAATCCTTGCACTGGAGTTCTCCCAGCAGAAAAACTGAACCCTCAGAAGAAAGGCATTTTCCAGCCTTTCAACAATTTCATCAGGGTTTTTTTCTCCCTGTAATAGTATAAACAAATCCCTTTGAGCCTATTATTTAAATAAGTGTGTAATTACACTTTTTCATTTTATTTATTTAAATATTACCACAGGTAGTCATCACTTCAAGATACACAACTGGAATTTCTGTCATAAAGTCACACATAGAGGGCCACTGACTTGATTTTACAGCCATTTTTACATTGGTTATTAAACGAGCCCTATGGTCGTTAACCCATTCTCCTGATTGGGTGTTTTTAGCCAGAAACTGGCAACAAAGGAGAAGAAGTAGCAAATTCAATCATGTGACATGGGATCCACCAATTATTCAGAACTGTGAGCTAGTTAAGATGCAATGATAGGATGGGCAATTTTTTTTGGGACATACAGTATCATAGATTTAGACAATTGGCAAAACTCTGTGAGAGAAGCTATAAGTTGACAATGGCAACTACTTGTAAGGAAAACCTATATAAAATGTTTTATAGTGGCACTTACAACTAGCAAGATTAGCAAAGATGTTGAAAAACATGTCCACCAAATGCTGGAAATGTACTCAAACATTAGGCACATACTATCATATGTGGTGGACATGTGTGAAAGCAAAGAATTATTGGATAAAAAATACATAAATGATTAGAAACAATGTTAAAATTGCATATAGATTATAAGATAGAAATATTTTTGTCAGGTATAGTACCAGAATAATATTATAAGGGGAATTTGTATTTTAATATTGCATATTTTGATGGCTGCAAGAATTGTATTTGTACAGTATTGGAAAAATGAGGAAAAACCAAGAGAAGAAGATCTAATTAAAAAATATTAGATTGTACACAAATTGATAGACTGACATTAAAGATAAAAGCGAAGGAAGATACAGAATATTTTCAAATATGGGCTTTGTTTTATAATAGAAGTAGAAATTAGGAGACAAGAAAACAATATTATGTAAGCAATTCACACACACACACACACACACACACACACACACACACACACACACACAATGCGTGTGAGTGTCTGAGCGATGGGACAGCAGTCTTAACTTTGAGAATGGGTCAAAAGTAACAAAATGAAATATTTTTGGAAATATTAAAAAAGGCCGGATAAAATATTTCCCCTAAAGGAGAAATGAAAAAATCTTAAGGGAGGCAAAAACGTCAAGCAGAAACTGAGGAAACCAGCTTTTAGAAATGTAAATTTAGTGATCCATTCAGAAAGACTGGGTCAGACAAACTCCAAATAAGCAACAAACAAAAGGTTGACAAAATTAGCTTAGACAAACACCTAGGGTTTGGATTTCCTCTTTTGCCTGTAGAGTCAACTATGACCCCTACAAAACTCTCACATGACCCCCCCCCCATAGGAATCCAGAAGGTATAAAAACCCTCCTAAACTCCATATTGTCAGCTGCTCCAGAACCACAAACCCTGGTGGATCTGTTCACTAATAAATGGACCTTCTTTCCAATCAGCCTCCAGCCTCCATTTTCTTTCCAGTACCTTTCTCCCAGCTTGGACTTGGACCTGGATATTTCTTCCAACAATATAAATTATAAAAGAGGAAAAAGAAAGAAAGCAAAAAAGAAAAGAAAAGAAACAAAACATGCAAAGCATGTATGCAGACGTTGAACTCTAAATATTTAACAGAATAGCCTTGAATGAGCTTGAAGCTCCTATCTATTTTAAAAGCAGTTTTCTGAGTTCCACCAAGAACTCCATTGGGGTTAGACTGGATGACCTCTGAGGAACATTCCACTTGTACAATTCTATAATTTTAATTTGAGAGGAAACTAAAGCAAATAAATAAATACTGAGGGCATCTCTCTTATTCTTTTCTAGGATCAACTAGAAATACCTTGCTTGCGATAGATGGCTATAAAAATTGAATAAATAAAATAAACAGAACTAAATGATATGTTATTCCACATAGAATTTAGACGTCAATTAATTAGAAAGAAAAACAGGATGTTGCCTGTTTCTGAAGCCACAGATTGAAATGTTGTTAGAGAATAAATTAATTCTGGATAAACAGAAAGAGAAATATTTCCAGTAACGGATTCTTACAGCAATTCCTTTCAGGCCCTAGGAATATCCACACAGGATTGGGTTGATACTTTGATTTAAAAACCTAATTAAAATTTTGATGCCCCTAGCAACTTTGACTTTTGTGATGGGCAAAAAGCTCTTTTAACAGGATGCAAATGTTAAACAACTTAAATTTTTACCAGGGAACAGTTCTTTCAGGCCCCAAGCAAGACAGGGAGAAGGAAAGGGATGAAAATGCCACAAACAGTACATATATTTTGATGATAAATCGAATTTCCACTGGATGCCACTGTTGGTCCATAAAACCTCACTGTGAGTGCAAAGATTCTTAGGAATGTTTCTTTCTTTTTTCTTCCCCTCCCTGTTAAAAGTAGTTGATATTTTCATGATTTGGAATTCCTACAGGGAGATTGTCTGATTGTGATGGAAGGCACTTGAAAAGGTGCACATTTGTTCTTTTAACTAGCCTTCATTATAATGACATCCTGCATAAAAGCTGCGTTTCTAGAGAGCTGTGGTTAGCGCTCATATTTTAGGGTGGGAAGGACCCATCTCATCTTAACAAGCTTATCCCTAATTATCACTTTGGTTTTCTTATAGAAGAAAAATAAAGCCAAAGACTGGAGGAGGCCCTTCATTTCACTTTGCTACTCAAATATAATAACTTGCAAATATAATAACTTGCAATTTTTTTGTTTTGTTTTGTTTTTCTCTTTCCACTCCATTCCTTTAAATTTAATCTGAATTGGGAGTCCAGGGTTGAAAACCTGTCCTTAGTCTATTGGAGATCATATATTTCGAGCTGTCCTCAGAAATATCTGAAAGCTTTGGTTGGTTTAAAATGGATATTCAGACCCAGCTCCTCAAACACAACAAACCCTCCGTACTTAAATCAAGGATTCCTTTATTAGGAGCACCAGCAGCCTCAATAAAAAGTCTCTCACATAGCAGGTTAACAAGTCTATCCAGCAGGGAGATGAATAGGTGTCTGCCACACATATTCATTTCTACCCCTGCCTTTTATCCTTAGAGCTAGGTTGGGGCTTCACTAGAAGCAGTAGCTCTTCCATCCCAAGGATTGGCTCATAGATTTCCACTGCTCTCCTCTCCTCTGCCTTCTGCAAATTCATGCATCAGGCACTGAACGCAGCTGTTCCCCCTCTTCTTCATCAGCCACCTCCAGACCTGGGGGCTGTTGACTCTCCTTCTGAGGGCTGATGGATGGCCTAGGCTCCACCTCCATCTCTATCTCTGACAGCTGCATTCTCTCTCCTGCCTTGGAGCTCTCAGGTTACCTTGATGCTGGCCCTGACTCCCATGCTGCCTCCTCATCTGATTTAGCTGTTGGAGGGCCTGGCAGCCAACAGAACATAATGTTGAGGTTTTGTGAAAGCCTACATTTGCACATTGTGTCACCTCTCTTGCAGGAGCTTCCTTGGCCAACAATTTGCTTCTGGGTTCAAGTTGTTGGTTGTCACCTTAAAGCCTGGGTCCAGGTTATTTGAAGGACTGTTTCTTTCTCCCAATCATAGACACCAGAGTGTAGAGGCCAGCAATATTACGGGTCTCCTTTCTTTTGGAGGTCCATCTAATAATGGGACCAAGAAGAAAAGCCTTCTCTGTGGTGACTCTCTTTATCAAATACTCTGGAGATAAGTTTGAAAATTTCTCCTTAGTTCCAGGTTGCTTCTCTCCTTGGTTAGTTTCCAACTCTTGTTTCTTGTCTTGTCTTGGTGTTTTGGAAAATAGTTTGACCTGCTCGCCTTTGTAGGAGCCCCTCAATTACCAGAATACTGAAATACCCTCCTACCTGGAAAACCAAAGATTAGTTATAATAAATTTCAACTAGGTAGGAAAATCAATTTTAAACATATATTGCTGCTTGCTGGCAGAGAATATTTGCAACTTCTCATATGATCTACAAACAGATTACTTAAAGCTGTCTGAAGGGCAAAACAGGGCAAATGTTTGCAGAAAGCAAAGGAATTGGCTTCAGCTTAAGGAACGTTGAATTTTGTGCAAACGTCCATTTCTGTAAACAGCAGACAAATATATGTACAGGTAATAGAGATGAATTATGAAAAAGGCCAGACATCTCATTAACATCCTGAAAGGCAATGAAAATATCCAAATATGTAAACATTTGCTTCAACAAGTGTTTCCAGAATAAGAAAATAGAATCTGAAGAAGCAGATGAAGATTCAGATGTACAGGTAAAGAAGAAAAAGGATAAATTAGCTAACTGCAACGCTAATTTTGCCCAATCCAAAATTTCTTCAAAGTTTTATTTTCCCTAATGATTTTCATTCAGTTTGACAGAAAGTAACTTGCTTTTCAATTACAATGCAGCATCTTTTTCCATACTTCCATTGAATCTCAATGAAACATACAAAACAAAACTCTGAAAAGCATCTTTTGGGTTTATTTCAAGGGAAATTCTTTTAAGGAATTCCACCAGATTAGGAAACATAGATGTCCTGAGAACTGCAAAGTAATTGGGATATCTTGAGTTATTGGTGTTGGGCTGTTTGTGGAAGTTTCATTGGACCACTCCCATCACCAGTGTGAGTATGGGGTATGCTGCCTCTTTATATAGAGTAGCTTGCCTTGCCAGCTTTTGTGAGAGAGTGGTTTTTTCCTTGATTATTGTTTTTCTGCCTGATTGTTTGTCTGGTGTTAATCCATGCTTACCTAAATGTTGGTTGCTGGAGGGGATGCATTCTAGCCTTTTTGTTTCGTTCCTAATTTTTTTTTGATTGTCTCTTTTGAATGGTGTGTAGTTGGTTAATGAAATGTCCACAAGCAAACAATCAAATTCAAGAGAGCCCCAAAGCATCCACAATCCAACTATGAGCTACAGATGTTCTTCTTCTATAGATAGGGAAATGTACAAGAGATACAACAACACAACCTCTTATTCATTTTAATTCAGGGAGATCCAAAAACATTTTCAGATAAATTCTAAAGAAAACATCAAAGCATCCTGCAAAATTCTGAGCAAAGTCTTGATGGCAGCGAAACACAATTGTATCACTGGTTTTATTTTCCTGGAGATCTGTGATAGGTGTTTTCTTAGCACACAAAATGTTTTGCATAGCTAGGTATAGCTTAAATTTACACCTTGTCCTACTCGGAGGGACAAATTACCTGGGAAATTTTATGAGTTACATTTGCCCAATGAGTCCTGTCACAAGCCCCAAAGCACTGGCAAAATGTAGTTTTGTCTCAGTTAATATTTATCACTGTTCCTGTTAAGAATTTATTTACTTTCCTACTTTTTTCCTCTAGGCAATAGTAATAAAGGCAGGTCTTTGTAATAAAGACCTTGGGAGAGGAGAGATAATACTTTTAATTAGTACAGAGCATTTGGATCATCTTCACTGAGATGTTCACGAGAGAAGCAATCAAGTATTTTCACCCTTCCAAACAAAATAACTTCCAGCTGATTCCTTGTGCTGGTACTTCAAAATTCCCTTTTTTTGCCCTAGGGAAGAATCAACGCAGTGATGAATATTCAATTGGCTCCCTTGGCAAATCAGTCCATAGTGCATCATTTGTGTACGGAGTAATAAGATTGAGAAAACCATCCCTGTGTCTCTTAACTCATTCTGCAGAAGTCTCTCCAACCTGACCCAACTTCCCAATCAAAACCTGAACAAATGGTGAAAAAATTGCTTCTAGCCCTTACCGCCAGCACAATCAACTTCTGGAAGTGTGGTTATTGGGAAATGTTTTGTCATTCATCTGTGCAATGTCTAAATTTTCAAAAAGAAAGGAGTCAGTTAATAAACTTTGGCCCATGATTTAGTCCTTTTTAAAACGATCTTGGCCTGGATGATAGCAATAGCAATAGCACTTAGGCTTATATACCACATCATAGTGCTCTACCAGCTCTCTTTAAGCAGTTTACAGAGTCAGCATATGGCCCTTGACAATCTGGGTCCTTGTTTTATTGACCTTGGAAGGATAGAAAACTGAGTCAGCCTAGAACTGGTCAGGATTGAACTGTTGGCAGTTGGCAGAATTTGTCTGCAATGTTGCATTCTAAGCAAGGAAGGGAGGGGAAGGGAAGGAGGGAGGGAGGGAGGAAGGAAAGAAGGAAGAACAATAGCAATAGCACTTATATACTGCTCCAGAGTGGTTTTCAGCCCTCTCTAAGTAATTTATAGTCACCTTATTGCCCCCAGCAATCTGGGCCCTAATTTTACCAACCGTGGAAGGATGGAAGGCTGAATCAACCCTGAGCCAGTCAGGATTGAAGTGCCGAGCTGCTGGCAGTTGGCAGTCAGCAGAATTAGTCTGCAATAATGCATTTTAACAACTGGGAGTGAAGGAAGGGAGGGAGGGAGGAAGGGACAATAGCAATAGCATTTTAGACTTACATACTGTATCATAGTGGTTTACAGTCCTCTCTAAGCAGCTAAGCAATTTACACAGTCAGCCTCTTGTCCCCAACAATCTGGATCCTCATTTTATTGACCTCGGAAAGATGGAAGGCTGAGACAACCTTGAGCCGGTCAGGATTGAACTCTATCAGAGTTTAGTCAGACTTATCTTGCATTCTAACTACATGCCACAACGGCGCACATTGAGTCCTCATTTGCATATTGCATTTCATTTAGGTGAGAAACTCTTGCGGTCAAGAGTCCCAACACCTCTCCAACTCTTTGCCTAATTGAGTTTTCATTTTGACTGAAGAAGTTACTTTGCTATAGCAATGAAACATCTCCCTTTGAATAAAGGTCAGTCCAGTTGCCACGATTTAAGCCTTTTTAGCAGTGGTGGGATTCAAAATATTTTACTACCAGTTCTGTGGGCATGGCTTAGTGGGTGTGGCATGACTTGGTGGATGTGGCTTGTTTGGCATGGCAGGGGAAGGATACTGCAAAATCCCATTCCCTCCCCACCCCATTAACCTGATTTCCAGTTCTGTTCTCCTATGCAGGGCAACCAAAGAAGACCCAGCCAATCAGCTGGGAATCAGGAGGCAGAGAATAGATGGGGCGGGGCCAGTCAGAGGTGGTATTTGCTGGTTCTCCAAACTACTCAAAAATTTCTGCTACCGGTTCTCCAGAAGTGGTCAGATTTTTTTTCCAAGTGATTTTCATTCAGTTTGATAGAAAATAATTTGCATTTAAATTATAATGCAGTCTCTTTTCCCATATTTCCATTGAATCTCAATGAAACGTACAAAATGAAACTTTGAAAAGCACCTTTTGGGATTATTTCAAGGGATATTCTTTTAAGGAATTCCACCAGGTTAGGAAATATAGATGTCCTGAGAGCTGCAAAGTGATTGGGAAATCTTGAGTTATTGGTGTTGGGCTGTTTGTGGATGTTTCATTGGACCACTCCCATCACCAGTGTGAGTATGGGGTATGCTATGCAGGGCAACCAATTTTGAGTAGTTCTCCAAACTACTCAAAATGTCCACTATTGTTTCTCCAGAAGTGCTCAGAACCTGCTGAATGCCACTTCTGCTTTTTAGATGGGATGGTTCAACTTGAGGAAACCCACACATAAAGCTCCTTTTTAATCACTTGTTGCAGAGTTCTTCCCTTTTCAGAGGAAGGATTTAAGAATTATTGTTCTTTCGGAGTAATCTTTCCAGAAATAGCAAAGTGAGATGGTGAAATATGAACATGGAAAAGAGGTATTTCAGATGTCTTACGACTTTTTAAACCTATTAATCAGACAATGGGGGAAACAGGTTTGCAGGCTCTTATCCTCCCTCTCCCACTTATAATACACACACCATCCTTTCTTAATCCCCACAAAATTTCAAACTTATGCATATGAGGAATGCTGCTAAGAATTCTGGCCAATCATAGCAGAAATTAGTTTTAATCCCCTAAATGAGGTAAGCTTAGGTTTCTAATGCTTCTTTAGAGAAATGAATGAGAAGGAAAGTGGGTTTGCTTCTAAAATCAACCCCCCTCTCCACCATCTCAATTTAAATTCTATTTTTACCAAAAGTATCAGGGATCTCTTTTAATACGGGCTAGCTTTTTTATTCTGCCCATCTGGGTCTGCCAGGAAACATAACATCTGGAATTCAAACAATAGGGGGACCACTCAGATAGCTTTCAAATCTGCTATTTGCTCTGCCTTTCGGTGATGCTTGGCCAGCCGAGGATGATGGCAGCTGTAGTTCAAGATGTCTCAAGGCTGTGAGAATGTCCTCTGGTCTTCAAGTAAAAAGAACCATCTTTGCTCCTTGCACAAACGGGCACCCAAATTTTAAAACCATGGCTCTGAAAGGATAGAATTGCATATTTTGAGCACGGCTGTCAAGATATATTTTATTTTATCCGATTAGTGCCTTTTTTCTGATTCCTATGAAATGGTGAAGGAGGTTGAATTGTGATTTTTGGTTTTTGTCATGGCCAAGTTGTCAGCTTTGGAAGCCATATTTTATTTAGGAACTTCTACGCCGTTGCATCTTAGTGCCTGGGAATTAGGGAGGAGGGATTTCATGAAGAAATAACATTTTTCTTCTAAAGTCAAGGACAAGCTAGCCTGCACCTGGCATGGTTGGAGGAATATCTCCAGTTGGGATGATGGGTGATTGGACCATGTGATGGACTGGTGGATGAAGGAGGATGGGTTTTGATTTTTCAATTGGGAAGGGAAAACCCAAAACTCTCTGATCTGGTTTTCCCAGATGTGCCAATATGACTTCTTTAACAAATTCTTAGTTGGATGAACTTGTTTCTGAGTGCTGAATGAAATAGGGAGTTTCATTGGAACACTGGCACAAGTTTAATGTTTGAATTAATCACAGGTAATCCTTGACTCTTTCAAGTTACAATGGCACTGAAAAAAGTGATTTAGGACTGCTTTTCACACTTTATGACCACTGCAGCCTCCACGCAATCATATGATCAAAATTCAGAGGCTTGGCAACTGATTCAGATTTATGATGGTTGCAGGGTCATGTGATTTGCTTTTGCGACCTTCTGACAAGCAAAGTTAATGAGGAAAGCCAGATGCACAATGAACAGCCGTGTTACTAATTTAACCACTGCAGTGTTTCAACTCGTAAAATACTTCCGTGATCTTTTAGGGTTGCCAACAGAAAGGGAAGGAGGAAGCAGTGGGTAGCTTGCATTCCATAAATGTTTTCATAGATAGTAACTAGGGGACCGAAATTTCTGGAGCGCAAAATTCTAACTGGAGAGCATGATTGATGACTCTTGGTTATGGTTGTGTCCCATTGGAGAATATAAATTATGATACAACCAGGGGATGGAGGGAAAAACCAGGGTCAAGGGTGACAATGAATGATGTGTCTCAGTGTCAGCTAGCTGTCAGGATTCCATCACCCAGGCAATGCTGCATCTTCTAACTCCCAATAAAGCTTTTTGGAGTTTGGCTAGAGACTCATGATTTAAATGGGGTTAAGTGTTGGAATCCTGACACAGTGATGTACTTAACAACAGTAGCAAGAAAGGTTGTAAAATGGGGCAAAACTCACTTATCAATGGTCTCACTTAGTGACAGAAATGTTGGGCTCAATTGTGGTCATAAGTTGAGGACTTCTCATATTCGTCTCGTTTATCCAGTGCTTGTTTTATGTGTTTGTTTGTATTTCTGTTTTTTTTTCCCCACTGTGATAGGGAAGATGGTGTACTCATTTAGGAGTAAAGAAATGTGAAATGTACATTTAGGAGTAAAGAAATATGAAATGTACTGTATTTTTGTCTTCCTCGGAAGATCATTAGACAGTCATTTTATGAACCCTTTCAGGGAAGCAGGCCTATTAAAAGGAAAACAAGCATGTCTACTCCAAAGGAAGAACTACTGACTTCAATGGGCTTTACTCTCAGACAATTATTTATAATACTGCAACTGAGATTTATAGTGCTTTGGATAGAACAATCTGTCAACTATGCTGAGTCTACAGCATCCATTCATTTTAAAATTGTTCCCCAAATGCAAACAGCAGGGTCTATTTATCATTTAGTGAATGAAGTAAACCTTTGCTTCACTGTTTTGTTTCATTTAATTAATTCAGAATAGAGCTGAAAGGGACCTTGGAGGTCTTCTAGTCTAACCTCCTGCCCAAGTGGGAGACCCTAGACAATTTCAGACCTGTCCAATCTCTTCTTAAAAACCTCCAGTGATGGAAAACCCACAACTTCTGAAGGCAAAGCTGTTCCACTGGTTAATTATCCTTACTGTTAGCAAGTTTCTTCTTAATTCCAGGTTGCTTCTCTCTTTGATCAGTTTTCACCCATTGTTTCTTGTCTTGTCTTCTGTGCTTTGGAAAATAAGTTGACTCCCCTCTTTTTTGTGGAAGCCCCTCACCCCTTATTGTTCTTTTCTTTAGACTAGCCAAACCCAAACCCAAATCCTGCAACCATTCTTCATATATTTTAATGTCCAGGCCTTTGGTCATCTTAGTTGCTCTTCTCTGCATTTTTTTTCCAAATTCTCTCTCAATTTTTTTTTTTTTTTGCAATGTGGTTTTGTAATTTGATGTATATTATTTTATAGTAGAAGCAGAGGTGGTTTTCAGCTGGTTTTCAGCTGGTTCTTGAGAACTGGTAGTGGAAATTTTGAGTAGTTTGGAGAACTAGCAAATACCTCCTCTGACTGGCCTTGCCCCATCTATTCTCTGCCTCTCATTCAGTCCCAGATGTGACTGCAGGGGACTGGCTGGGTTTTCTTTGATTGCCCTGCACATTAGAACGGAGCTGGAAAGCAGGTTAGTGGGTTGGGGAGGGAATGGGGATTTTGCAATATCTTTCCCCTGCCATGCCCACCAAGCCACACCCACAGAACTGGTAGTAAAAAAAAAATCGAATCCCACCACTGAGTAGAAGGTGAATAATCTAGTGAAGGTTAAGTTTATCATAAGGAAAGCTGATTGCAAACATTGTCATGCTCAAAACACAGGTCCACCTCAGATGACTTCTGGCAAGTCTAGGAGAGCAATAGAAGACATGAAGTTAATTTCCATTCAGGAGTCAGACAGCCCATTGGTAGAAACTCTTCTCAGCCTGTTGGTGCTACTGGCTATGGTTCTATATCTCCTACCCGATGGTAGGAGAGTGAAAATGTGCTGACCGGGATGTGAGTCATCCCTGAGGATAGGTCCTCTCCTATCCAGGGGTGAGATTCTACTGGTTCGGACAAACTGGTATTTCCAGTGATCATTTGGCCCCACCCACCCAATCCTGCCGTAGTCTGTCCTTTATTTCCATGTTTTGCAGCTCAGTTGTTTTGCTTGGCACAGTGGATTGCCGCACTTCAGCTGTAGTAGAACATAAGTATTAGAGCTGAAAATTGCCATTTTCCAAATGCTGTGCATGCTCACCAAACCGGTTATTACACTGGTTGAATCCCACTCCTGATCTTGTCCTATCCTATATATTTGCATGAATGACAGAGAGGAGAGTGTCATGCCCTTGTTGGAGTCTGATTCTGAGGGGGAGATTGAGAAGCTGACAGGGAGTGGGACTGTGGCTCCGATGGCTGTGGAAGAAACAGGGGAAGGACACAGTCCAGCTGGGCATTCAGAGGAAAATCCAGGGCCATCTCCTCTTCATCCTAGGGTGTGCAGGGAGGAACAGAGAAGGTTGCAATGTGGGAGAGGAAAGGGCCTTGATCCCCTTCATGGGCTGCAGCTGGGAAGACTGTTTAAAAGGGCAAACTGCACATGGCAAAGTTGCTGGAAGCAAAGTGTGCATTATGTTTGTCGAGGCTTATCTCGGTTTTGGCATCTTCCCAACTGTGGGTGCTGCATTATCCTTTGGAAATCTATAATTTATCATCCTGGCCTGTCGTGTTAATTACTTCAGCGTGGTTTGTGTTGGTTATTTTTATTTCTCATTATCTTTACCTTGGGTTCGGTCTGCATTTCTTCCCTTCATAGACTGTTTTTAGAAGAGTTTGATCTCCAGCCGAGGATAACTGGACATTGGGGGCCAAGTTGGAGGCATTAAAGGGAATTTATCTACTTTGGTGACTTTGTTATTTTTGTGCCATCACAGAGAGAGAGGGATTGCAGGACTGGTCAAAGAGAGGGAAATAAGCTTAATTCTAAGAAAATGAGGTTATGGATCCAGGAACATGTTCCATTGATTTTGGCCAGGCAACTTGGCTTCTAATCAAGTCAACTGTATAACCACATTAAAGCAGAACACTTAATAACTTGATTTTCTCAGCTTACTCACAGTGAAACTGGAAGGATAGCCCAAACACTAATGATTAGAGGGGAATTCCTGATCTTCTTGCATTATTCACCTTTTCACGGAATGATTTTGGACATAATAATGTTGTACACTTAGTACATAAGAATAACTAAAGCCATATGCATAATTCATACTAAATGCTAAAGGGGGTGAGAAGGGGAAACAGCCTTATCTTACCCACAAACATATTTTGCTCATGCCATTTTATACAACTAAATTATTAACATTTAAGTCAGCTCACTTAACGGTAGGAATAAATGCAAATTAAGTAGGAGACTAATACATACAATTCATATTTCTAAAGAGTGCTCCGAAGCCTCTTGACAGTAAAATGTTTGCTCTAATATGAAAAGAGTGGTGTACTTTTTAGACCTTTGTATAATTGACCTAGAAGGGGTATCTTTTCAGCTTAGCAGAATTAGTCTCTTTGCAACCATAAAAGCATACAAAATTTACTCCTATTGTCTCTTTGTTATTCATAATTCAAAAGAACATTAGTATAGGTAGGAATCAACGAGGCCTTCAGAATGAAATAAGTATGGAAAATAAATACAGTCACACATTTTCCTCATCATTCCTTCCAAAAGATGATATAAATCTTGGACACATTTTACTTTGCTAAATTAATGTCAGACACAAAGAATCAGGACTGTAGGCTAAGTTGAAGCTTGGAAGATTTATTCAAGCTTATACGCAGGAAACTAGTCAATTAAAGTTTAACACTAAATTGATGCCAGATAAGGGTCAACAGAATTCAAGAGGGATTGAACTTGGACTGTTTGTGGCAACATAAGAACTCGAAGCTGATGACATACATAACTCCACCTGCTGTACTCCTACAAAGATATTCAAATTGATTCGTGCAGTTGCTGGCTAATTGATTAGCATGTTGGCTGGCTGATGGCTTTTCTGTATCAGAAATGAAATAATCACAGTGAAGAACAAGTATACGGCTCATTAAGAACACCAACACTTTAAAGGCAGAAGTGAAACCTTTCAGAAAGTATGAAAAAGGTGGGATGACCGAGCTAAAAATCTGTCTCATAGCCACACTGAATTCCATTTCTTTTCAAAGCAAGCATTACAGGGTGTTTTGTCAAGAGTGGTGATCAAGCTGACCAGTTTTGCTGAGGGCAGTTGATGGGCTGACCAGACTTTTGATCCAAACCAAACAGTGCAGAGAAATGACAAGTTCCCATTTATCTGCAGTTGGAGACGTGGGCTTTGGGTTGTCCTGAGAGAGGTTGCACCAAAGCTTTCCCATCAAGAAAACAGTGAACTTGCAGTATTTGAAGTATAGCAGTAGCAATAGCCCTTAGATTTATATGCAGCTTCACAGTGTTTTACAGGCCCTCTCTAAGTGGCTTACAGAATTGGCCTCTTGCCCCCAACAACCTCAGAAGGATGGAAGGCTGAGTTGACCTTGAGCAGGTCAGGATCAAACTGTTAAATTGCTGGCAGCCAGCAGTCAGCAGAAGTAGCCTGCAATATTGCATTCTAACCACTGCACCACCACAACTTTCCAGTGAATAAAAAGATTTGATACTTTATCATTTAACTGTAAATTTAAACGACTGAAGGCAAAAGGAGAAAGGGAACAGAGATAATGAGATGATTAGATGGTATTGTTGATGCAATTAATTCCAAGAGACTTCTTTGTCTCTTTCTATTCTCCTCCCCTCCCCCCCTTCTCCTCCTCCTCCTCACTGGATAGAAGCTGTTCCAAGTAAAGCTGCCTTCTGCAATTGACTGATGGCGAATTTGTCAATGCCCAAGATGGTGTTCAAGTGATGCTCCAGTTGTTTTGGTACTGCACCCAAGACACCTATTACTATTGGTACTACCCTTGCTTGCCTTTGCCACAGTCGTCCTATTTCTACTTGTAGGTTTTTGTATTGTGTTATATGCCACATCCACATCCACTCTCCAGACTGTTTTGTCTTTCTTACCAACAATTGTTAAATTTAGTGTGTTATATTATTGTTATATTATTATTGCTGTTGTTGTTATTGTTATTATTAAACTTTATATTAAATATAAAACTCAATGAACTGAACATTTAAAAATATATCACAAATATTGACTGGCTCCAATGGTTGATATGGGTTGCTGCCAGAATCCAAGGGATCAACTAAGTATTTTAATTATCTTAATTATATTTAATTATCTTAAATTACTTTTTTATTATTATTATTATTTTTATTATTATTATTGTTCTTGTTCTTGTTATCTCTTTTATTCATTAATCATGAAACTCAAGTCATCTGAACATCACAAATACCAATGGTTATATGGGTGGCTGCCAATGTCCAAGATATCAACCAAGTATCTTCTTAAGATGTAGGATGTTCTGGGTAACACAGGTTTTTTTTTTGCAGTACCGCTGGTGTTACTGCAGGAAGCTGCAATTTGTTGTTCTAAAATTCTTGGACAGGGTAACAAAGGCCCCGATGACAATGGGTATAATTGTTACATGTTTCATCCTTTCAATAGCCTGGTTGCAACTCTGGCATCTCCTGGTACAGCGACATCTATAAATTGTACAATGATGATAATGATTAAACAGCAGAAATAACAACAACACCCATAACCCTAACCCTATACTGGATCCTGGAATTGCATTCTCATTACAAAGATCCCTCCTTCCAAATGCGATATTCTAAATATATAAAAAGGAGCAAGGCTGAATAATTTATTCTATCATGCCTGATGTTTGTAAAAAAATGTAGATAGGTTGTCTTATAGCTCTCCCCAGACTCATTTTCTTTTAACCAGACTTAAAACATTATTCTTACAGAAAGGGCCTGACAATTTGATGAGAAATATATTGTTTTTGTAAATCTAGTCAAGTCAACACAGAACGGAAAACTCAAGAGCCAAAAGAAAAGAAAGGTATTGTAGGCATGTATTGATTGGCAGGTGTTCTGCTTCTAATATCTTCTGTCTATTTTTTTTGGGGGGGAGGGCTCTTTTTGTATCTTGATTGGCTGGCAACATTGTGTTACTTTATTGGAGGCCTTTAGTGCAGCTTGGCTTCCGGTAAATGGACGGCTATCATTAGTTAGGAAGCTGGGTTTCATCTGGGTGCCTGATTGGGGTATGTTTGAGCTGGAGGTATTAGGGGGGATCTGTTTGTGCTCAGGTGTTTGTCTGGCTTGTGGTGTGGAGATTTTTTTGTTTGTGAGTGCAGGCTTCCAAATGATTGACAGCCTGGTGGAATCATCTCTTCTGTTCATGCTTTCTGGAAAATACCCGAACAAAGCTGAATGCCATACATGTAAGTACCCGCGAAAACTTAAGAAAACATATATGTATATATATGTATGTGTGTGTGTGTGTGTATATATATATATATATATATATATATATATATATATGTGTGTGTGTGTGTGTGTGTGTGTGTGTGTGTGTGTGTGTGTGTGTATCTTTGGTTATTCGGGTTTTCTCCCGCGTAAGATTGGAAGTATCTAGGCAACATTTCGATGAAGTCTCATTCATCATCTTCAGGCTTGGTCTTCAGCTCTGTGCTTCTCTGAGACAGACAAACACCATACAGAAGCCTGATGATGGCAGATGAGATTCTGCTGAAAGGTTGCTACAACTTTAAAAGCACCACTATTATGACGTGGGAAAATACCCGAACAAAGCTGAATGCCAGATATATATATATATATATATATATATATATATATATATATATATATATATATACACACACACACACACACACACATACATATATAATTTGTTTTCTGAGGTTCTCGCGGGTATTTGTATGTGGATCTTTGGTTATTCGGGTTTTCTTCCGCGTAAGATTGGAAGTATCTAGGCAACGTTTCGATGAAGTCTCATTCATCATCTTCAGGCTTGGTCTTCAGCTCTGTGCTTCTCAGAGTGATGTGAGCTTGCAGCTGCTTCTTCCTTTTAACTGCTAGTGGGGGTGTGACTTGATTGGGTGGCGGCTTGGCTGTGTTCTGATTGGGTGGGGGTGTGTTATCATTGGTTGGGGATTTGGCTGTGTTCTGATTGGTTGGGGGGTTGGCTGTGTTCTGATTGGCTGGAGGCGTGTTCTGTTCAGGTGGGGGCTTGATTGTGCTCAGGTTAGTCTTAGTTGCTGGAGGGTTTGAGCTGGTGAGCTGTGATCACCACATACATTGGACAGACTAACAGAAGAATAGGTACACGCATTGAAGAACATAAGAACTCAATCAAAAAGGAAGAACCGACCTCTTCCCTGGTCCAACACCTCAAAGCCACAGGACATGAGATTGACTTTAAAAATACCAGAACTATCGCCAAAACTGAACACTTCAGCAGCAGAATCATCAGAGAAGCCATAGAGATAGAAAAACGCCCACACAGCATGAATAAACGAGATGATGCCTCCCGCCTACCAGCCATTTGGAAACCTGCCCTCATGAACAGACGCGTACCTAACATGAAGAATGACACCAGACCCGAATAACCAAAGATCCATATATATATATATTTAAAGTTGTAGCAACGTTTCAGCAGAATCTCATCTGCCATCATCAGGCTTCTGTATAGTGTTCGTCTGTGAGAAAACATATATATATATATATATATATATATACATACAGTTGGTGTGTTTGCTCATTCAAGAAGATCACATGACTTCTAAGTAGCCCCTCTTGAATAAGTTTCAAAACCAGAGAATGTTTTGAATGGCACAATTCATCCATGTGTATCTGACTTTGAAAAACATGCTATTTCCTGCCCCCCCCCGGGTTAAATTATATGACGTGATTCTTCAAGTGTCCCAAAGGTGCTTCAGTTCTGAAACTGAAGAAGCTTCTTGGAGGAGAAGCAGTAGTCGGATCCTACTTTAGTCATTACCAATTTGGTGGCTGATCACGCACCTAACGCATGCGCACCTAACAGGCCAATCAGCTAAGAGGATGACGAAGCGAAAAGCTAGGTGCAACCCTCCCACCCTCCCATGCGCTTTTCGGTCTTTTATCTTCTCAGCTTTGGAGGCTTTTTTATACTAGTGTTTTTTTACTACCAGTTTGGCTGAACTTGGTTGAACCGATAGCATACCACTATTGAGGAGAAGTGAAACATTTTCAAAGAAACAACAACAACAAAAAAAGAAAGCCCAGTTGTTTTTTGAACTGCAGAACTTAGGGCAGATTAATTCTGCCCATTGTGAGAAGTTAGATCCTGACCAGCTCAAGGTTGACTCAGCCTTCCACCTTTCTGAGATGGTAAAATGAGGACCTAGATTGTTGTGGGCAAGAGGCTGACTCTGTAAACCACTCAGAACAGACCGTAAAGCACTGTGAAGTAGTATACAAGTCTTAGTACTATTACTTCTGTTACGAACTAAGCAAATGCTTTAGTTTAAAATCCTAATAGTTTTGTTTCCACAGCAGGCTGGTAATCCTGCACTTCTGATTGGCCCGCGAACAGCGGATTGTGATTGGCCGATTCTGGCTAATCTGATTGGCTGCCAGCAGGTCGCCATCATTGGCCGCTACCAGCGTGGCAAACTCAAACCATTGGTTATTGTGACAGCAGCCAGCTCTATAAAAGGAGCTGCTGCCGCCCAGTATTCCGGCTCTGTTCTGAAGTCACTAATAAAGAGTTGGAATCACTATTCGATGTCTCGTCTCCGTTCCTTGCGCCCATGCCCAGATCAAACACTGGTGACGAAGGTGGGATGCGGAGATGATAGAGCTGATTGAACACTCACTGAACGCTAACAGAGCACGTGGCGAAGAGCGCACCAAAAGCGGCAGAATGACCAGTAGCGCTATACCACCCGCTCCATGTGACCCGGCTAATGAAGACTGGGACTCGTATACGGACCGGTTCCAGATGTTCCTGGATACCAACAATTTGAAAGATGCTATGCCTGGCAGGAAACGAGCGGTATTTCTGACCCATTGTTGGCCCGCCGTTTTTAAAATGGCAAAAGCACTTGCAAAACCAGCAGAAGTCAAGACAATGGACTGGGACAACCTCGCCCCAATCCTACGGACTCACTACACACCCGCAGTGCCAACACTCATCAGGAGACATGAGTTTTACCAGAGGGACCAGCAGGAAGGTGAAAATGTTGGAGACTTCATCGCTGACCTTAGAAACCTAGGGGACTCTGTGGTTTTGCAAACCTTGAGGAAGCCATGAGAGATCGAATTGTTCTGAGCCTAAAAGACCCCATGACCCAGAGCAAGATTATGGCGAAGGGAGACATCGGCCTTGCCGATGTCATCGCCGAGGCTACTGCAGCAGAAGCAATCAGGAAGTCAGCTGTTCGAATGCGCCGAGCAAATGTATCGCACCACCAACTCACCAGTGACACTACGCCTTTCTCCGAGAGGCACACAACGACCACCCATCATGAAGACCTAGAATCCTCATCAGAAAGCGAGGAAGAGGAGGTCAACAGACTCAGATCAGAACGTGACCAGTGAGACCAGAGGAATCATAAGCCTTCAAGTCAATGTGCTGGATGGGGGGGGGGAACCACCCGCGATCAGACTGCAAATTCCTAGACGTACTCTGCCATTCCTGTGGAAAGAGGGGCCACATCGCAAAGATCTGCAGAAGCAGGCGAGAGTCTAGCCCAATCCGAAGAGAAAACAACTCCCGGCATACAACAGGCACTCCACCAATAAATCGGGACCGCCTGAACAACCAATGTAACCAGTACTACAGAAATCGAGCACCCACCAACTCAACCAGATGAGAAGAGGCTCATCAAACCATCACCATTGGCCATGCATCCTCCCTTGATGCAAGGAAAATCCGAGTGAAGGTCACCATTGAGAATCAACCATGTGTCATGGAAGTCGACTCTGGGTCGTCCCTGTCAATGGTCTCCTGGAAAACCTTAAAACAGCTGATCCCTGACATTCGTCGCCAGGACCTCAGTGCTCAAAATATCATATTAAAAGACTACCAAGGAAACAGAATTCCCGTTGCCGGTTCCAGCCACATCCGAGTATCCTTCAAAGACCACACCGCAACCCTACCTCTTACCATTGTTGATCGAGATCGACCCAGTTTGCTGGGTCTACAATGGTTCGCGCCACTAGGAATTGAACTAGCAGGCATCAATCAAACTGGAAGCGATGACTGGGAAGCGGCCCTCGTCCAGGAAGTCCAGGATGTTTTCACCGAGAAGCTAGGCAAGTACAAGGGATCCCCCATATCATTAAATCTCAGCCCTGACGTTGCGCCCATTTGCCTTAAGCCTCATCAAGTGCCCTTTGCTCTCAAGCCAAAGATTGATGAACAATTGGACAAATTAATAGTCCAGGGCGTGTTGGAACCGATCGATCACGCCCGGTGGGAGACTCCAATTGTAACTCTCATAAAACCTGACGTATCCTTAAGAATTTGTGGGGATTACCAGGCCACCCTAAATCACGCGCTTCAGCAGAGTGCTTACCCTATACTTGTGGACCAACATCTTCTTCATTCCCTGGGAGGTGGGAAAATATTTGCAAAATTGGACCTAGCCCAGCCATACCAGCAGTTGCCCGTAGATGCAGAGACTGCAGAAGCTGCTGCTACCCAGTATTCCCGCTCTGTTCTGAAGTCACTAATAAAGAGTTGGAGTCACGATTCGATGTCTCGTCTCCGTTCCTTGTGCCCACTCTCCCAGATCTAACAACTTCCTTCCTTCCCTCCCTCCCTCTTCTTCCTTCCTCCCTCCCTTTCCACTGTGGCACAGTGGTTAGAATGCAGTATTGCAGGCTTATTCTGCCAACTGCAGTTTAATCCTGACCAGCTCTGAGGTGCCTAAAATGAGGAGCCAGATTGCTGGGGGCAAGATGCTGACTCTGTAAACTGCTTAGAGAGGAGTGTAGAGCACTATGAAGTGGTGGAAACGAAAGGAAAATAAACCAAGAAAGCAGTTAGTCCAAGACCTAGCTAAGCAAGAATCTCAATAGATGTTGTTCTCCAAAATGTCCTATAGTAGCTTTCTGTGGTAGGAACATTTCTCCATGGATGGGATCTTAGTCAGATTGCAACCAGTTTGGAACAACTGATACTTACATTACTTCTGCAAATTTTTATCCTCCGTGCTCTGTGGAGAAGCACAGCTTTCCTAATATTATTTGTTCTACCTTGAGTTGGGCATAACATTAGCATGTGGCCTTTACAGGACAGAGGGACAGTAGGGTACAGTTCAAAATATATCATCTCCTCTTTAGCTAATGCTGCAGACAATTGAAAATTTAATGACTTTTTTAAAGGTTAAGCTTTATATTTTTGCTGCTGAGACAAGGTATACATAATTTATATCTTGTTGAAGAAACTTACAAAGGTGTTTTCCTGAGATAAGCGGGACTTATTTCTTATACTTGTTATTTATCTCACAGTGGAAGGTATGGGGTGCATTTGCTTTAAAAATAAGTTTATGAACATTACTTATGATGACATCCGCTAATATTTTAATGCTTTCTTTTTGCCTTGAGCTCAGACTGATGGGTTGCAGGCCAAATTGGAAGGTTTATGCAGTTTATTTGACGAGCAGTAAAGTGGTTCAGATAACCCAGGGCCCAAGCAACCTATTAGCATGGTTTTTAGATTTAAATTCTATTAAAGTATGAAGGATCATTTCCTGCTCAAGCATGCTTGGTGCTGCAAGAAACCAGGTATGGAAACATCTACACACAGGAAAACCTGCTTCGTTGCTTATTGCTGGGTTGTTGTTGTTTTCCAGAAATTGGAGATATATACCAGGGATGGGCTTCTAATTTTTTTTTTTTTTTTGAAACAAATTTTTATTAATTTTAAAGATAAAACAACACATCATTAACTATTAAATACATAAACACATAAAACCTCTTAACATTGTAAATCCTTACAAGTCAAACAAAACATTATTTTTATACAGCATAATTCCAATTTATCCCATCTCCATATGGACACACAAACATCTTTCAGCAAATTTCTCATTTTTTCTCTTTACTCCTATTCAATTTCATTTCTCTTCCATATTTATCCATTTTATAGTCATCATATTCTTTTCTTTCTGGCTTGTATAAATTATTCTCATCTAACATTCCTCCAAGGTTTTATTGATTCTTTCCTTTTTTTTTTTTTTTTATAAAAAACAAATTTTGTTAGTTTTACCATAAGCACAATACACAAACATACAAACACAAAACATAAACAAAACTAAAAGATCTTTTCTGAAGGTTGTCTGTTCCCGGGTTAAAACTCTTTACACAGACACAAATTCAAACATCATATTCAACCCATATCTCCTTCCAAATCTTATTATCATTTTCTTTTATATATATATATATAAAAACCATTTTTATCAGTTTTATAAAAACAATGCACAAAAAATCAAGGCATAGCAGCTTATAAATTCTTTTCTAAGAAAAAATAATAATAATAGACCAATAAGGCATAACATTTCCAGATTATAATATCAATATTTCATATAATATTAACTTCATATCTTGTCCCTACTTCTCTTTTCCATCCAAATTATTTATTAATTAAAATTTTATTGCCTTTTATCAATATACAAAATCCAAAAAAAAAAAAGCATATATATCCTTCCATATCTTATTACCATTTTCAACAACATTCTTTGTCTGTTCTATTTCCAATTATCCATTCATCTTTTTTTTCTTTTACTATACTTCTCCTGTACACCAATTGGAGTAACATCTATAACTCATTACCCTAACTTAGAAATACTATATATAGCAATCTTTCTTGGGATTCTGTTTAAAAAAAATTCTAAAATTACATAATAAATTTTATATTCTAAATATACATATAAAAACACACTCTTATATACCCTCCAGAATCCCTCTTTTAATCTAAATTAAATTCACCCATTGTCTCTAAATAAACTTTTTTTCCTTAGGTCTTGCTTCCCCCCATTAAGGCTTCTCCTCCCCCCCTTTCTCTCTTGCTTATTCTTCTCCTTGCCCTTTCTACCCCTTTGCTTTTTCTCTTCGCTTTTCTTGCTCCTTTTCCTTTGCTTTCTAACCTTGCCTCCATCTTTTCGCTCATTTTTCTCTCTTTTGGTTGTTTTTATAATTCTTAAAATCCCCTTTTTCTTATCCTTTTTCTCCTCCTCTCCAGAAGGGACCCATTGTTCATCAAAGATGGCTTCTTCTTCCTCTTCTTCCTTGTCCCAGTCCTTCTGCTGCGTAATCAACTTTTCAAAGGAACATAACGCCATTTCTAAAAATTGAAACAAAGCGCCCAAAGTATCTTCTTTTTTATATTTTTGATATTCAGTCTCTAGTTCATCCACAGACGATGCCATTATGAAAAGGGAAACTTTTTCCAAAACAACCACAAGAATTTTTAATCAAAGACAATCAAAAGCAATTAAAAAAAAGAAAAAAAGTTCCAAAAGTTAATACTTTTCTTCCTTCTTCTCTTTCTCTTTCTGAATTAATTTTTAATCAAAGAGGTCCAATTACCATATATCTTCTTTTGGGATCCACAAAGACGTTCTAATCAATCTCCTCCTTTTTCAGCTTCTGCTCCAATTTTTTTTTTCTCCCTTCCCACTTGCAATGAGAATTTTAATAATAAAAAATCCATACCTCCAGCAGAGATTTTCCAATTTCTCACATTTTTCAATGTCCAAAAATCCCTTTGTCTCTTATCTTAGCTTTCAAAACAATCCACTTTCAATGTCTAATATATCCAAATATTTCTGCTTTTTCCGTGGGGTGGGAGAGTAAAAAAAAAAAAAAAATTCCCTTTAACAGCTTCTCCGCCGCTTTTCGCTCTTCTTAGGGATACAATGTATCCTCCAGCAACAAACAGCTCAATTCCAGGCAATTTAAAAGGTGTTACTTGACCCGGCTCAGACAGAACTTTCACTCTTCACACTTCCTCCAGCACAGTTCTTACCCGGTTGCTGGCTTCTTCGTGGCGGCCATTGCTGACCGCCGCTCCACCGCCTTGGGAAAAAGGGGTTTTCCCGGAGAAAGGGGGGGTCTGCGATGCCCCCACCTCCCTTTCCGACTCCCCTCTGTCTTCAGCTGTCCCTACAGGGCAGCCATATCCCCCTGACCCATCTGGATCGGGGGTACCTCGACGGCTAGCACAGCAGGAATCGCGAGCTGTCGCGAATTCCTGCTGCCCCGAAGCCACGCAAACCGGAAGTCCGGGCTTCTAATTTTTTAACAAGGGACTCTCTGACCTAATGACTGGCTGGGTGGGCATGGCTGGGTGGTCGTGGCTAGGTGGTCATGTGACTGGGTGGGTGTGGCCAACTCAATGTCACTTCTTTTCCCTAATTACCTAAAAAAAGATATATGCCAAAAAGTTGTTTGTTATTCCATGTACTTAACACTTAAATAAAAGACTGGGTGAAACCAAGTTTAATAGCAGTGGCTGTGAGAGGGATCTTGGCGTCTTAGTGGAGTTTCTGGTGAGTTACATAATTCTTATTATTTGGGAAGTAATCCCCTCTGAGACCAGTGGCCATGTTATCTGATTTTCTCAAAGGCTCTCCCTCCCTCACAAACGTGGAGTGGATTGTTTATCTAGCTTGCAATATTTTTAGAAGGTGTGAAATGCACTTGGCTGAATGCCCAGAAGTTCAATTAAGCCTATTAAGAGCTTTCCCTTGCTGCTTGTCTTTCTGAGGTTATTGGGGTCTCTCTGAGCCCCACAGAGTCTTAGTTAGGGGCTCTCCCGAGTCCCTGTGAGCCCCAGCAGCCCACCCCTGATATATCCTGAAATCTAATGATGGGGAAGAAGTCATTTAACATATCTCTGACTCTGATCAGTCAAATGCTCTGTTTGGCAAAGTAGAGAGAACTTTTAACTGGAACCAGTCTGAATTTTGCCCCAAACCTGTTTGAATTTTCATCCTTCCAATTCCACTCAATCCAACAACCACTGAGTTTTCAACGCTTTTGTGTATCTAATGTTTACTGCAAGAAGCAACCTCACAGCATTATTTACAAACATTCATATTCACTTCCTCAAGCAAGAAACCATAACATCTCCACAAGGATTCCTTGTGCATTTGTCCATAACGATGTCCAGCAGTCGGGGGACATCATATATCCTATCTTACTTGGTGTTAAACCATTTCCTAAGCATAACATTTAATTTTGTATGCTTTTCTTCCATCATATAATGGCCTCACTGCATTCAGCAACAACCTTCCACTACATATTTGCAGAAAAAAAGGTACGTTGCTCAAACTTTAGCAAATGTTCACTTTATTGGGCATTTTCTCTATGTCAAACAAACAAGGCCAATAACGTATTGTTGGAAGAAATATCTTCAGTTCCAAGCCGGGAGGAAGGCACTGGAAATAAAATGGAAACTGGAGGTTGATTGGAAAGAGGGTCCATTTATTGATGAAGCAGAACCACTGGTTCAGGGTTTGCCATACCTGGGGGAGGGGAGATGGGTATAACTATTTAGTAATATTTTTAGTAATATTTTCTAATACAAAACCATTATTACCTTCATTTGGCATGACGTCCCTTCCCCTTCCCCTTCCCCTTCCCCTTCCCCTTCCCCTTCCCTTCCCTTCCCTTTCCTTTCCTTTCCTTTCCTTTCCTTCCCTTCCCTTTCCTTTCCTTCCCTTCCCTTCCCTTCCCTTCCCTTCCCTTTCCTTTCCTTTCCTTTCCTTTCCTTCTGTCTCCTTTCCTTTCCTGCTTATGCAATCACTCTGCTGGTGGTGCAGCTTTCAGTAATGTTAAAAAAATTCCAAATATCTGAAATGTGAATTTGATGGCATTATGGCATTTCTTGAACCCCTAAAGTGCTTTAGGCAGGTCTAAAAATATGTAGCATTGTGAAGGAGGCTATTTTTGTTAAATGTCAGAACGATGAAACTGGAAAATAACAGCTCTTTACATTTGATCCCCAATGGAAAAAAATCTAAAAATTTCAGAAATATTTCCAGTTGCCTTAATGTTAATAATATTAATTAGAAGTAGAAAAAAATGAATGGGTGTAATTAAGTGATTGATAAAGGAACTAGACCTGAAAAGTTGTTGTGGCTTCTTTGATAGATTTCTATCCTGTCCATTTGATTTATCCTTGTCTTTATTATTTCTCAGCAACTGGAGGTAATGAATATTATATACCTAGGCATGGAAAACATATTTGAATTAATTAAAAAAAACAATAACCATAAAGTCTTTTGAGCTCTGATCCTGGAGTTTGGAGCAAAACCAAACTAAAGAAAGAGAAAAAAAATATGGCTCTCTCCATTTTACATTCTTCGTTCAGTTTCATGATGATTTCTCTATCTCTGTGGGCTTTTTACCAGGAACATTTGAGTAGAATTGCAGCCTCATCGCTATATGGATCCAGATCCAAGAAAATTCAAGGTATGTATTATTTTGTGTAAAAGAATTACTCCACAATTGCCACATGGAATTTTAAAAGGCTTCAACAGGATCTGAATTTGGAAAGAAAGACAAAAAGAGAGTTAGAAACAGCAGTATCTTTTTCTAGAGCAAGGCTCAATAAAGAGATGTTTTGGTTAGGGGAAATGAGAAGCCGATGTGAATTGCTGAAACACGAAACAAGTTTTTGCAGCTCTGTGGGGGTTGCAGCTTCTTTTCGACATGTAAAATTACACTTTGATGCCAATAACAGCAAAGGCCAAGCGCCTTTGAAAAATCATCCTCGCTTGTCAGCAAGAAGTGCCTCATTCTTGGAGAATGATTTCATGTAAGAGTGGCAAATATCTGTAGGTCGGGTGTTAGATGAGGGTGAAGAGTTGTTCTCTGAGCTTGTGAGTCAGTTTTCAAATGTTTCCTTACCAGGCTAGGTGACATTCTTTAGTGGCATTTAGGTGATATGCCCCCTGTTGTAGCCTGAATCTGCGGAGGAAGATGAGCTGGAGCTGAAGCCAATGGAAATCGAGGGGGCATCTCATATCAAACAATCTAAGCGCCAGAACTCACTGCAACAGCATTGCCAAAAAGGCATTAAGAGTTGTAAATCTAATCTTACGAAGCTTCTCCTCTGGTAATATTAAATTGCCAACTAGGGCATACAAAACCTTTGCTAGAGTCGAATACAGCTCATCTGTCTGGAATCTGCACTGTATATCGGACATTAATACAATTGAGTGAATCCAGAGGTATTTCACCAGAAGAGTACTACACTCCTCTAACAGAATTATCTGCTAGGATGTCCTACCAGTCAATGACTACTTCAGTTTCAACTGCAACAATGCAAGAGCACACAACAGATACAAACTCAATGTAAACCACTCCAAACTTGATTGCAGAAAGGACGACTTCAGCAACAGAGTGGCCAATGCCTGGAATGCACTACCTGACTCTGTTGTTCCATCCTCTAACCCCCACTCTTTTAATCTTAAATTATCCACTATTGACCTCACCCCATTCCTAAGAGGTCTGTAAGGGGCATGCATAAGTGCACCATCATACCTACCATCCCTGTCCTATTGTCCCCATTTATTCATACCTATTTCCTGTATTCTTACTCATGTTTATACTTATTCCTATTGTCTTGTAAGTGATTGACAAATAAAATAAATCAAATAAATAAAAAATAAAAGAAGGAAGGAAAGAAGGAAGGAAGGGGGAAGGAAGGAGAACAGGGAAAGGGAAGGAAGGAAGGAAAGAAGGAGAGAAAAGAATAGAGGGAGGAGAGAAAGGAAGGGAGAGAATATGCATTCCTAAGAGTCTGTAAGGGGACGTGCATAAATGCACCATCATGCTTTCCATCCCTGTCCTATTGTCCCCATTTATTTGTACCTATTTCCTGTATTCTTACTC
This sequence comes from Hydrophis major, assembly GCA_033807585.1. NCBI lineage: Eukaryota > Metazoa > Chordata > Lepidosauria > Squamata > Elapidae > Hydrophis > Hydrophis major. Next base: position 69,389,663 of record CM066333.1, read on the forward strand.
ATGTTTATACTTACTCCTGTTATCTTGTAAGTGATTGACAAATCACATAGGTAAATAAAGCTTCATTGGCTTCAGAAGAATGTGGGGAGGAGCAGGCTGAGGCAGCCCAGGGCTCCTGAGGATTGGGATGGCTTGTTATACCTGATTTTACTTATATGCTTATATGTTATGCTCATACCTATATGTGTTTTCTCATTCATGCTAGACAAAGAAATAAAAATAAAAATAAATAAATAAACAACAACCCTGTGAGCCCAGTTGGGTTGAGAAGAGAGAAATGGATAAACCAGTTGGCTTTCATGTCTAAAGCAGCCCATTGGATCCTAGAGTACAAGGGGAATTCACTTGCATCAACTTTTCAATGGTTAAATGACCCCACTTCTGTTTTATTTTTTCCTTCTGGGGGAAAAAAAATATACAGTATGACTAAAGTAGAAGAAATATCCTTCAGCAACAGCTTTTTCCTTAGGGTTTCTTGGAGGCAGGAAATGTGAGTGACAGCTCCAAGGACCTGGTGGAAAAAAAAACAATGCACATGAGCCCTTCTCAACAGGCCTAAGACAGGGAAACAGTCTTTAAAATACATCCTTTATCTTTTACTGTAAGTGAAGCCACCCATTACAGATTGTGTTTTATTTTGTGTTAGAAATTGTATTTCATTTTATTTTAGAGATTGTATTTCTCAGTCCTCCAGGTCATGGTTGTCTCAAAGATGCTTTTTCAGGAGGCAACTGGACTTTCTGGTTTTTTTTTCTTTTGAAGACATTTCATTTCTCATCCAAGAAGCTTCTTCAGCTCTGACCGGATGGTGGGGAATGGAAGGATTTATATTCCTTGCAGACAGCTGTGTCCTCAGAGTCACCTGAGTATTGCTCCTGGTTCCTGTAGTCTGCAATCTCCCTGGAAATCCATTTCCTACTTCTACACCATTTGAAGGGTCCCAAATTGCATAGCTAAAAATCTGTAGAGATTCTCAGTCATACAATTTGGGATGGACACCCTTGGAATGGTGTGGGAGTAGACTTCCAGAGGGGGGAAAAACTTGCAGACAACAGTGTTGTAACTATGTATCATTCATGTGTTTGCAACTATGTATCATTGCAACTATGTATCATTCATGCATTTGCAACATTGTATCATTCACGTGTAATCATTAACTTCTGTCTCTTCAGTGACCTTTGCAAGGCACGTACAAGGGACAAGGAGCTAGACGGTTGTTAATAAGCTTATCCACATTGTAACTAATCTGTCCGGTATGCAGCTTTGTAAACATGCACATCCTGATGAGATTACCATGTTTGACTTGAGCTTTGATTAAATCATTTTCTTGTAAAAAAGCACAATAAAAGAGCGTGTGCCAAGACATTCGGGGCACGCTCATCAAGAGGAAACTTCACTTCCTGTCGTTTCTCTTCCCTTCGCTCCCTTTCATGAGCCGCCCATCAGATGCGGGATGGCAGATACCGCACAACAGGAACCAGGAGCCCTACTCAGGTGACCCTGAGGACACAGACAAACCTCCAAGTGGTCTCAACAACCCTTTAAAAGGATGCGAATGACCAGCTGTCTGCAAGGAATATGAATCCTTCAGTTCCCCACCATCCAGTCAGAGCTGAAGAAGCTCCTTGGATGAGAAGTGAAATGTCTTCAAAAGAAAAGAAAGAAACCAAAGTCCAGTTCCCTCCTGAAAAAAAGCACCTTTGGGACTTTCCTGCAAATATTATCCTTAATTGTATACAAATATCCACATTACCATTTCTATAATTTCCAGTGGTACTTAGTGATAGACTAATTTATTACTGAAAATAAACTGATTGGAGATGTATCTGCATATAAAAATTTTCCTATTTTGGCAGGAAATCATTTTCCCTCCATTTTGTAATAATGTTAATAATGTTTTCATAATGTTCGAGTATTTTTTTAACTTTATTCCATCTTCGTACCAAACACCCTTTTAGTTTCTCATACTTTTCAGGCACAGATCAAACAAATAAATGAAATAAAAGATTAATCAAATCCCTATGTAAAAATAATAGCCTATTAATCTATTTATCTGGTGTTGATCACCACGAACAATACTAAAGCTGAAACTGTCTTTAACATGTATGAGTTTTACATAAGAATTTCTCTTTTAAGTAAGTAAACAATATGTAAGAAGTACAATTTTAATCTATTTTTAAAATTCCATGTGTTCTGCCACCTGTAGAAACAAGAAACAATCACCACTTCAATAATTGTACAAAAAGCTTTAAGAAAGGAATCAAACTTTGATGATGGATTCAAAATTGGGGGTTCAAAATTGGTTCCCCTTAGCAGTTTGGAGGAATATTGTTAGTCACAAAGAAGCAGGTAAATTTACTGCAGGAACACGTAATTGAGAACAGTGTAATTGAGAACAGCCTTCAACTTCCTAAGTGCAAAATGTACTCAGAGCTTTTAAAAATATTCCCAAAGCAACATTTTGATGCATTTTCAGGGGTACCATTAGAGAGATTGAAGCTAGGCAAAGATTTAATTCCCCATAAGGGAATTACTCTTCTAATTCTACTCTTTCAAAATTTTGCTATTCTAATCTGTCGTAATTTAAGAATGGAATAATACAGTGGTTCTCAACGTTTCCTTCACCACTGACTCCCTTTAAATCATAAGATTTCTTCAAGCTTTCGGAGAGTCCTAATGGACAACCAGTTAAATATGACCAAGCAGTGTGCAGCAGCAGCCAAAAAAGCTAATGCAGTCCTAAGTTGCATTAACAGAGGGATACAATCAAGATCAAGTGAGGTACTAATACCATTCTGTAAAGCCTTAGTAAGACCACACCTAGAGTGGTGCATCCAATTTTGGTCATCACATTATAAAAAAGATATTGAGGCTGTAGAAAAAGGTCAGAGAAGAGCAAGCAGGATGATTAGGGGACTGGAGACTAAGGCATATGAAGAACAGTTACAGGAACTGGGCCTTCTAGTGAAGAGAAGGACCAGGGAAGACATGATAGCGGGCTTCCAATATTTGAGGGGCTGCCACAGGGAGGAAGGGGTCAAGCTATCTTCTAAAGCTCCTGTGGGCCAGACAAGGAATAATGGATGGAAACTGAACAAGGAGAGATTTAACCTGGAAATAAGGAGAAACTTTCTGACAGTGAGAACCATCAACCAATGGAACAGCTTGCCCTCAGAAGTTGTGGGAGCACCATCACTTGAGACTTTCAAGAAGAGATTGGACTGCCGTTTGTCCGAAATGGTGTAGGGTCTCCCGCTTGGGTGGCGGGTTGGACTAAATGACCTATAAAGTCCCTTCCAACTCTGATTATCTGTTATCGGATCCCTTGTGATGACACCAAGCCCCTCAGCAGTCTGCAGACCACAGGTTGAGACCAATTGGAATAAAATCTTCTTATTTATATAGTATAGGTGGTACCTGGCTCAATAGTAGTAACTGGGAAAGGGATCTTGGAGTCCTAGTGGAGAACCATTTTAATATGAGCTAGCAGTGTGCCACAGCTGCCAAAAAGCCAACGCAGTTCTAGGCTGCATTAACAGATGGATAGAATCAAGATCATGTAAAGTATAAATATCACTTTATAATGCCTTAGTAAGACCCCCTTGGGAATATTGCATCCAGTTTTGGTTGCCACGATGTAAAAAAGATGTTGAGACTCTAGAAAGAGTGCAAAGAAGAGCAACAAAGATGACTAGGGAGCTGGTTTTTAAATCAAAGATGATTTTTAAAAGATGTCCATTTTCTGGTATCATCGACATAATAGAGTTGACTCTAACTTTGCTCTCCCAGGTTGATCACTGGATCCTCCTGGATAGAAAGAATTAAATGGTTTCCTGCTCCAGGGAACAGTGGCTTGAGCAATAAGTTTTCTTGAACTGTAGTTTGTTTTGCATGCTATGCTTTGTTGTTCCTCCATTCTGACTTTATTTTTTTGCCTTCTTATAGATTTCTCAACTTTGTCATCCTTCAGGTAATGGCTCAGATCAGGGTTAGAGATATTTGTACCTGAGTCCTATTATATAATCTCCTCCTCCTCCTCCTCCTCCTCCTCCTCCTCCTCCTCCTCCTCCTCCTCCTCCTCCTCCTCCTCCTCCTGTACCCTTCTAGCACTGATGATGTTACCTCGTTTGGATAATGAAACATCTGCAAGAAAGACACCAAGCCACCAAGGACCTCACAACAATCCTCCTCCTCTTCTTCCTCCTCTAACTCCTCTCCCTTCTAGCACTGATGATGTTACCTAGTTGGGTAATGAAACATCTTTAAGAAAGCCACCAAGCCACCAAAGACCTCACAATCCTCCTCCTCCTCCTCCTCCTCCTCCTCCTCCTCCTCCTCCTCCTCCTCCTCCTCCTCCTCCTCCTCCTCCTCCTCCTCCTCCTCCTCCAACCCCTGTCCCTTCTAGCACTGATGAAGTTACCTCATTTGGATAATGAAACATCTGCAAGAAAGCCACCAAGGACCTCAAGTCCTCCTCCTCCTCTTTTCTCTCTCTCTCTCTCTCACACACACACACGATCAAGTATTGAAAGCCATCCTCAAAGCCAACCCGCTTTGCCTCCAGGATAATCACTGGGCAAGACAAACAGAGGGAAATTATGGGCCAATGGTCTTCCAAATAGAACACAGAAATATTATTTGGAAAAATTGGCTATGGTAGCTTTCAAAAATCTTCCAAGTTCCTGGACAGAAGTTCAAACCAGAAACCACGAGGAAAAGAAAACACTTGGAAAACCAGAAGCAGATACTGAATATAATCTTAAAAAACTGTAGTGAAGAAGAATAAATTGAAGATGAAACTCAAAGACTTTGGCCACCTCATGAGAAGGAAGGACTCATTGGAGAAGAGCCTAAGGTTGGGAAAGATTGAGGATAAAAGAAGAAGGGGAGAACCAAGAATGAAGTGGCTGGATGGAGTCACTGAAGTAGTAGGCATGAGCTTAAATGGACTCTGGAAAATGGTAGAGGACAGGAAGGCCTGGAGGACAGGAAGGCCTGGGGTCGCAATGGGTCAGACACAACTTCACAATTAACAACAACAAAAAAATATTTTGGTGCTGAGAAAAGAAACTTTCTGGAGGAAGGTAAAGGAAGAAGATATTTCAGACGAGAGAAGTGAGCTGAATTTTTTTAAAAAATCCAGTGTTTTGACTGGCAGTTCATTTCTTTCCAATGATGCTAATAAGCAATAAACAGTCTCGCCATCTATGCTGACATAATGCCTTTCCCCAGACATTATTTTAATATTTAATCAAGTGGCCTTTAGAACATTTAAGATACAACCGAATAGTATGGATGTAGAAATACTTTATTGGTGCTGGTAAGAGAAGTAAAAATATAGTTTGGATGCTGTTCTCGTCCTTGATGGCTGCAGTTAATTTGACCTATTTGTTTTGGGGCGAGGTCTCAGCTTTCCCTGCTCTTCCAACCTTGCCTTTCATTTGATTTGAGTCAAAACAAAGACCGTTTCCTTGTGTAGTAATTTCCATCCTGGGATCCTTACAATTCACTCTTCAATTTTGTAATGTGTAGGAGCTTAGTGTAATAAATGAGGCCATTTAGCAATCTGAAAGAATCCCGGGGTGACAACTGATTGCCTTTCATTACCTGGTTTTATTCCGGTGTAGGTTTTTTCTGCACTGCTTTTGTGAATTCCTCTCAAGCACATTTGAAACAGTTTCATCTAGATTAAATGCCTTTTGGCCTATGTTGCCACACAGGTGAAGTGCAAGTTGTAAATGGCTGCTGATTAGGTTTAGGAACACAACCTGGGCTGTTGGCCCTGCTAGTTATCAGGAACATAATGCCAGCATTCCAAAGCTGTCACACAAAAGTTCTGGGTGGGAAGTTCAGACTGATCAAAGTACTGTGTCGTGGGAAACTTTACTTCGCCAATTGTAAAGATGAAGTTATTAAGGGCTGAAATGAAGAACGGATGTTGAAATTTCAAAACTGTCATGTCTAAGGTAAAGGTAAAAGTTCCCCTCGCACATATGTGCTTGTTGTTTTCAACTCCAGGGAGCGTTGCTCATCTCCGTTTCAAAGCTGAAGAGCCAGTGCTGTCCGAAGACATCTCCATGGTCAGGTGGCTGGCATGACTAAATGCCGAAGGCTCAGGGAACGCTGTTACCTTCCCACCAAAGTGGTCCCCATTTTTCTACTTGCATTTTTTATGTGCTTTTGAACTGCTAGGTTGGCAAAAGCTGGGACCAGTAACGGGAACTCACTCTGTCATGAGGCGCTAGGGATTGAACCGCTCACCTGCCAACCTTTCTGATCGACAAGATATAAAAGTTACCTGGTTCTAAATGTTAATAAAACAAAGGAGATCATTAGATTTTAGAAAGAGCCGGCATAGTCATACTCCACTCAGTATTAAGGATGCAGCTGTAGAGATGGTCAACAGTATTAAGTATCTGGAAGTGCAGATAACTAACTATCTGAATGGGTCTCTCCATACACTTCTTTAGTGAAGCGTGCAAACCAGTGTCTGCATTTCCTGCAACGGATAAGAAGAGCACATCTTTCTTCTGTCCTGGCCACTTTTTTTTTTTTTTTTACAGAGGCATGATTGAGAGCATTTTTACAAACTGCATCACTGTTTGGTTTTGTGACAGCAGGGCCTCAGATAGAAAGGCCATATAGAGAGTGGTGAGGACAGCAGAGAATATTCTAGGAAGCTCGCTTCCCGTTATTCAGGATTCTGTTTATAAATGCTGTGTGGTTAGAGCTTGAAGCATTGTTAGAGACCCCACAAACCCACTTCATGGACTGTTTCTGTTGCTCCCTTCTGGAAGCAGGTTTTGAAGTATTTCTAGCAGGACTACCAGATTCTGGAACAGCTTCGTTCCCTAGGCCATCTGTCTGGTAAACTTGCAAGATTCGTTTTTCTCACTGTGTACATGTATGCACCAAAAGTAGACTATTATTTCTCTATGTCATATAATATATATGGGTATATTCATAATTTTGCTTTATTATTTATTTTATTTATTTATTTTGTCATGTTTATGTAGTGTATATTGGAGGTGGTGACCCTTTGATAACTGCATGCAATGAAATTCCATTTTAATCAGTGGTGGGATTCAATTTTTTTTTTTTACTACCGGTTCGATGGGCGTGGTTTGGTTGGTGTGGCAGGGGAAGGATACTGCAAAATCTTGTCAGAGGTGGTATTTGCCAGTCCTCTGAACTACTCAAAATTTCCTCTACCAGTTCTCTAGAACTGGTCAGAACCTGCTGAATACTATCTCTGATTTTAATGCATGCTGATTAGCATACATTTAAAGTGACAATAAGGTTATTCTCAGTCTAAGTCTATTCTAAATCTGAGTCTAAGTTGGTGTACTTTCTTGACCTTATTGGAGCGTGTGTCTCCGGAGATTCTCAACCATCCAGGTCATGGTTGTCCCAAAGCTATTTTTCAAAAGGTAAACTGGACTTTCTTGAAAAGAAAAAGAAAGTCCTGTCACCTTTTGAAAAGCAGAATAACAGAATTGGAAGGGACCTTAGAAATATTCTAGTCCCACCCTTGCTCAAACGGAAGACCCTATACCATTTCAGACGAATGGTTGTCCAGTCTCTTAAAAAGCCTTCACAACCTTTGGAAGCAAGTTGTTCCACTGGTTAATTGTTCTCACTGTTAATAAATTTCTCCTTAGTTCTCTTGACTCGTCTCCATCTCTTGCTTTTTGTCCTACCTTTGAGTGCTTTGGAGAATAGCTTGACTCTCTCTTCTTCATGGCAGCTTCTCAAATATTGGAACACTGCTACCAGGTCACCCCCTAGTCTTTCTTTTCACTAGACTAGACATCCCCAATTCCTGCAACTGGTTTTCATATGTTTTAGCCTGCAGCACCCTAATCAACTTTGTTGTTCTTTTCTGTACTCTTTCCAGAGTCGCAACATGTTTTTATATATATATCACAGCAACCAAAACACACTTGAAACTTGTACTATGGTCAAGACTACCATGAATTTTGAGTTGTAGGGAGAGAAATTTGATCTCTCAAAGCAAATCCAGGGAGCAACCTCATTTTATTGTTCCCTGTTTTGCTCCATTTGTTTAAATCTGGCTTGTTCGACAATTTCAAGAAAGCTACCACATGAGAACAAACAAAATTGCTTACACTGGCTAAAGAAAGTATGTGAAGTGGTAACTTATTTGAGAACAACGCTCTCAACGGGGGTGAATTTGCTCTCTACCGTCAGCCACGCTAATGGAATGAATGAAGAAATGCTTTGTTGGTGATAGGGGGCTATTACACTGAACCTATACTTGAAAAAGATTCAGCCAGACAGTAGTCAAGCATCAATGCTTTTGATCCTGTGCTGTGGAAGGCAGCAAAAGCTGCTTACTTACAGCTCCGAAGCTCACCCAAGCAGAGAAGAGGAGAAACACACAAAGGCAGGGAGTAGATTGCAGCTGAAATTTCCAATAAAATAAAATAATTTTTTGGGGGTGTACATGAATCTATGAGCGGATGAACCTTGTCAGTGGGTAATGCCACAGATCAGACATACCAGTTCTTGTACTCCACGCTCTGAAGGTATCCTATTTATTCAGTTTGCACATCAGGACAATTAGATACAAGAACAGTATTTCCCCGAATGCCATTACTCTGCTAAACAAATAATTTCCTCAACACCGTCAAACTATTTACTAAGTCGGCATTGCTATTACCATTAATCTTCCCATCCTTCCTTTCACCCATCTCCTCCCACTTGTGACTGTATACTTTGTTGCTTGTATTCTTATGCTTTTTATTAACTGTTTTCTATTATGATTTGATTGCTTATTGTACCCTATGATTATATGCTATTTCCTATATACCCTATTATATAACTCTATGAATATTATTAAGTGTTGTACCTTATGATTCTTGAAGAATATATCTTTTCTTTTATGTACACTGAGAGCATTTGCACCAAGACCAATTCCTCGTGTGTCCAATCACACTTGGCCAATAAAGAATTCTATTCTATTCTATTCTTTCATTTATTTATTTATTAGAATTTGTTAAACAAAAATGAAAACAAGAACAGAAAAAAAATAAAAAAACAATAACAGGGATGATAGGCATGTTAGTGCACTTATGCATGCCCCCCCTCTACTCACCACTTAAGCATGATGTGAGGTCCATGAAAGTCCATTTTGTGATGAAACTCTGAAAATTTGTAGCTGAAACCATGAATGCTCGGGTAGAGCATTCCAGACTTTGACAGCTCTACTACAGAAATCACATATTTTTTTTGGCAGTCAAGTTTAGAACAATTTTGCATTGAGTTTAAAGCAATTACGCGTGTATTAATGCGATTAAAACAAACAAAAAGTCATTTACAGGTAAAACATTACTACGTATAATTTTGTATGCAATACTAAGGTCTGACTGCAAGTGACACAGTTTTAAGTTATCCAAACTGAGAATTTTGAGCCTAGAAGCATAGGGAATTCTATGGTGTACAGAAGAGTGAAAAACTTTTCTTGTGAAATACTTCTGAACCTGCTCAATTGTATCAATCTCAATTGTAGTATTGATTCAGTGGAGACAAACTTCCACATTTACTTAGGAGCCAGTCAACTATTTTCTACCTCCGCAGCAGAATTTTCTTCCAAAATATACCTGTTGAGTTTTATAAAGGAAATTAGAGAAAAGTAAAGTCCTACACTTAGGCAAGAAAAACCAAAATGACACATACAGACTGGGTGAAACCAGGCTCAATAGCAGTAACTGGGAGAGGGATCTCGGAGTCTTAGTGGACAACCAGCTAAATATGAGCCAGCAGTGTGCAGTAGCGGCAGCCAAAAAAGCCAACACAATCCTAAATTGCATTAACAGAGGAATACAATCAAGATCAAGTGAGGTACTAATACTACTCTATAAAGCCTTAGTAAGACCACACCTAGAGTACTGCATCCAGTTTTGGTCACCACACTATAATACAGATGCTGAGTTTCTAGAAAAAGTACAGAAAATAGCAACCAGGATGATGAGGGGACTGGAGACTAAAACATATGATGAACAGTTGCAGGAACTGGGCCTGGCTAGTCTAGAGAAGAGAAGGACTAGGGGAGACAGGATAGCAGTCTTCCAATATTTGAGAGGCTGTCCCAGAGAAGAGGGGGTCAACCTATATTCCAAAGCACCTGAAGGCAGGATAAGAAGCAACAGATGGAAACTTATCAAGGAGAGAAGCAACCTAGAACTAAGGAGAAATTTTCTGACAGTTAGAACAATTAACCAGTGGAATAACTTGCCTCCAGAAGCTGTGAATGCTGTAACGCTGGAAGTTTTTAAGAAGAGATTGGACAATCATTTGTCTGAAAAGGTATAGGGTTTCCTGCCTAAGCAAGAGGTTGGACTAGAAGACTTCCAAGATCCCTTCCAACTCTGTTATTCTCTTCTTCTGCTCTCCAGATGCTTCTAAAAACAAATGTATCCAAGGAACTGGCAGGAATTGCCAGGAGAAGCAAGAAAGTCAAGAGGAGCTAAGGATCTTGAATGCACAGATCTGGGACCGGACGCAACCATAAGCATGAAAAATGGGATCCTTAGAGATGTTAAGAAAACAGAGATGGAAATTAGGGAAGTCAAAGCAGTACCGAGTCAGTTAAAAGAAGAAGAAGAAGAAAGAAACGAATTGGGATCTTCTAGAGAATAGAAGGTCTATTCCAAAGAGTAAAAGAGGCGAGGAAAAGAAATTTAGATGAGTTTAGGAGGGATATAGAAAACTCTATATCCCTCCACAGATGCACGCAGCCAGAAGGGAAGAATTAGAAGAGTAAAAGTAGCTTAAAGGCAATGGCTGGGGAGAAAGGGGAAAGGAAATTATTAGCCTATTTAAGAGACAGCCTACGGTAATACAGAAAATAAGAGACAACATTTCAAGATAAGGGAGAGAGGAGTCTACTCAAGAATAAGTAAGAGCTATAAAAGAAAAAAAAGCATGAATTTCTTTGCAGTTAAGGGAGGAGAAGATAAGCTCAGGATACATATGGATTTTGGAGTTCAAGCGAACCGGTACTGAACCAGTAGCTAATTTTATGGCTGGTTCTCTGCTTGGTTGCTGGGTGGGTGTGGCCTAGTCGACCTCTAGCACCATGACATCAGGGGGCATTTTTGCCCACCCTGGGCTCCAGAGGCTCTTCTCAAGCCTCCCGGGGGTCAAAAATGGCCTCCCTGGGCTCCAGAGGCTCTCTGGAAGCTGGAAACGGGTCCATTTCCGAACTTCTGGGAGGCCTGTTTTTTCCCTTCCCCAAGGCCTGCACTTACCTGCATCCAAAACAGGCCACGTGGGGACTCCTGGGAGGGGAGGCGCAGGGTGGGGTGGGCGGGGCCAGCCAGGAGTGGGATTTGGGGGTTCTTTGAACTGCACAGAATCTTAGCTTAGGGGCTCCACCGAACCCCTATGAACCCCCAGCAGCCCATCCCTGCTTGTAATTCAACCGGTTACTAAAATACCAATAGAACCAAGGACAACTATGTCTAGTCTGAAAAAGAAAAAACCTGGATGGCCAGCTTCTCTTTGACAGCTAAGAGAAACATAAAATCTCAAAGCAGGTCAGCTACGATAGCTAGAAAAACAGAAAACCCAGCAAATTTATTGGGATTTTTTTTTTTCTCACTGGGTGCAAATTCACCTGGTCAGCCCTCAGATGAAAACTGGCATGCCACCAAAACAGTAAATGCATTTTTTTTTTTTTGCAAGATGTGAGGGGGACACAAAGAACTACTTATCAGCAAAGTAGCTCCGTGATGGATGAAAAAGAAAATTAGGTTTTTGTCTCGATAAATCAAAACTTATCTTCTGGAACCCTCAACTTTTTATTTTTAACTGTAGGAGATAGATACGCACACACACAAAAGAAACACTAAAATGTCCAGTTCAGTCAAGTCTGTCCCAATGGAGCTATTTATTTATTTATTTTATTTGTTTGTCAAACATGTACAAGATAAAAAGTATAAGTATGAACATAAACATGAACAAAGGAAGTAAATGCAGATAAATGGAGACAGTAAGACAGGGACGGTAGGCACGCTGGTGCACTTATGCACGCCCCCTTTAAGGACCTCTTAGGAATGGGATGAGGTCCACAGTAGACAATTTGAGGTTGAAGCTGTGTGGGGTTGAGGCTGTAACAACGGAGTCAGGTAGAGTATTCCAGGCGTTGACCACTCTGTTGCTGAAGTCGTATTTTCTGCAATCAAGTTTGGAGCGATTTACCTTGAGTTTGTATCAGTTGTTTCCCCTTGTATTATTGTGGCTGAAGCTGAAGAAGTTGTTGATAGGTAAGATGTTATAGCAGACAATTTTGTGAACTATGCTTAGATCAGACCGCAGGCGGCACAGTTCCAGATTGTCCTGGCCCGAAATTTTGAGCCTGGAGGCATAGGGGATTCTACTGTGAGTGGAGTAGAGTACTTTTCTGGAGAAATACTTCTGAACCCACTAATCTTTCATTGTACTTTTATTATGATTATGGATCAGTTAAAAATTAACCAGAAGTGTGCTGTAGCAGCCAAAAAAATAACCCCAATATAATCCTAGGCTGTATTAACAATACAGTGAGTAGAGGAGTGGAGTACTTTTCTTGAGAAATACGTCTGAACCCACTTAATTGTGTTAATGTCCAATATACAGTGTAGTTTCAGGAAGACGAGCTATATTCCAGAATTGGTCTGTCAAAGGTTTTGTATGCCCTAGTTAGTTAAGAGAGTAAAACTTTGTACAAGGGGGACAAAAAACAATGATGCTTCTTAGAGTTTAAAATACAGTTAGGGACAGTAAAGATGTTGGAAGGGGTTCATCAAAATTTGGGGAACAAATTGCTTTGAGATTCTGAATCTCTCTGGGAAACCAGAAAAACTGCTTGTTCTTTCCAAATTGATGTGCTGAGTTAAACTCCAGAAAAAAAAATCACTGCCACTTAAAAATAGATCAAAGGCAGAACTTAAAATTGAGCTAAACCAGAGGATAATGATTTTGAAACAGCTTTGAGGGAGGGGAATGGAAACCAATTGTAGCAGATCAGGAAAAGGAAGATTTTTTTTTTTTAAAGAAAAAGTCCTAAACAATGTGAAAATGCTTTTTCAGTGAACGGGGACCTTTGCCATGTCTTTGACGAAAGTTCCAGAGGCTTCCTGAAGGCTGGAAATGGGCCCATTTCTCGCCTTCTGGAACTTGCAGGAGGTCCATTTTTTGTCCTCCCTGAGCCTCTGCATGAGCCCTGCACTTACCTGCAATGGGCTGTGCAGGGACTCATGGGAGGGACAGGGTGAGGTGGGCAATGCCAGCCAGTTTTGGGATTTGCCAGTTTGCTGAACTGGCCATAAAATTAACAACCTGTTCACCTGAACCAGTGCGAACTGAACCAGTGGTATATAAGTCAAACTGCTTATTGCTATCACTCACGTATGAAGTTATACAAGATCAAGCATCCAGATGTGTGGTAGTCATAGGTGATCTAAAGCAGGGGTCACCAACCTTTTGGACCTCAGGGACTACCAAACTCATAATTTTAAATCCCGCGGACCGGAGACCCTGGGAAAATCCCCCAAAAAGTCAGCAGGAAAATTCCCCATCTTGTTTTCCTACCGATAGATCATTTTTTATTTGGGATCGCAGGATACCGTCTCCAGCTCCATTCTCAGGGGAGGGAGAGACTTTTGGCTTCATGCAAGGAAAGCACCAGAAGCAGCAGAAGTCTTTCTTTCTCTCCCCCAAACTCCACCAGAAATGAGTCTTTGTGAGACTAGTCGCCCCTGGCACAGCCTCTTGGAAGAGGAGGCCTTGTAGGGTCCCAAAGACTCATTTCTGGTGGAGTTTGGGGGAGAAAGAGAAAGACTTTTGCTGCTTTCCTTGCATGCAGCCAAAAGCAGAAGAAAGAAGCAGCAAGAAGCAGCCCAGTGGCCAGGCGAGGGACATGGGGCGAGTGGGGAAATTTCTTCCTCTTCGCCTTTCTTACCTCCCCTAACTACCTTGTGTTGTTCACAATGCAAGTGATGCAAGACTTGTGTTCCTGTAGGCCATGTGGGCAGCACAGCCTTGTGTTCCCGCATAGCCTGTATTAATTGCTTTGGGGGTGACATTTCTCTGCAGACCATGAACATTTTCTCGTGGACCATCAGTGGTCCCCAGCTCACCGGTTGGCAACCACTGATCTAAAGAGGCTTTTTATGGACAACTGGACAACAAAGAGTTTTCTTCTTGCTTTTCCGGTCTGCAGCACTTCGGAGTAGGCCTGAATCCGTGACTGTGCGTGGTTTCTACCTGTGTTCACTGCCTGAGTGCCCCGAGCTATTTGGCTTCAGGGCTAAGCCATCTCCGTAGAAGGTGGCGAAGACAGGGGGGGTCTGGCAGGGTTGAGAGATATCGCACCTCTCTTCCCTTGCTAGCAAAACCCCCTTTTCCAAAGGCAGCTGAGCGGCGGTCAGCAATGGCTGCCACATAGAAGAGCTCAGCCGGAAAACGAAAGTGCAGGAGGAGATGTGAAGAATAGAAAGTGATCTTTGCTGACCGGGACAAGTAACAGTGAAAGTACCCTGGAATTTAAAACTTGCTAAAGAAACATTGTTTCCAGAATGTGTCAAGCAGCGAATGTAAATTAAAGGAAAAGTTTTTTTTTTCTTTTCACTCTCCTTCCGAATGTGACAGCGATAGAACTTTAAGAGAAATCGGAAGACCCACATTGGAGGTATGGATTTCTGAACATTTAAAGGAAAATTGTTGTTGTAAGTGGGAAGGGAGAGGAAAAAAAATTGGAGCAGAATTTGAAAAAGGAGGAGATTGCCTAGAATTTTAAAGAGCTATTGAATATTAATATGGCTTCTAAAAGATATATCTTAATTGGAACTCTTTGATCAAACAGCAACCCCAGAAAGAGAAATGGAAGAAAGAAAAAAGTATTAAAAGAAATAGTTTATTTGGATTCTTTGGTGATTTTGGAACTTTTGGGAATTATTCTTGATTAAAAACACTCGGGTGGTTGCTTTGGGAAAATTTTTTTCTCTTCATGATGGCATCGCTTGTGGATGAACTAAAAATTGAATATAAAAAATATAAAAAAGAAGAACAAGATGGGAAAGATACTTTGGACACTCTTTTTCAATTTATAGAAATGGCGGTATGCACTTATGAAAAATTGATTGCGCAGCAGGATGACTGGGACAAAGAAGAAGCCATCTTTGATGAACAAATAGTTCTATTTGGGGAGGAGGAGAAAGAGGAAAAGAAAAAGGGGATTTTAAGGTTTGAAAAAACAACCAAAAAAGAGAAAAATGAGGTGAAAGGTGGATACAAGGTTAGAAAACAACAGAAAGGGGGAAAGCAGAAGAAGAAAAGGGAGGAGGAGAGACAAAGGGGTAAAAAGGGCAAGGAGAAGAATAAGCAAGAGAGAAAGGAGGGGATGAGAAGCCTTAATAGTGGGAAGCAAGATTTAAAGAAACAAAACTCATTTGGAGACAATGGGTAAATTTAATTGAAAAAAGAGATTCTGTAAGGTACATAAGATTGTGTTTTTATATGTGTATTTAGAATAAAATGCTAAAGATATAAATGAGTATTAATATGTATGATTAGTCTTTTAATGGCATTGATAGTGGTTTTATATGCTTTTTCTTTGTTATAATTCATTGTGTAATTTTAGAATGTACTAAACAGAATCCCAATATAAGAATCCCAATATAAGTTAAGTGTTATATTAAGTATTATTAAGCTAGGGGAAAGAGTTAAAGGCGTCATACTCCAATCAGCGTATAGGAAAAGTTTGTTTAAAGAGAAAAGATGAATGGATAGCTGGAAATAGAATAGACAAAGAATGATAAGTATTAGGACTTGAACTGAGATGAGAGAAATAAAATAAAACTAAGAAAGATAAAAGAGAGAAGAAGCTATATAGAAAATTGAAAATGGCAATAAGATATGGAATGGTATATAAAGTGAATATGATTTTTGAATTTGTGTCTGTGTGAAGAGGTTTAACTCGGGATCAAGCAACTTTCAGAAAAGATGTTTTATGTTTTTATGTTCTATGTTTTGTTTGTTTGTGTATTGTTCTTGAAAAGCAATAAAATTCTAATTAGCAAGAAATATAATTTGGATAATAGAATGAAAGGGAGAAGTTGGGATAAGATACGAAGCTGAACAGATAACGTAAATATATATATTATAATTTGGAATTATTTTGTATGTTCTATTGGTTTTTTCAGAAAAGATATTTTATGTTATTATGCCTTGTTTGTTTGTGTATTGTTTTGTAAAACTAATAAAATTTGTCTTTAAAAAAAAAAAGATTTTTCTTCTTGAACAGTTTGGAGCCCGGAATTTATGTTGCTAAGTGAAAAATGTGTTCAGCGAGTTCTGTCCATTTCACGACTTTTCTTCTCTCTGTTTAGCGAATCACTGCAATTGTTAAATTAGTAACATGGTTGTTAAGTGAATCTGGCTTCTCCATGGACTTTGCTTGTCAGAACATCACAAAAGATGATCACATGACCCCAGGACAATCGTCATAAATGGGAGCCAGTTGTCAAGCATCCAAATGCAAATCACATGATCATGGAGATGCTACAATGATCATAAGTGTGAAAAATGGTCATAGGTCACTTTTTTTTAGTGTTTTTCTAACTTTGAACAGTCATGTCACGCCCTTGTTAGAGTCAGACTCTGAGGGAGAGGAGGAACAGCTGACAGGGAGTGGAGGTGTGGCTCTGGAGGTTGTAGAGGAGGCTGGGGAAGGGCAGAGGCTGGCTGGGCAGTCAAACCCATCCCCTCTTCATCCTAAGACATGCAGGGAGGAATGGAGAAGGCAACAACTTGGCTTATCAGAGAGGAAGTGGCCATGATGGGAGAATAGTATATAAGAGTACATAAGATTAATATATATATTCTGCCGAAACGTTGCTACAACTTTAAAAGCACAAATATAGTGATGTGGGAAAATACCTGAACAAAGCTGAATACCATACATATAAATACCCGTGAAAACTTAAGAAAACAAATATATGTATATGTATATGCATATGTATATGTATATAGTATATATGTGAATTAATAAAAAGTGAATTAATAAAAGTGCTTAATAAAGATTATTAAAACCTTTAGAAAAGTGCAGGGTTCTGACCCTGCACTTCTGATTGGCTGATAATAGCGACATCTGATTGGTCAGTTCAGGAGAATCTGATTGGCTATTAGCGGGCCTCTCTCATTGGTTAAGGGAACTAACGCTTCCCGTTTCTTATTGGCTATTTGATCAGCAGCTTGCCTATAAAAGGACTGTTGCTGCCGTAGTTTTTGCTCTGTTCCACAATGTTAAATAAAGAGTTGAAGTTCACTGTTCATCGTCTCATCTCCAATCCTTGCGCCCATGCGCAGGACACTGGCACCCATGCGCAGAACACTGGCAATGAAGGTGGGATTTGGAGATGTCAGAGCTGACTGAACACAACAGAGCACCAAACAGAGCACGTGGCTGAAGACCACCAATGGCTGAACCATGTCTAGCAGCGTCATACCACCCACTCCATTCGACCCGGCACAAGAAGACTGGGACTTATATATGGACCGATTCCAGATGTTTCTGGAGACCAACAACTTGAAGGATGCCACTACCGGAAAGAAGCGAGCAGTATTCCTAACTCACTGTGGGCCGACCGTGTTTAAGATGGCCAAGGCACTAGCCAAACCGGCTGAGGTGAATTTCATGGACTGGGACATCCTCGAGCCCCTTCTACGGGCCCACTATGCACCAACCGTACCAACGCTTGTTCGAAGACATGAATTTTATCAGAGAGACCAGCGGAAGGGAGAAAGCGTTGCAGATTTCATTGCGGATCTCTGGAATCTGGGAGGCCTCTGCGGGTTTGCCGACCTCGAAGAGGCCTTGAGAGACCGAATAGTTCTGGGACTAGATGCACTAGCGATCCAAAGTAAGCTGATGGAGAAAGATGACATTAGCCTTGCAGATGCCATCGCTGATGCAACTGCAGCAGAAGCAACCAGGAAGTCAGCTGCATGAATGCGCCGCACCCACGCCCCGCTCCACCAACTCGCCGCCAAAATCTTGCCTCACCTGGAGGGACAGGCAATGACAGCCCACCACAAGGACCTCGAATCGTCATCAGAAAGTGATGAAGAAGAGGTCAACAGGCTCCGGTCTGAACGAGACCAACGCCATCAATGTAACTCGAGAGTACAGTACCAATGCGCTGGTTGTGGGGCAAACCACCCCCGATCAGACTGCAAATTCCTCGACGCGCTCTGCCATGTGTGCGGAAAAAGAGGTCACATCGGAAGAGTTTGTAGAAGCAAGCAAGGATCCAACCCACCTCAGAGAGGGACCAACTACTGCCAGCCCACAGGAGGTCATCCTGTGAATCGAGAAAACTTAACCCACCAATGGAACAACCACTCCTACGGAAACAAACCACTAGCCCAGTCAACGAAGCGGGAAGAGGCACACCAAACCATGACAATCAGTCACGCCTCATCATTAGATGCCAAGAAGATCCAGGTGAAGGTCGCCATTGAAAAACAACCCTGCCTGATGGAAGTCGATTCAGGATCGTCCCTCTCGAAGGTTTCCTGGAAGACCCTTAAACAATTAATTCCCACCATCCGGCAGCAAGACCTCAGATTCCAAAGAATCATACTTAAGGACTATCAGGGAAATCGAATTCCAGTTGTTGGATCCAGCAAAGTCCGTGTCTCATTTAAAAATCATACTGCATCCCTACCACTGACCGTAGTCGACCGGGATCGGCCTAGTTTGTTAGGCCTCCAATGGTTTGCCCCACTTGGAATTGAAGTAGCTGGCATTCACCAAACCAACAGCGACGACTGGGAAGAGGCCATCATCCGGGAGTTCCAGGATGTCTTTACAGAGAAATTAGGCGAGTACAAGGGGACCCCGATATCATTTAACCTTAACCCCAAAGTAGCTCCCATCTGCCTGAAGCCTCGTCGAGTTCCATTTGCCCTTAAACCAAAGATTGATGAGCAGCTTGATAAATTGATAGCCCAGGGTATGTTAGAACCAACCGACCATGCTCCCTGGGAAACCCCAATCATAACACCCCATCAAGCCGGATGGATTGTTAAGAATTTGTGGGGACTACCGAGCCACCCTGAATCATGCCCTTCAGCAGAACGCTTACCCGGTACCGGTGGTACAACACCTTTTCCACTCCTTGGGGAGTGGAAAAGTCTTTGCTAAATTGGATTTAGCACAGGCATACCAACAACTGCCGGTAGATAAAAAAACGGCAGAGGCACAAATGATCGTTACGCACCGAGGTGCATTTAAGTGCAACCAACTCCAATTCGGAGTTAGCGTGGCCCCAGGAATTTTTCAGAGCTTGATGGAGAGACTACTACAGGGTATAAAAGGGGTTGTACCTTATTTTGATGATGTTTTAATTGCTGCTCCAACTAGAGAAATATTAAGGGAGCGCTTGAGGTTAGTTCTCCAGAAATTTAAAAACTCTGGCCTTAAAGTAAAAAAAAATAAGTGTCAACTATAAGGTAGAATTTTTGGGGTACTTAATCGATAAACAAGGCATTCACCCCACCGATAGCAAGCTTGGGGCAATCAAATACGCTCCAAGGCCCCGAAATAAGACCGATCTCCAAGCTTTCCTGGGCCTTTATGGAAATTCCTTCATTGTAGTTTGTTTTGGTTTCTTATTTCACCTCTAACTGCTCATTAAATTCATACTGTATTGCTTTCTTTTGAAGACTATTTTTGCATAAGTTTTATCTCCAACTGAGAATTATTGCACAGTGGGGCTAAGTTGGAGGCATTAAAGGACATTTATTTATGTTTTGGATTTTGTTACGTTTGTGTTACACTCTGGGTCATCACAGGTCACTAAATTAATAGTTGTAAATTGAAGACTTCCTATATAATGTCAAGAAGAAAAACTTTTGGGGAAAAATTGTTGTCCAGTGTTATGAATAACTATGTAAGAGAGACACATTGCAACTGTCTCCTCAGACACGAAAAGACATGGATGCATTAACTTCTGTGGCTTGTGGAATTTATTTCCTATTTCTGATATCTGAATATAGCTTACATCTAATTATATATCCTGTATATTATGCACGTCTTAATCCAGGGTATATCTTGATGCATATATTAATTCATCACATATTTTATCCTATGGATACACTAATCGAACTGCCCACAATGAATGACGAACTTAAATTTCTTTTTACCATTTGACGGTTTGCACTTCGGATTTTGATGCCTGACCTACATATCCCAAACCAGCTGTTTCTAAAATAAGAAGCATCCATTAATTTTTAATTTGTAAATTTTGTCAGAGAAAGAAAATACTGAATATATATTTCTGTATTTTTGTTCATGTTTTAACCACATTATTTTTTTCTTTTGAATTCCAAATCCTGGGTTAATTTGTTCTCATGTGCAATATATCTTACACTCCCTCTCCCTCTCTTTCCCCTTCTCTTTCTCTTTCTCCTTCTCCCTTTATCTCTCTCCTTCTCTTTCTATTGCTCTCTTCTTCTCTCCCTCACTTTCTTTCTCTTCTTTCTCTTTTTCCTTCTCCTTCTATCTCTCTCCTTCTCCTTCTATCTCTTTCTCCCTCACTCTCTCCCTCTATTCCCCCCTCTCCCTCTCCCTCTCCCTCTCTTCCTCTCCCTCTTCTCCCTCTCTTCCCCTCTTTCTCCTCTCCCTCTATTCCTCTCCCTCCTTCCCACTTTCTCTCCCTCCCTCTCTCTTTCTCCTTCTCTCCCCTTCCCTCCCTCTTCCCCTCCTTTCTAGTGAATATAGAGAATATCACTGTTTTAGAATGCAGAAGGAGAGATATGCAAACTGTTATGTTTGGAGCATGGGCGAGAAAGAATGGAGACAAGCTTCTGAATGGTGAACTTCAGCTCTTTATTTACATAGTGACTTCTAGCATCTATAACAGTTTTAACCCGCCTTATATAGGCAAACCCCATAACTATTAACCAATAACCAACGAGGAGCGCTAGCTCTCATAACCAATAGGAACTCTCTGTTTAAGGGCCAATCGGATTCCCCAGAGCGGGCCAATCCGATCTGGCCGTTTAACAGCCAATCAGAAGTGCAGGGCCAGAACCCTGCACTTTACTCCAAGCTCACACTTTATTAAAACTTTATACATTCAGAACACCCCTTATCCCTGGCTTCTGTTTGCAGGGCGCAGTTATATAGTCCTTTAGGTAGGACGGTTGTTTTATTAGTCTCTTTGATTTTTGCTGTGTCATTTGGCTGCAATCACGCTGAGGTAGGTCGTTGTTTGGCAGTGGGGCTGATTCTGGTTCAGAGTTCATTTCCCTGTCGTTGCCCATGTTCTCTGTAATTCCCTGAGGTGCAACTGTTTCCCTCTCTGGTTCCACTTCCTGAGTCTCTATTATACCGTCGTTCCCTTCGAACGGGTTTTCTTCTCCTTGGAATTCCTCTTCTTCTGTACCGCCCCCCCTTCAGTCTGGTCATAGGGGAGTTCAGGACTGCCCGCCGGAAGCCGCAATCGTAATTGATCGATATGGCGTTTCCATAGTTTATCGTCAAGGCATTGTACAAGGTAGGATCTTGGGCCGGTTACACGAACTACTGTCGCCTCCACCCACAATGGGTCGCCCGATAGGTTTTTAGCATATACCAAATCTCCTACCTGGAAGGCACGACAGCGGCTGCTGGATCCTAGTGGTTTTTCTGGTTTGTAAGCTGGGTGTAACCGGTTGAGGTGGGAGCGGAGTTTTCGTTCCATTAGCAGTTCGGCGGGAGTTTTGTTGGTGATGCTATGTGGTGTGACGTGTTGTAAAAAAAGGATTTGATTGATCTTGTCGTCAATGTTGTCGTAGTCTACCTTCTGTAAGGTTTTCTTCACAAATTGTACCATGCGTTCTGCTTTGCCATTGGTCACAGGGTGTGCAGGTGAGGTGAGCGCATGTCAAATGCCGCGGTCAGCGAGGTACTGCTCGAACGACAATGCTGTAAATTGGGGCCCGTTATCGGATACCAGGACGTCTGGAAGTCCGTGGGTTGCAAATAGTCTTTCCAAGGTTTTTTTTTTTTTTTGAAAAAGTTTTTATTAATTTTCTACAAACAAACAAGACAAACAAAACATAAAAACATCAAATCTTATATGTACATCCAGTGTGTCAGTTGGTTCATCATTTTTGTGCATTCATTCTGTAGTCTCAATTACAATTATGTTACATAACAACTCATATTGTCAATCCAAAATTATATATCCTAATATCACTAAAAAAAGAAATTTTTGACTATATTTTTAATCATTTTTGCTTAATGAGCTAACAATACTTTAAACCAGTTTACTCTATAACAAATCATCTAATCATATCAAATCAATCCTAAAAAATCCTTTATAAATATAATAGCAAATAGCAAAATAATGACAAAATAAAAATAATCCTTACTCTCTAGCATTCTAAATATTCTATTATGGTATTTTATCATCTAGCCATTTATAAAAAAGATCCCAAATTTCGTAAAATTGTTTATCCTCTTGCTCTCTAATTTCAAATGTCAATCTGCTCATCTCAGCACATTCCAATATTTTCTTAATAATTTCTTCCTGTAATGGTATTTTCTCATTCTTCCAATTTTTAGCAAATACAATCCTGGCCGCTGTTAATACATTTACAATCAGGTATTTCAAATCTTTACTATATATATCAGGTAAAATTCCCAATAAGAAGATCTCTGGTTTCAAATCTATATGTTTCTTTGTCATTTTTTCCAACCACATGCGAATTATAGTCCAATATTTTCTAGCATCCTCACAAGTCCACCACATATGGTAATACGAGCCGGGTATCTGATGACATTTCCAACATTTTTCAGATTTGTTCTTAAACATTCTTGCTATTCTTGTCGGAGGAAAGTGCCACCTGTAAAACATCTTATACAAGTTTTCTTTATATGCTGTTGACATTGTCATTTTATAATTTTGAGACCACAATTTCTGCCATTTCTCCAAATCAATCCCATATCCAAAATTCTTCCCCCAAACAATCATAGTTTCTTTAACTTGTTCTTCCTCTAATTTCATTCCCAGTAAATAACCATATAATTTTTTAATCACCTTCTCATCAGTACCCATCAAGATCTTGTCTAAATCAGTCTGTTTATCATAAAATCCCTCCGTTTTAGAATCTTCATCATACCTTGAGTGTATTTGTGCATATGAAAACCAATTCATCCTTATACCTTGTTCTTCTAAGTTTTGGATCGATTTAAGTTCACCCTTTTCATCCAAAAGTTCCCCATATCTAACTGTTTGTTCCTTCTTGTAAATTATAGGATAGGAAAATGCTTCAATGGTCGATAACCAAACTGGAATTTTCAAATAACATTGTCTTTTTATCTTCTCCCAATTTAACCACAAAGACTCCCGTACATAATGTCTTCTAAAATAACCCTGTGTTTTAGTTCCCTTATACCATAAAAAAGCATGCCAACCCAACAGCAAGTCATGCCCTTCTAGTGTCAACAACCTATGTTTCCTTAATGTTATCCATTCTTTGACCCACATCAAACTTGCAGCTTGATAATACAATTCCCAATTAGGCAGACCAAAACCTCCTCTAATTCTAGCATCTTGCAAAAGCTTTAACTTTATTCTCGCTTTTTTACCTTGCCATATAAACTTCAACATAATTTTATTTAGATCTTCAAAATAGTCTTTTCCAAGCCTAATTGGTATTGTTTGAAACAAAAATAAAATTCTAGGTAAGATATTCATCTTAATTGTTGAAATTCTCCCTATTAATGACAATTGCAAGTTTTCCCACTTCTTCAAATCTGTAGTTATCTGTTGTTTAAGTTTAATATAATTATTCTCCTTTAATGTGCTACATCTTGTTGTCAAATATATCCCCAAATACTTAACCTTATTTGTAACTTGGATTTTCAAAAGATCTGCCAATTCTTCTCTCTGTCTCAATAACATATTCTTTGTCAAAATCTTTGTTTTATCTTTGTTTATTTTCAAACCAGCCACCTCTCCATATGACTCTATCCTTTCCAGTAACTTTGGAGCTGTTTCAATCGGATCTTCCAAAATAAAAGCTAAATCATCAGCAAAAGCTTGTAGCTTAAATTCTTCCTTCTTAATTTTCATTCCTTTTATGCTTTTATCATCCCTAATATTTCTATTCAAGACTTCCAAGGTCAACACAAATAGCAAAGGAGATAGGGGGCATCCTTGTCTTGTGCCTTTCTTTATATTAATAAAATCTGTAAATTCCCCCTCCATCATTACCCTTGCTGTCTGTTTATTGTATATAGCTTCTATTGCTTGAATAAATTTTTTAGCAAAACCCATCTGCTCCAATAATAATAACATAAATCTCCAGTTGACGTTGTCAAATGCTTTTTGAGCATCTAGGAATATCAAAGCCATTTGCTTTTCAGGATGAGCCTCATAATATTCCAAAGTGTCCAAGATTACTCTCATATTGTCTCTAATTTGTCTCTTTGGCAGAAATCCATTTTGATCTGAGTGAATAAAATTATTTAAATATTTTTTAAGTCTTTCTGCTAAAATTGAAGCAAAAATTTTATAGTCTGCATTCAATAAAGAAATAGGTCTATAATTCTTAATTTGCAATGGGTCAGTCTCTTCCTTTGGTATAAGTGTGATATAGGCCTCTGACCATGTTTTAGGTATCATCTTTTTTAACATAACTTCATTCATAACTTCTAACAATGGGATGCTCAATAATTCTTGAAATGTTTTATAAAATTCTACTGGAAGCCCATCTGGGCCCGGAGCTTTCCCATTATTTTGTCTCTTAAATGCTTCATTTAGTTCCATCATTGTTATATTGCTTTCTAGCATTTCTTCAGTCTCTTTAGGTATCTTTGGTAAATTAGCTTCCTGTAAATACTGTTTGACTTTTCCTTCATCAATATTCTCTTGTTTATATAATTGCCCATAAAATTCTCGGATAATTTCTTTTTTCTCCTTGTTCCCATAACAAACTTGGCCTTGTTCATCTATTAACTTCAATATTTTTCTTGATTCCTTCTCTTTTCTCAATTTATATGCTAGCCATCTACCTGGTTTATTTGCATCTTCAAAATAATTCTGTTTAGAGTTTCTAATTTTCTGTGCCAATTCTTCTTTCTCTATTAATTCCATTTTATGTTTGATTACATCCAGCTTCAATTTAATATCCTTTTTCTGTGGCATTTTCTGTAATTCTTTTTCAAGAGTTTTATACTCATTTTCCAAGGCCTTAGAAGCTTGCCTTTTCCTAATATTCTTTTTTCTTGTATAATCTATTATCAAACCTCTAGCGTATGCCTTCATAGTATCCCACACATTTTGCGTTGAAGTATCTTCTTTTTTATTTTCTCTAAAGAAAAAAGCCAATTCCTTCTCCATCCATTGTGTAAAATCTTTCTCCTTTAAAATAGTATTATTTAATGTCCATCTCGATCTTTTTTTTTGTCCCTTCCATTTAATTGTCATTGGGCTATGATCTGCCCAGGTACTTGTTTCAATGCTTGTTTCTTTAATATTAGATATTAGTTCTGTTGAGATCCAAATCATATCTAATCTGGACCATGATAAATGTCTATTTGAATAAAAAGTATATTGTTTAGCTTTAACGTTTCTTTCTCTCCAAATATCTTTTAAAGTTAATTCATCTGTCATTTTAAAAAAAGACCTTGGGAGAACCTTTCTATTTTGCTTTGTTGTTGTTGCTATATAGTCCAGTTTATTGTCCACAATTCCATTAAAATCTCCCATCATAATTATATTAACATAGTCCAGTCCAATTATTTTCATGTGCAGTTTTTTATAAAACTCTTCTTGTTTATCATTCGGAGCATAAATTGCAATCAAGAGTATTTTTATATTATTATCCATTATTTCTACCATTAATACTCTTCCATCATCATCCGAGTAAATCAATTTTGCTGGAATAGCCTCTTTAATGTATAAAACCACACCTCTTTTCTTACATTGGGTCAAAGAGGTAAATGTTTTCCCTAATTTTGGCTGTAATAACAATTGTTCATGTTGTTTTTTAATGTGAACTTCTTGTAAACAAATTATATCAAATTTTAATTTCTCTAATTTATGAAAAGTTTTCCTTCTTTTAACAGCTGAATTAAGTCCGTTTATATTCATTGTAATCAGTTTTTTTTCCTCCATGATTATGCTTTATATTTAGGTCTAACAGCTCTCGTGGATCTCACTTCACGCTGTTCTTTACTATCAGTCTGTCCCCCTATTGCTCCTTTCTCTTTTTCAGTCTCCAGTTGTTCATCTTGAAACTCAATTAATGAAACCTCTTTCTCTGCTTCCTCTTTTCTTCCTCCAAAAAATTCTGCATGAAAAAGTTCTGCTTTCTCAATTGAGTCAATTCTATGTCTCTGCTCTTGCCACGTAAACATTAATCCTTCTGGAATCAGCCATCTATAATTCACTTCGTTTTCCAATAGTATTTTGGTCAGAAATCGATATTCTCTTCTCATCTCTCTCACTCTTCTAGGTATTTGTTTTAAAACCACAACCTCTTTACCCTTGTATTTCAGTGTTTTCTCTCTTGCTACTTGTAATATTTGCGTTTTAATGGATTTTTTGGTAAATCTAATATGGACTTCCCTGGGTAATTTATTTCTCATCGCATATCTTGTATAGACTCGATATATCTCATCTATTCCATCCATCATCTTTTCCTCTGTAATTTCCAAAGCATCTGCCAAAATTTCTATCATTACCACTGCCAAATTTTCTCCTTTTTCCTCCTCTATATTTTGAAATCTAAGGTAAAATTCTGACCTTTCCATCTCCCACCTCAACATCCCACCTTTTTCTTGTTCAACCGCTGTTAATCTGCTATCAATATTTCCAATCTTCTTCTCTCTTTGTTTTCCTTCTTCCTCAATTTTTTGGAATCTCTCCTCATACTTAACCATCATTTGTTTAATATTTTCCACTTTTTCATCAGTCTTCTCTATTCTTTGTTCAATATTTTCTGTTCTTTGTTCAATATTTTCTATCCTTTGTTCAATATTTTCTGTTCTTTGTTCAATATTTCCTGTTCTTTGTTCAATAATATCTGATTTTGTCTTAAGTTCTTGAATTCCTTGCATAATCATCTGTAACTGTAAAGTTATTTTTTCTTGTTCCTTATCTTGCTTCAACATTGTCTGAATTAAACGTTGTCCTCCAGCTGGTGGGGAAGCAGAGGTAGAAGCAGCAATGCTAGATGGTATTGATTTCTTGCTCATTTCAATGTTTCCAAAACTTCAAATTCTTCTTAACTTTTAACCCAACTGGTAGAGCAGCCAATTATAATCCAAAATGGAAAACTCCAATAGTAAAAAACACGAAACCAAAGAAGAAACAGAAAAAAAGGAAGAAGAAAGATCTTCAGGTTCTTCTAGACCCTAATCCAATTACGAAATAGTCCACCATAAAAAAGGAAAAAATAGAAAGGAAAAAACCAACAAATCCAAAAGATAATAATATTAATTAAGAGCAAAAGAAAAAGGAAAAAGCAAAAAGAGAAAAAACAAAAACAAAAAACAAAAAGTTCCTTCAGGATCTTCACACCTTAATCCAATTAAAAAATCTCAATAATCCAAAAAATAATCCAAAAAAGGAAGAAGAAAAATTAAAAAAAAAAAAAATCAACCACAACAACAGAATAATCCAAAAAGATAAATATGAAAAGCAAAAAAGTCCCAATAAAAAGGAAAAAAAAATAAAATAAAGAAGAAAAGAGAAAAGACTCTGAGGCTTTCCCTTTAAAGTAAAAGGCAAAAATAAAAATATTACTAGAAATTAAGATTTAAAAAAAAAAAAAAAAGCTAGCGAATGGGGTACATATAAGAAAACACACTGCACTTTGTTATTTATCCAAGGCTCTTGTTATGACTCTCTTCTCCAGCAGCTTCAAAGCCAAACCTCAAGTGTTGATAACAGTCCAGGAAAGCACCTGCAATAATATTTTGCTGTGCTCTCCCTCTATCTTATCACGTTCCAAAGTCCTTGAGATGAGGTCTTTTTGCAATTCTCTCCAATTCAAATAGAATACTTTCAAGCCTCTAGTTGGCAGTGTTACAAAGTTTCTTAATGCTCTTTCTCAGCCCCAACCGGAAAAAAAAATTAATATATACCAGAAAAAAGGGAAAAAAAAATAGCCAAAGGAAGCCTCTATCCTAAAAAAAATAAAAAAGTCAAAGGGAGCCTAAAAGTATATATAAAAGAAAATTCAGTCCGGTTACCTAAGTCACAATAAAATCTTTCCCATGGAATATAGAAAAAAAAAAAAAAAAACAAACACCCCAAGCCTCAATTTGACAGCACTTTAAAAACGCCGCTCAAACAATTTCAATCAAAAAAAAATCTCACAGCTTCCTCCTCTCTTCAGAATGAACTTTCCAACCTCAGCGAATTTTCAACACAAAGAGTTTTTCTCACCCAACCGACACACTTCAATCCAGTCACTTTCTTTTCGGAGCTGTCCCGACTTCAGCAGCTATGGAGGCTGCCTCTCCGCCGCCAGCAAAAGGGCTTCTTCCGAATCTAACCAGAGACTTTGCGATGTCTCTGGGATCCTGGAACAGTGCCCTTCACGATCACCGTCTCTCCGGGACGATTTAGGTCCGTTAGGACCGACCAGGGGCGAAAATATCAGCTGCGATCTCAGAGCCCCGAGATCGCAGCTGTAACGCCGGCACGAAGCTCCGCCTTCTCCCCTCTTTCCAAGGTTTTGATAACTGCCTCGGAGGTTGTAGTTGTCATGCGATGAATCTCGAGCCAATTTGAATAGGCGTCGACGGGTGGTAGAAAGATGTGGCCTTTGGTCGGCCCCGCGAAGTCCAAGTGAATTCGGGACCAGGGTCTGTATGGTGTTTCCCATTCAATGGGAATGGCTTTAGGTGGGGCGTTGCTCACTCGCTGGCATTTTGGACAAGCTTTAACCCACTGTTCGATTTGCTGGTCAATGCACGGCCACCATGCATAGCTTTGCGCAAGGGCTTTCATTCGCACGATGCCGGGGTGGCCATCGTGCAAGGTTCTCAGAAGTGCTTTCTGGAGTCGTTCTGGGATAACAACTCTATCACCCCAGATGACACAGCCTTTTTGGGAGAACAACTCGGTTTGTCGAGTCTTGAATGGTGTGAAGTCATCTGATAATTGGTCTAATGGCCATCCACGTTCTACCCAGCTTAGGACTCGTGCTAAGGTGGGGTCACGTTTGGTTTCTCTCACAATATCTCGGGCGGTTAATGGCGGCGAGTTGAGTGCCTCAATTTGCAACGTGGTTACCATTGGTGCAGGATCGTTGAGAGTCTCTGGAAGTGGTGCTCGGCTCAATGCGTCGGCATGGGGAATGGCTTTCCCCGGGCAGTATTGCAGCCGATAGTTATAAGCAGCTAAGAATTCTGACCATCAAGTCATCCTAGGGGATAATATGTAGGGAGTCGGCTTATCTCCGGCTATTATCCCCAATAATGGTTT
The DNA here is from genome assembly GCA_033807585.1 of Hydrophis major. NCBI lineage: Eukaryota > Metazoa > Chordata > Lepidosauria > Squamata > Elapidae > Hydrophis > Hydrophis major. The sequence continues at coordinate 69,419,164 of CM066333.1, forward strand.
ATGGTCAGTCACAATAGTAAAAGCCCGGCCATACACATACTCGTGGAATCTTTTAATGGCTGACACAATTGTGAGGGCTTCTTTATCGATTTGCCCATAATTTTGCTCAGTTTTTGAAAGTGTCTTTGAAAAATATGCAACAGAGGCTTCGTTCCCATTAGGCAGTACATGGCTCAAAATGGCGCCCACTCCGAAAGGCGAAGCATCATATGTTATATTTAACGGCAAAGTCTCGTTATACTGCATGAATACAGAGTCAGAAGTGAGCAGTTTTTTCACGTTGCGGAACGCCTGTTCTTCTCGGTGACCCCATAACCAATTTGCTTTCTTATCTAACAACCGATGTAACGGTTCAGCGACCGTTGCTTTATGTGGTAAAAATACATTATAAAAGTTGATGAGGCCTAGGAACGCCTGGAGATTGGCCTTGTTTCGTGGCCTGGGAGCGTTTTTTTTATCGCCCTTAGTTTACTTTCAGTAGGGTGAATATCCTGGCTATCAATTAGGTACCCTAAAAACTCAACACTCTCAGTACAAACTTTACATTTGTTTTTCTTTACTTTAAGACCGGCCTCTTGGAATTTTTTTAGGACTAATTTTAACCGGTCCTGTCAGATATTTTTTTGTAGGGGCCGCAATTAATACATCGTCAAAATAAGGGACCACGCCCTTAATCCCTTGTAATAACCTCTCCATAAGGCTCTGAAAAATCCCTGGGGCTACACTAAATCTGAATTGAAGCCGGGTACATTTAAAGGCACCTCGATGCGTCACAATCGTTTGTGCCAGTGCCGCCTTTTCATCAACAGGTAGTTGCTGATATGCCTGAGCTAAATCTAATTTAGCAAAGACTTTCCTTCCCCCCAGGGAGTGGAGGAGATGCTGCACCACTGGCACTGGATATGCGTTCTGCTGTAGGGCGTGGTTCAAAGTGGCCCAGTAGTCTCCACAAATTCTGATCGACCCGTTTGGCTTAATGGGTGTTACGATTGGGGTTTCCCAGGGGCAGTGAGCGATGGGCTCTAACACCCCCTGAGCTATCAGTTTGTTGAGTTGTTCGTCGATTTTCAACTTTAAGGCAAACGGAACTCGACGGGGCTTAAGTTGGATGGGAGCTATCTTTGGGTCTAGACTGAACGAAATCGGGGTCCCCTTGTACTCACCTAAGCTGTCCGTGAAGACGTCCCTGAACTCATGGATGAGGTCTCCCTCCCAGTCACTTCTGCTGACTTGGTTTATGCCGGCCACTTCAATGCCGAGTGGTGCGAACCATTGGAGGACTAGTAGGCTAGGCCTGTCTCTATCGATGACAGTTAGTGGTAAGTATGCTGTGTGCTTCTTGAAGGAGACTCGGACTCGGCAGGAACCAATGACGGGGATTCGATTCCCTTGGTAGTCCTTGAGGATGAGTCTTTGGAAGCGGAGATCTTGGCGTTGAATCGTGGGAATGAGTTGTTTAAGGGTCTTCCAGGACACCATTGAGAGGGACGATCCCGAGTCGACTTCCATGTGGCAAGACTGGTTCTTGATGGCTACTGTGATTCGTATTTTCTTGGTGTCTAAAGCTGAGGCGTGACCGATAGTGACAGTATGGTGAGCCTCTTCTCTCTGCAAAACTTGATTTCTGTAGGAGTGGTTTACTGGCTCTCGCCGTACAGGACGGTTTCCTGTCGATTGGCAATAGTTAGTCCCTTTTGAGGCCTGGCCAGGTCCTGGTAAGCTTCGGCAGACCTGTCCGATGTGGCCTCGCTTCCTGCACTCATGGCAGAGCGCGTCACGGAATTTGCATTTGGACCTGGCATGGTTGGCCCCACAGCCAGCACAAGGGCATAAAGGCTTCGGGTGGTGGTCCCGGTTGGACCACAGTCGATGAACCCCTTCTTCGTCGCTGTCTGACGACGAAGAGAGGTCCTTGTGGTGTGTCGTTGCAAGCTGCCCTTCTGACCTGGATAAAATGGCGCTTGTCGGTGGTGGTACCGGAGCGCGGTTTCGGTGTAGTTGTGCAGCCGACTTCCTGGTTGCTTCTGCTGCAGTAGCATCGGCGATGGCGTCGGCAAGGCTGATGTCGCCTTTCGCCATCAGCTTGCTTTGAACGCCTGGTGCATCTAGTCCCAGAACTATGCGATCTCTTAGTGCTTCTTCTAAATCAGTGAATCTGTAGAGGCCTCCCAAATTTCGGAGGTCTGCTATGAAGTCGGCCATGCTTTCTCCCTTTCGCTGGCTCCTCTGATAAAACTCGTGCCGTCTCACGAGCGTAGGCACGGTCGGTGCGTAGTGATCTCGTAGGAGAGCTTCGAGGTTGTCCCAATCCATCGCCTTCACTTCTCGGGGTTTTGCTAGTGCTTTAGCCATCTTAAATACGGTTGGACCGCAATGCGTTAGGAACACCTCCCGTTTCTTTCCTGGTGTGGCGTCCTTTAAGTTGTTGGTTTCTAAGAACATTTGGAAGCGATCCATGTAGGAGTCACAGTCCTCCTGTACTGGATCGAACGGAGCGGGTGATACGACGCTGCCGGACATGGTTCCGTTGTGTAGCGTCATCTGTCATGTGCTCGGTATTCTTCGAAGTTTCGTTGGTTCAGATGTCTCCACATCCCACCCTCGTCGCCAATGTTATGTTTGGAGCATGGGTGAGAAAGAATGGAGACAAGCCTCTGAATGGTGAACTTCAGCTCTTTATTTATATAGTGACTTCTAGCATCTATAACAGTTTTAACCCGCCTTATATAGGCAAACCCCGTAACTATTAATCAATAACCAATGAGGAGCGCTAGCTCTCATAACCAATAGGAACTTTCTGTTAAGGGCCAATCGGATTCCCCGAAGCGGGCCAATCCGATCTGGCCGTTTAACAGCCAATCAGAAGTGCAGGGCCAGAACCCTGCACTTTACTCCAAGCTCAAGTTTTATTAAAACTTTATACATTCACAACACAAACCATTTTCTGTCCCTGATTCTCAGTCACACACTTGATTGTTGTACACAACTGAGTTAAAGGTTCAATAGTGTTACCAGTAGCTAATTTATGTATAGAAAAATTGGAATACAGCTACAACCGTATGCTTGGATATCAATGCATTTGGGGGAGGGAAACCCACTTTATTTCTATGTGTAGTACATAGATGAAGGAAAAAAGGGGGGAAGGAAGGACCCCCTATTCTACTGTATAATGCAATATTAATGCAATAGCAGGGTTTTTTTCCATTCAATTGTATAGAATGCAAAGGATGTCTATTTTTATTTTATTTTATAGTTTTCTTATGTATGATGTACACTGAATATGGCATTTAATTTAGCTATACGAGGAGAAATGACAATAAAGTAAACTAAACTAAATGCTCCACCCCACTGCTGATCACTACATCAATAAATGCCAGCTTTTCTAATGCGTACAGCATTGCTAATTCTCCTGACCTAAAAGCACAGACTTGGGAATCAGAGGAATCAGAATAGAGCTGGAAGAGACCTTGGAGATCTTCTAGTCTGGCCCCTGTTCCAGCAGGAGATCCCTGTTATGAATGAATAATACCAATAAAGTTATCTTGAGCTGTCACAATATGTAAATAAAGAGTTTGAAGTTCACTGTTTCTACCGGCTTGTCTCCATCGTTCGCACCTGTTAGGGATAACATTGTTTTACCCTAACTGGTTTAGGTAAATAATAATATGTAATCATAGTTTGTATGTTAAAGTGTCTGCAACTTTAACTGTGGGATAGTAATTAAGGGAGTGGTTGTGAAAGCACTTTAAAAGAAGCAAGACGACAGCTTGCTCTCTCTCTGGCTTTGATGATCCCTGATTACTGCAAGGAAAACAAGTCTGCATTGCTCGAACGGGAGAAAAAACAAAGGACTGGCTTGTAAGTGAATTGATAAAGGATATTCAAAACGGACTTTGCTAACTGAATATCCCTGAATGGACTGACTAAATGATACATGACTATTGGACTGTTATTTTGACTATGCTATGAACTCATAATGGAATAAACTATATATTTGATAGCACAAGCGTATCTGTCATTTTTACTGTATGTTAATAAACATACAAGCTTAGCTCACTCATTTATCTGTGTGCCTATCTGACTAAGCTGCACATTCTGTTTAGCTTGTCTCCCTAACCCTGGTTGGGGAAACCAGGCTTAACAGCACCCATGCTCCAGACTTAACACTGCCGACGAGGATGGGATTGGATGACATCAGAGCCAACTAAGACAACTAAGCACGTGGCTGAAGCGTACAATGGCGGAACCATGTCCGGTGGTGTAGTACCACTTGATCCATTCGATCCAGCTCAAGAGGATTGGGAGTCCTACATGGATCGTTTTCAAATGTTTTTGGAAACGAATAATCTGAAGGATGCCACACCTGGGAAAAAACGGGCGGTATTCCTAACACACTGCAGCCCGACGGTATTCAAAATGGCTAAGGCATTAGCGAAACTGGCGGAAGCGAAGGCCATGGACTGGGACGTCCTCGAACTGCTACTAAGGGCCCACTATGCACCAACCGTTCCAATGCTCATAAGACGACATGAGTTCTATCAAAGAAATCAGCGGAAAGGAGAAAGTGTTGCTGATTTCATTGCAGACCTCCGGAACTTGGGAGGCCTTTGCAATTTCACCGACCTAGAAGAGGCCTTGAGAGACCGAGTAGTCCTCAGGCTAGACGCTCTAAACGTACAGAGCAAAATAATGGCAAAGGGCGACATCACCCTTAAAGACGCCATAGCTGAAGCTACAGCAGTGGAGGCGACCAAGAAGTTGGCTGCCCAACTACACAGAAATCACGCTCCAGCACACCCACTGGCCGGTGAAGTTTCACCTAACGCAGAAGGGCAGCTGCAGACGGCCCACCATGAGGACCTCTCTTCGTCGTCAGACAGTGACAAAGAAAAGGTCCATCGCCTGCGGTCCAATCGGGACCATTATCCGAAGTGCTAACAACCGTGCGCTGGCTGCGGGGCCAACCATTACCGCTCCAACTGCAAATTCCGTAATGCGCTCTGCCACGAGTGCGGGAGACGAGGCCACATCAGACGGGTCTGCAGAAGCCTCCTCGGACCCAGCCAGACCTCGAAAGGAACCAACCTCCACCAATCAACAGAGAATCGCCCTGTAAGGCGAGAACAGTAAACCACTCTTACAGAAACCGACCCGTGAATCGTCTAGCGAGACGAGAAGAGGCCCACCAAACACTCACTATTGGCCATGCCTCTTCACTAGACGCTAAGAAAATTCGGGTCAATGTGAACATTGAAAATCGACCCTGCCAAATGGAAGTTGACTCGGGATTGTCTCTTTCAATGCTCTCATGGAAGACCCTCAAGCAACTCATCCCCACTATCCGGCGCCAAGACCTTCAATTCCAACGGCTTGTGTTAAAGGACTACCAGGGGAACCGAATTCCAGTCGCAGGATCCAGTTGAGTCCGGGTTGCATTCAAGAACTGCATGGCGTACTTTCCCCTGACAGTGATTGAAAAGGACCGGCCTAGTCTGTTAGGCCTGCAATGGTTCGCACCACTCAGTATTGAAGTGGCTGGCATTAACTGAATCGGCATCAGTGACTGGAAGGAAGACCTTGCCCGCGAGGGATGTCCTCAGGGATGTCTTCAGGGATGTCTTCAGGGATGTCTTCAGGGATGTCTTCGAGGAAAAGCTAGGCGAGTATAAGGGGACCCCGATATCCTTTAGCCTTAATCCAAAGATAGCTCCCATCCGCCTTAAGCCTCGTTGAGTTCCGTTCGACGAGCAGCTTGATAAGTTGATTATCCAGGGAGTGTTAAAGCCAACTGACCACTCCCCATGGGAAACACCGATTGTGACACCAATTAAGCTGGACGGCTGCATTAGAATTTGTGGGGACTACTGAGTCACCCTAAACCATGCCCTGCAACAGAACCCATATCCGGTGCCAGTGGTACAACACCTCCTCCATTCCCTGGGGGGCGGAAAAGTCTTCGCTAAACTAGACTTAGCTCAGGCTTATCAGCAATTGCTGGTTGACGAAAAAACGGCACAGGCACAGACTATCGTAACACACCGAGTTGCCTTTAAGTGTACGCGGCTTCAATTCGGAGTCAGTGTGGCCCCGGGGATCTTTCAGAGCCTAATGGAGAGACTATTGCAGGGGATCAAAGGCGTTGTCCCCTATTTTGACGATGTGCTCATTGCTGCCTCCACTCAAAAAATCTTACGGGAGCGTTTAAGACTGGTATTACGAAATTTCCAGGAAGCAGGCTTGAAAGTCAAAAGAAATAAGTGCAAACTGTGTACCGATCGTGTTGAATTCTTAGGGTACTTAATTGACAGTCAGGGTATTCACCCTACCGATAGCAAATTAAGAGCAATAAAAAACTCTCCCAGACCCCAGAACAAGACCGACCTCCAGGCGTTCTTAGGCCTCATCAATTTTTGTAATGTATTCTGGCCGCACAAGGTGACTGTCACTGAACCTTTACATCGTCTATTAGATAAAAAATCGATTTGGGTATGGGGTATGGGGTCACAAAAAAGAGCAGGCGTTCCATAATGTGAAAAAACTACTGACTTTGGACACCGTACTAATGCAGTAGAATGAGACTTTGCCAATAAACATTACATGTGATGCATCGCCTTTTGGAGTGGGCGCCATTTTGAGCCATGTGTTACCTAACTTCTCAAAGACACTCTCGAAAACCGAGCGAAATTACAGCCAGATCGATAAAGAAGCCCTGGCGATTGTATCAGCTGTTAAAAGATTTCATGAGTATGTGTATGGCCGGGTTTTCACCATTGTAACTGACCACAAACCATTGCTGGGGATCATCACTGGGGAGAAGCCAACTCCCTACATACTTTCTCCCAGAATGACCCGCTGGTCCGAATTCTTGGCTGCCTACAATTATCGGCTACAATATCATCCCGGCAAAGCCATTCCCCACGCCGACGCGCTGAGCCATACACCGCTCCCTGAAACTATCAACGATCCTGCACCAACGATGACAGCATTGCAGATCGAGACACTCCACACGCCGCCATTAACTGCCCGTGACATCACGAGAGAAACAAAACGCGACTCCATCTTAGCACGAGTCCTCACATGGGTGGAACGCAGATGGCCATTGGACCAGATGACTTTGCACCATTCAAAAGTCGTCAAACAGAGTTGTTCTCGCAGAAGGGCTGTGTCATCTATGGTGATAGAGTCGTTATCCCAGAACGACTCCAACAGACATTGCTAAGAACCTTGCACGATGGCCACCCTGGCATCATGTGCATGAAGGGCCTCGCATGAAGCTACACATGGTGGCCAGGCATCAACAGACAAATCGAATCGTGGGTTAAAACTTGCAGGAGATGCCAAGAAGTAAGCAACGCTCCACCAAAGGCAACCCCAACCGAATGGGAGACGCCGCGGGGACCCTGGTCCCACATCCATCTGGACTTTGCCGGGCCAACCAAAGGCCACACATTTTTACTAACCATCAACGCCTATTCGAATTGGCTCGAAATTCACCGAATGAGCAACACGACCACTGACGTGGTCATCAAAAGTCTGGAAGGACTGTTTGCAACCCACGGATTACAAGATGTTCTGGTATCCGACAACGGGCCCCAGTTTACCGCGCTGTCTTTTGAGCAGTACCTGGCTGACCACGGTATCCGACATGTGCTCACTTCACCTGCACACCCTGCTGCCAATGGTAGGGCTGAGCGTATGGTACAATTCGTCAAAAAGACTCTCAAAGATTGACTATGATAACATCAACGAGAAAATCAACCGGATCCTTTTCCTACAGCACATCACACCTCACAGCGTCATCAACAAAACTCCTGCCGAGCTGCTAATGGGACGAAAGCTCCGCTCCCACCTCGATCGGAAAAACCCAGCCTATGAACTGGAAAAACCACTCAGATCCAGCGGCCAATGCCGTACCTTTCAGGTAGACAATTTAGTATTCGCTAAAAACTTATCGGGCGATCTGCTATGGGTAGAGGTGACCATAATCCGCATAACCGGCCCAAGATCATACCTCGTTCAGTGCCCTGACGGCAGACTTTGGAAGCGCCACATAGATCAACTGTGATTGCGGCTACTGTCACGCTCTTCTGAACTCCCTTATGACCAAACTGAGGGGGGGGAAGATACAGAGGAAAGCGAATTGCAATTAGAGGGAAACCCTTTTGAAGAAACCGATAATGGGACTGAAACGCAGGAACAGGAACCAGGGACCGGAGTGAGTTCACCTCAGGGAGTGGCCAGTGATATTGGTGATGACGGGAACACGAACTCAGAACGAGAGGCACCCGTACCAATAAACAACGATCTACCTCAGCAGAAGTGCAGCCAACCGCCAGGCACTTTGCGAAGATCAAAAAGACTAACAAAACAGCCATCCTACCTTAAGGACTATGTAACCGCGCCCCGTGGGTAGAAGCCGGGGGAAAGGGGAGTTGTGAATGAATAATACCAATAAAGTTATCTTGAGCTGTCACAAGATGTAAATAAAGAGTTTGAAGTTCACTGTTTCTACTGGCTCGTCTCCATCATTCGCACCCATGCTCCAGACTTAACAATCCCATTGTCCAGTCTCTTCTTAAAAACGTCCAGTGATGAAGCACCTACAACTTCTGAAGTCAAGTTGTTCCACTGGTTCAATGTTCTGACTCTCAGGAAGTTCCTCCTTAATTCTAGGTTGCTTCTCTCCTTGATTAGTTTCCAAATATTGTTTCTTTTCCTGCCCTCCGGCGCTTTGGAGAATAATTTAACCCCCTCTTCTGTGTGGCAGCTGGTTCTCCAAACTACTCGAAATTTCTGCTATTGGTTCTCCGATCAGAACCGGCTGAATACCCACTTCTGCTTTAGCAACAATTCAACGTCAGGGAGAAATCCTTGTTGAACAACTATGTTTTCTTTGGCTACATTTTAGGGTACATTCAGTCACTTAACTTGTGATTTAGTTCTCTTAGTCAACACAACATATCTCCCTTGTTGTATTCAGCCGTGACTTTCATCCGTCACCAAAGAAAGAGTGCTATGTTCCCCACCTGTTTATGTTTGAAATGCAGGAGACTTTTCTGACAAAGTTCTCCACTGGGAAGATCCCTTTACACGCGGATCTATGGGGAGCCTTCCCAGAAACAAGAAACTCCTTATGTTTTCAAATCTTCTTTTCTTGGTTTCCTTGCTCTTTGGGGCCCAGCATTTAGGCTTTGAATGCTGAAAGGACGTGTTGTGAAGGCAAGGAAACAGATGGTGCATGGGGAAAAAGAGAGGAGCATTTGGAGGAGAGAGAGAGAGAGAGAAAGAGAAGGAGGGGATTAACAGCAGGAGACTTCATGATACACATCAGCTATTGAGACCAACCAGGAAACGAAACAAGCCAGGAAAATTTCTGAGAACATTATGCCACTCTTAACTATTTTTGGCACATTTTAAATTAACATCAGCCTTGCTTGATTTATTTCCTTCAGAGAATAAGATCGAAGGTAGATTCTATGTTCTTGCATTCACCTGTGAACAAATCCTAAAAGTTATTACTATAAAAATGTAAGAAACATGTGAACGAAGAGTTTAAAATTGACTTTGATTTTTTTAAAATTTATATATAAACTGATGTACGGTTGACATTTAACACCTGATAAATTATCAAAGATGGTATAATGGTATTATTTCACACTTTTGTTGGAAACGTACATATAAAGAAGGAAATTTTACCAGCTTTGGTGATCAAGCAAAGAAATATGGGTGATTGGTCCAAAGTCACTCAACCAGCTTTCATGGCTAAGGTGGGACTACAGCTCAGAGTCTCCTGGTGATTTGCCCAAATCCCCCAGCCACCTTTCATGGGTAAGGCGGGACTAGAACTCAGAGTCTCTTAGTCATTGGCCCAAAGTCCCCCAGCTGCCTTTCATGGCTAAGGTGGGACTAGAACTCAGAGGTTTTTTAACCACCAATCATAATTATGATGATGTTAGTAGTTGCATTACATAACTTCTGATATTGATGCATTTTATATCTGGAAGCAGAAATTACATATTTGTGACCAATAGAAAGAAAAATAGCTTCCTTCCTAGCTCTTTTATGAAAATATCTAATCCGTTAAAAACCAATCTCACTTTCTGTTCTTAGATTTATATCCTCAAAAAAGCTTACATAATACTGCTTTCTTCCTCCTAGCATCTAAAAATTTCAAAACTCTGCCCTCTATCCCTTGGCGAAAAGCTTGGAAAGTGATGAAACTGAAGAGAGAGAGAGAGAGAGAGAGAGAGAGAATGAGAGAGAGATTAGTTAGAAATCCCCCTCAGCTGAATGGAATTTATGCTAGGTAACTGAATATAGAATGTGACATTAACAGAGACGTAATATAATTTTATAACCCTGCTTTCCCCCTTGTGTATTTATTGAGAAGTAAACCCTGTTATGTTAATTGGATTTACTTCAGGGAATGCTTCCCTAAAATAGTAGCCTAAAATTATAAATAATTCAAAGTTCTGGAATCAAAGTGTGTTTTAAATCTGCATTTCATGCCATGCAGTATACAGAGGGATATATTTAAGGCAATGTATTTTCTCAAAAGACTGTCTAGCCTATTTTTCACATTATCTAAATTCCTCCAGTGGAGAAAATATACCTATTTGAAATAAAAGGTAGCATTTTGAGGAATGCGTATGTGGGAGAAAGGGGAATTTTCTTTATTTGAAGAATTTAGATAAATGGGAAATCTAATAAGTTTCATTCAACAGTAGAAAACCTTTGATCCCTAAATCATCTGTCAATCACAACGAAGCTCAAACAAGAAGGCTTTAATAACTTATATTAATTCGAAAGCAGGGAAGAACCCCCTCAGTACTGGAAAAAGCTATAGAATTTGTGGGGAATAATTGTGCTTTTGAGAACTTGTCAGGAGGTTGACTTCAGAAAAAAGTCAAGAAGTTTGTTTCAGAATCCAGAATCCAACATTTATAGTTTTAACCAAGATTGAAATGTGTGGAAATAAACTCCTAACCAGATCAAACGTAAGCAATTAGGAAGAAGGAGTTTCCCTTAGTTTTAGTAACTATTTAGTAGCTATTTAGTAAACTAAATATTTATAGTTCTGCTCTCAAGTTGCAATCAACTGTGGCAAGAAAGATCGTAAAATGGCCGTGAAATTCGCTTAAAAAATATTTCACATAGCAACATAAATTTTGGACTCAGTCAGTCAAGGACTACCTGTATTTAGCAATGAAAGATAAGGTTTGAATGTCTGAGAGCAGATGAGAGCTGACATATGGCATTATCCAATATTTGACTATATTTAATGGCTGACATATTTTCTGACAACAACTAGCATCTAATATTTGGCAGATGACATGTTTCATCATGCCTGATAAAAATCGAAACAATGAAGATTTGAGCAAATTTGTGGCCTTTCAGTGGTGTAGACCTTCAGTGATATTTGACTTTTGAAAGCCAACTCTGACTTTCAACATGCAAATTCAAATGTGAAATGTCACTGTCAACATTATCATAGGCACAGCTGAATGAATATCTGCTTCACCTCCTGTAGCAGATTGGATCAACCAACTCTGTGCAATGACAAATTAATTAGGACACAATATAATTCAACGTGAACAACCCGGGTGTGATTATTTTGGAACATGAATTATGTACCGAGTTGGTACTTAGAGGATACAAATACTTCCTTATTGAATCTGAAATTGGATTAGATGTGCTTAAAAAAAAAAAAGGAATTAATAACATGGCCCATACAGAATACAGAAAACAATTCTCAAGGGTCAATGCAATAAGATCTTGTTTCATAACTAAATATTATAAAGCTTAAAGTCAGGAGAAGTTTCTTTTGGGCTGAACAGGATCTGATGAGCTCCTATATCAGAGGTGGCCTTCAAAAATTTTAGCAATGGGTTCTCTGCCTGGTTGCTGGGTGGGCGTGGCCATGGTGGGTGTGGCTGTTATGTTCTGTGCGTGGTGCAAGAAATGGAGACGAGCCGATGAACAGTGAACTTCAACTCTTTATTTAACATGGTGCAACTGATCTAAAATGGCCACAACAGCCCCCTTTATATAGGCAAGCTCTTGGGTATTTAGCCAATGAAAACACAGGAACGTTAGCTCTTTTAACCAATGAGAAAGGCTCGTTACTAGCCAATCAGATTCTCCTGAACGGACCAATCCGATATCGCTATTATCAGCCAATCAGAAGTGCAGGGCCAGAACCCTGCACTTTATTTTAAGGTTTCAACAATCTTTATTCAAGCACTTTTATTAATTCACAACACCCCTTCCCCCCGGGTTCCGTTTAAAGGGTGCGGTAACGTAGTCTTTGAGGTAGGCAGGTTGTTTTGATTGTCTATTTGATTTACGTTGTCCTCCCGGTATTTGTCTAAAGTCTTGTTGGGGTAGGACGTTATCTGGTGAACAGGGTGCCTCTGGTTCTGTATCTAAACTTCCATTACCACTAATGTCCTCGGTATCCCTTTGAGGCGAGTTTACCCCTGTCCCCGATCCTTCTTCACATGTTGTGTCTGAGCAGTCATTTCTTCCGCTTGTGCTTTCCGCTGTTTCAAACTCAGCCACCTCGGCGTCTCCTCCCCCCTCAGTTTGGAAATCACTGGAATCACAGACCTCAGACTGCAGCCTTGAACGCAGCTGATCAATATGGCGCTTCCATATTCTATCGTCGCGACATTTCACTCGTTACAATCTGGGTCCGGTTACTTGGATTACAGTTGCCTCGACCCACAATGGGTCGCCATAAAAGTTTCTCGCGAAAACCAAGTCACCTACCTGGAAATTATGGCATTTCCCGCTGGATCCGTGTGGTTTTTCAGGTTCATATGATGGGTGTAGTTGGTCGAGGTGGGAGCGGAGTTTTCATCCCATCAATAACTCAGCGGGAGTTTTGTTGCTGATGCTGTGTGGAGTGATGTGCTGCAAAAGGAGTATTCGGTTAATCTTGTCTTCGATATCGCCATAGTCCATTTTATGTAGAGTTCTTTTGATGAAGTGTACCATGCGCTCGGCCCTTCCATTAGCCACAGGATGCACCGGTGAAGTTAGCGCATGGCAAATACTGCGGTCCACCAGATACTGTTCAAAAGACAGCGCGGTAAACTGGGGTCCGTTGTCGGATACCAGAACGTCCGGTAGTCCGTGTGTTGCAAATAATCTGTCCAATTTCCTGATGACTGATTCGGTTGTTGTATTTTTCATCTCATGGATTTTGAGCCAGTTCGAGTAGGCATCCACTGTTAATAAAAATGTGTGTCCATTCGTAGGTCCCGCAAAGTCCAGATGAATACGGGACCATGGTCGCCTGGGTGTTTCCCATTCTGTTGGGGTTGCTTTCGGTGGGGCATTGCTGACTTCCTGGCATTTGTGACAAGTCTTTACCCAGGCTTCGATCTGCTTGTCTATGCCCGGCCACCACGCATAGCTTCATGCGAGTGCTTTCATGCGCACAATGCCGGGGTGGCCATCGTGCAAGGTTCTCAGTAGCGCTCGCTGTAACCGCTCTGGGACAATGACTCTTTCGCCCCAAATGATGCAGCCTTTCTGGGAAAACAGTTCCGTCTGTCGACTTTTGAAGGGAACATAGTTGTCAGGGATTTGGTCCAATGGCCATCCACGCTCTACCCAGCTGAGGACACGTGCTAAAATGGGATCGTGTTTAGTTTCAATCGTGATATCGCGAGCTGTCAGCGGCAGTTTTTGGAGTGTCTCGATCTGCAGTGTTGTGACGGTCGGAGCAGGGTCATCAATGGTTTCTGGAAGTGGTGCATGGCTCAATGCGTCAGTGTGGGGAATGGCTTTCCCCGGGCAGTGTTGCAACTTCCAATTATAGGCAGCCAAGAATTCTGACCAGCGAGTCATTCTGGGAGATAATATATAAGGGGTTGGTTTATCTCCCGCTATTATTCCCAGTAAACGTTTGTGGTCAGTTATTACAGTGAAAGCTCGCCCATAAATATATTCATGAAATCGTTTAACAGCAGATACAATGGCAAGAGCTTCCTTATCGATTTGACTGTAATTGCGTTCTGCTTTTGATAGCATTTTTGAAAAATAGACAACAGGGGCTTCACTTCCGTTTGGTAAAATGTGGCTCAAAATGGCACCCACTCCGAATGGTGATGCATCACATGTAACCGTTAAAGGCAAAGTCTCATTATACTGCATCAAAACAACGTCGGAGGTCAATAGGTTTTTTACTTGTTGAAACGCATGTTCCTCTCGGTGCCCCCAAACCCAGGGTGCTTTTTTGTCCAATAAACGATATAGGGGTTTGGCTACGGTTGCTTTGTGAGGCAGAAAGACATTATAAAAATTGATAAGGCCTAGGAAAGCTTGGAGATCAGCCTTATTGCGAGGTTTGGGCGTTTTTGATTGCCCTAAGTTTGCTATCGGTGGGGTGATTGCCTTGTTTATCTATTAAATATCTTAAAAATTCTACTCGATCCATACCTAGTTGACACTGGTTTTTTTTAACTTTGAGACCTGAGTCTTTAAATCTCTGAAGAACCAACCCCAGGCACTCCCTTAGTATTTCTTGAGTCGGAGCAGCAATTAAAACGTCATCAAAATAGGGGACAACGCCTTTTATCCCTTGTAATAGTCTTTCCATCAAACTTTGAAAGATTCCCAGGGCCACGCTTACTCTGAATTTGAGTCGGTTACATTTAAACGCACCTTGGTGCGTAACGATCATTTGGGCCCCTGCCGTTTTTTTGTCTACAGGCAGTTGTTGGTATGCCTGGGCTAGATCCAGTTTAGCGAAGACTTTTCTGCTCCCCAGGGAATGGAGAAGGTGTTGCACCACCGGTACCGGGTAAGCGTTTTGCTGCAGGGCGTGATTCAGGGTGGCTCGGTAGTCCCCACAAATTCTTATTGATCCATCCGGCTTGATGGGTGTCACGATTGGGGTTTCCCAGGGAGAGTGATCGGTTGGTTCTAACACCCCCTGGGCTATTAATTTATCAAGCTGCTCGTCAATCTTTGGTTTAAGGGCAAATGGAACTCGATGAGGCTTAAGGTGGATGGGAGCTATTTCGGGGTTGAGGTTAAATGATATCGGGGTCCCCTTGTCGGGGATATCGGGGGCTGGCTGGGTCCTTGTTTGCTTCTACAGACCCGTCCGATGTGGCCTCTTTTCCCACACACATGGCAGAGCGCGTCAAGGAATTTGCAGTCTGATCGGGGGTAGTTTGCCCCACAACCAGCGCATTGGTACTGCGATCTCTGGCGTTGGTCTCGTTCAGACCGGAGCTGGTTGACCTCTTCTTCATCACTTTCCGATGACGATTCGAGGTCCTCGTGGTGGGCTGTTGTTGCCTGTTCTTCTAAGTGAGGTGAAACTTCGCTGGCGAGTTGGCGAAGTGGGGCGTGGGTGCGGCGCATTCGGGCAGCCGACTTTCTGGTTGCTTCTGCTGCAGTAGCGTCAGCGATGGCATCTGTAAGGCTAATGTCACCTTTCACGATCAGCTTACTCTGCACATCTGGTGCATCTAATCCCAGAACTATTCGGTCTCTCAGGGCTTCTTCGAGGTCGGCAAACCCGCATAGGCCTCCCAGATTCCGGATATCAGCTATGAAATCAGCAACACTTTCACACTTCCGCTGATCTCTCTGGTAAAATTCATGCCTTCTAACGAGCGTTGGTACGGTCAGTGCATAGTGGACCCTAAGCAGTGGTTCGAGGACATCCCAGTCCATGGACTTCACTTCTGCCGGTTTCATTAGTGCCTTGGCCATCTTGAATACAGTCGGTCCGCAATGAGTTAGGAATACCGCCCATTTCTTTCCGGTAGTGGCATCCTTCAAATTGTTGGTTTCCAGAAACATCTGGAAGCAATCCATATATGAGTCCCAGTCTTCTTGTGCCGGGTCGAATGGAACGGGTGGTATGATGCTGCCGGACATGGTTCCGCTGTTGGTGCGTTTCAGCCACGTGCTCAGTTATTGCTCTGTAGTGTTCAGTCAGCTCTGACGTCTCCACATCCCATCCTCATCGCCAATGTTATGTTCTGTGTGTGGCGCAAGAAGTGGAGACGAGCCGATGAACAGTGAACTTCAACTCTTTATTTAACATGGTGCAACTGATCTAAAATGGCCACAACAGCCCCCTTTATATAGGCAAGCTCTTGGGTATTTAGCCAATCAAAACACAAGAACGTTAGCTCTTTTAACCAATGAGAAAGGCTCGTTACTAGCCAATCAGATTCTCCTGAACGGACCAATCTGATATCGCTATTATCGGCCAATCAGAAGTGCAGGGCCAGAACCCTGCACTTTACTTTAAGGTTTCAACAATCTTTATTCAAGCACTTTTGTTAATTCACAACAACAGTAGTTAAGTTTGTAATTAAGTAGTTAAGGCCATCACATCCAACACCTTAAATTAATGCAGGAGTCTAGTTTAAGTTTTCCTCAACAATTGATTCTACAGCTTCTCCTTAAATTCATCTAATAAAATCTAGTAACAAAGCAAGGAAAGGAAAAGAAAAGAAAGAAAAAGAAAAGAAGAGAAAAGAAAAGAGAAAAGAAATATCCATCTGTATTATCTGAAAGCAAAACACAGACATATAATGAGTGTTAGGAAAAGAGAACACAGAGGGACAGTCAAAGGACATGAGAATCCAGAAAATGCAAACTATTACACCCTGCATTAAACCTTTTAAAAATTAGATTTTGTAATCTATCACACTTTGTTTTCTGACCCTCAAAATCTAATTTCTTTCACTTGGGAATGCTATTAGCACAAATGGTAGGGAGACATGATGCACGGAAAATGTTAAGTTCTGTGCATGGGTGCAAGGAGCAGAGACGAGGCAGTGAACAGTGAACTTCAACTCTTTATTAAGCATACTGAACAGAGCAATCACCTAGGGCAGCAGCAGCCCTTTTATAGGGTTGGCTGCTGTCCTATTAGCCAATGAAAAACATGGAAGTGTTAAACCCTTGAACCAATGAGAGTTGGCCGTTACAGCCAATCAGATTTCCCAGAAAGGACCAATCCGATGTTGCTATTATCGGCCAATCAGAAGTGCAGGATTAGAACCCTGCTTTTTACTTAAGGTTGTTAAAACTTTATTAAACGCCTTTATTAGTTCATAACACCCTTTCCCCCTAGGTTCCGTATGAGGGGTGCGGTGACGTAATCCCATAGATATGCAGGTTGTTTCAACTGTCTATTAGATTTGCGCTGTCCCACCGGTTCCTGTCTGTAGTCCGGTTTCGGTGGAACGTTTTTTGATTTATCTGGTACAGGCAGTTCCGCATCCTCACAGGACGATTCGGTGCCGCTGATTCTGTCATTGTTGTCCTCCGGTCTCTGCGGGTTCACCTCCGTTGAGGTATTTCTCTGTGGCGAGGCAACCCCCATTCCTGATTCTTCTTCAGGTAACACACCGGGCTGCTGACTTCCTTCGATTTCGTCATCCAGCATCTCGAATTCGGTTCCCTTGACATCCCCTCCCCCCTCAGTTTGAGGGTCACAGGAGTCGTGGGAACTGGGTTGCAACGTAGAGTGAAGCTGATCTATATGGTGTTTCCATATTTTCCCATCCCTTGTTTGTATGCGGTACGATATGGGCCTGGTGGCTTGGGTTACGGTTGCTTCGACCCACAACGGTTCGCCAGAAAGGTTTTTAGCGAAGACTAAGTCACCTTCCTTGAATTCGTGGCACTTTCCGCTAGATCCACAGGGTTTCTCTGGTGCGTAGGCTGGATGGAGACGGTCGAGGTGGGAGCGAAGCCTGCATCCCATCAACAGTTCAGCTGGCATTTTGTTGGTTACGCTGTGCGAAGTGATGTGTTGGAGTAGGAGTATTCTGTTCAGTTTGTCGTCAATGTCCCCATGGTCCATCTTGTGGAGAGTTTATTTAAGAAATTGGACCATGCGCTCAGCCCTTCCATTGGCTGCAGGGTGCGCCAGTGAGGTTAGCGCATAGCGGGTGCCCCGGTCCGCTAAGTATTGTTCGAACGCCAGGGCCGTGAACTGGGATCTGTTATCGGAGACTAAAATGTCTGGCAGTCCATGTATTGCGAAGAGTTTATTTAATTTGCGGATGACTGAATCCGTTGTAGTAGTCTTCATCTTGAGGATTTCGAGCCAGTTGGAATAGGCATCCACTATTAGGAGGAATGTATGTCCCTTAGTAGGTCCCGCAAAGTCAATGTGGATGCGGGACCACGGCCCCCGGGCGGTTTCCCACTCCGTTGGAGTTGCTCTAGGTGGGGCACTGGTGACTTCTTGGCACTTTAGATAAGTCTTCACACAGGCTTCGATCTGCTTATTGATGCCCGGCCACCACGCGTAGCTTCGTGCGAGCACTTTCATACTCATGATGCCGGGGTGACCGTCATGCAATGCTTTCAAAACTGCTCGTTGTAACTGCTCTGGGATGACGACTCTGTCTCCCCATAGGATGCAGCCTTTCTGCGAGAAAAGTTCTGTTTGCCGGTTTCTTAAAGGGGTGAAGTCGTCAGGGGTTTGTTCTACTGCCTATCCTCGTTCGACCCAGCTGAGAACTCACGCTAGGACAGGATCTCGTTTCATTTCAATAGTGATGTCTCTGGCTGTTAGCGGCAGTGAATGTAGGGTTTCAATCTGGAGTGTCGTGAGGGTTGGAGCTGGGTCGTCAATGGTTTCCGGAAGTGGGGCACGGCTCAATGCATCAGCATGGGGAATGGCTTTCCCTGGACGGTGTTGCAATTTATAATTGTATGCAGCTAAGAACTCCGACCAACGAGTCATTCTAGGTGACAATATATAGGGGCTTGTCTCCTGCTATAATCCCCAGCAAAGGCTTGTGATTGGTAATAATAGTAAAAGCTCATCCATACACATATTATGAAACCATTTCACAGCAGATACAACAGCAAGAGCCTCTTTGTCAATTTGGCTATAGTTGCATTCAGCTCTCGATAAGGTCCTTGAAAAATAGGCAATAGGGGCCTCTCTACCATTTGGTAACACATGACTTAAAATGGCTCCTACTCCAAACGGTGACGCGTTACACGTAATGGTTAAAGGCAAAGTCTCGTTATATTGCATTAAAACAGCATCGGAGGTTAGTAAGTTTTTCACTTGTCAGAATGCATGCTCCTCTCGGTGTCCCCAGACCCAGGTGGCTTTTTTGTCAAGAAGTCTATGTAGGGGCTCAGCTACGGTCGCCTTCTGGGGCAAGAAGATGTTGTAAAAGTTAATAAGCTCCAGGAAAGCTTGGAGGTCTGTCCTATTCTTGGGTCTTGGGGCATTTTTGATCACTCTTAGTTTGCTATTAGTGGGGTTAATGCCTTGCTTATTGATTAAGTACCCCAGGAACTCTACTTTTTCTGTACACAGTTGACATTTATTTTTTTTAACCTTTAGGCCAGAGTCTTTAAATTTCTGGAGAACAATTCTAAGACGCCTCTCTAGTACTTCTCTATTCGGGGCTGCAATTAAAACATCGTCAAAATATGGCACGACCCCATTGATCCCTTGCAAAAGTCTCTCCATCAGACTTTGAAAAATCCCTGGGGCCACGCTCACTCGGAATTGGAGTCGGTTGCATTTAAAAGCGCCTCAGTGTGTAACGATCGTCTATGCTTCCATGGTTTTTTTATCTACAGGCAGTTGTTGGTACGCCTGCACTAAATCCAATATAGCGAAGACTTTTCCGCCCCCCAGGGAATGGAGAAGGTGTTGAACCACCAGCACCAGGTAAGCATTCTGTTGAAGGGCGTGATTGAGGGTGGCCCGGTAGTCCCCACAATCCTTAATGA
This sequence comes from Hydrophis major, assembly GCA_033807585.1. Classification (NCBI taxonomy): domain Eukaryota; kingdom Metazoa; phylum Chordata; class Lepidosauria; order Squamata; family Elapidae; genus Hydrophis; species Hydrophis major. Next base: position 69,438,916 of record CM066333.1, read on the forward strand.
TCCATCCGGTTTGATGGGTGTTACGATTGGGGTATCCCAACGGGCGTGATCAGTTGGTTCTAAAACACCTTGGGCTATTAATTTATCGAGCTGCTCATCGAACTTTGGTTTTTGGGCAAAAGGTACCCAGTGAGGCTTAAGGCAGATGGGGGCTACTTCAGGGTTAAGGTTAAATGATATCGGGGTCCCCTTGTACTCGCCTAGTTTGTCTGCAAAGATGTCCTGGAATTCCTGGACGAGGGCCTCCTCCCAGTCATTGCTTCTGGTTTAGTGAATGCCGGCTGCCTCAATCCCAAGTGGGGCGAACCATTGAAGGCCTAACAAACTAGGCCGGTCGCGATCGACGACGTTCAGCAGTAACGACACAGTATGAATTTTGAATGATACTTGGACTTGGCTGGAGCCGATGACTGGAATTCGGTTCCCCTGGTAATCTTTGAGTATAATTCTTTGGGCTCTGAGGTCTTGATGCCGGACGGCAGGGATTAACTGTTTAAGGGTCTTCCAGGAAACCATTGAGAGGGACGACCCTGAGTCGACTTCCATTACGCAAGGTTGGTTCTCGATGGTGACCCTCACCAGATCTTCTTTGCATCTAACGATGAAGCGTGACCGATGGTAATGGTTTGGTGTGCCTCTTCCCATCTCATTGAAGTGGCAAATGTTTTGTTTCTGTAGGAGTGGTTGTTCCATTGGTGGTTCAAGTGTTCCTGACTCACAGGATGATTCCCTGTGGTCTGGCAGTAGTTGTTTTCTCTCCGAATTGGGCTGGATCCTCGCTTGCTTCTACAGACCTTCCCAATGTGGCCTCTTTTCCCACAGGAATGGCAGAGCGCTTTGAGAAATTTGCAGTCTGATCGCGGGTGGTTTGCCCCACAACCCGCGCATTGGTGCGGTAGTCTTCGATTCCTAGGGTTGCGTTGGTCGCATTCGGACCGGAGCCGGTTGACCTCCTCCTCCTCACTTTCTGATGGAGATTCAAGGTCCTCATGGTGGGCTGCTGTTGTGTGCCTCTCTAGGCGAAGTGAGGTATCATTGGCGAGTTGACGGAGCAGTGCGTTGGTGCAGCGCATTCGGGCAGCCAACTTCCTGGTTGCTTCTTCTGCAGTAGCGTCTTTGATGAAATCGGCAAGATCGATGTCCCCTTTGGCCATGATCTTGCTCTGCGTGGTTTGGTCATCTAATCCCAGAACTATTCGGTCTCTCAGAGCTTCTTGGAAGTCTGCACACCCACAGAGGCCTCCCAGGTTCCAGAGGTCCGCAATGAAATCTGCGACGCTCTCTCCTTTCCGTTGGTCCCTCTGATAAAACTCATGTCTTCGGACAAGCGTTGGTACGGCAGGTGCATAGTGGGCCCATAGAAGGGGCGCGAGGACATCTCAGTCCATGGATTTCACCTCAGCTGGTTTCACTAGTGCCTTGGCCATCTTAAAGACAGCAGGCCCACAATGGGTCAGGAACACTGCTCGCTTTTTCCCCATAGTTGCGTCTTTCAAGTTGTTGGTCTCCAGAAACATCTGGAACCGGTCCATGTACGAGTCCCAGTCTTCTTGTGCCGGGTAAAATGGAGCGGGTGGTATGGCGCCGGCGGACATGTTTTCCGTTGTCGATGTGCCTTCAGCCACGTGCTCTGTTTGGTGCTCTGTGAGTGTTCAATCAGCTCAGATGTCTCCGCATCCCCCCTTCGTCACCAGTGTTAAGTTCTGTGCATGGTTGCAAGGAGCGGAGACGAGGCAGTGAACAGTGAACTTCAACTCTTTATTAAGCATACTGAACAGAGCAATTACCTAGGGCAGCAGCAGCCCTTTTATAGGGTTGGCTGCTGTCCTATTAGCCAATGAAAAACATGGAAGTGTTAAACCCTTGAACCAATGAGAGTTGGCCCATTATAGCCAATCAGATTTCCCAGAAAGGACCAATCCGATGTCGCTATTATCGGCTAATCAGAAGTGCAGGATTAGAACCCTGCTTTTTACTTAAGGTTGTTAAAACTTTATTAAACACCTTTATTAGTTCATAACAGAAAACATCTACAAAATGGATATTAAACAATCACCAATAATCATCACTTCTTCTAAAACATTTGCTAATGCTGCATTCTATGATTACTATTAATTTGTTCTTTCCTGGTTTATTTTTCTTCTTTCATTTATTCATGAAACTGAATTGGAATGGATGAATAAAATAACCTTAGAGGGTAAGTTCAAATTAACAACACACACACAGAAACACACACACACATACACACACACACACACACACACACACATACATGTGTGTGTGTGTGTGTAAGAAAAATTTGTCTGGTTCAATTCCAAGCTGGGAGAGACACTGGAAACATGGAGGCTGACTGGAAATATGGTTTTAATGGTGAAGCAGAAGCACCAAGCACATGGTTCTGGGCAGCTGACCACATGGAGTTGAGAGTGGGAGCTATTTATACCTTCTCTTGGGCCTTGCCCTTGAGCTTCCTGTTCCTGTGCAAGAACATTTATTCTATTGGCTGTTGTAGGGGCCATAGCTGGTTCTGTAGGTTGTCTGAGCTAAGTTTGATTGAAGTTTGGACTCTGATGCAATGACCTTAGGAGATTAGGCAATGTAGTGATCTCTGTGCTTTAGTGAGTTAATCCTATTATATCCTGAGGGGGCGTGTCTTAATCCCTTTACCATGGATCTGAAGGTCTGTTGTTTTGTAGATAGGCTGGCCTTTTTCTTTTCTTTTCTTTTCTTTTCTTTTCTTTTAATACTCCTCAAAATATTTCATTCTTCTAGGAGGGGGTTGATGCTAACTTTCTACAAACACATCACTCTGGTGTCATCCTTTTGAAATGATCATTTATGAAATCTGAATTCATCCCTTCGCCAGAAATAGTCCTGGAGCCTTTTTAAAAGAGAAAAGCACTCTGTGATTTAAATAGTTGAGTAAAAACTCCAAGTGGGATTTGATCAGTCCAAATCACTCAAACTTGCTTTTGGTTAAAAAAAAAAAAAAAAGCTGTGTGGAGATTTTGTTAGCCATTTGAAGATTATATCTTTTTTTTTTTTTTTTTTGCTTAAGAGGCTGGTACAGTGACCAGATAAAGGAATCATGCTGTGAATGCTTTGTAAGAAAGACGAAAGAGCTGTGCAAATTAGTTTTTCCCCAAAAGGAAGCAACCCAGTTTGTTGAAGAGGCTGATGTGGGTTTGATTTAACCAAGAAGATTTCTTAAAATTTGGAAAATAATACAGTTTGTCCTCACAACAGTTCATTTAGTGACCGGACAAAGTTACAACAGCACTGAAAAAATGTGGTGGACCTGCAATGCTGCAAAAATGTTTTGGATACAGGCATGGGTGGAACAAATGGTGGGAGAGTGAATTCCATTTAAGCTGGAATTTTTTTCTCCTAAGAATAATACCAGAAGGATATAAGAAAGATTTAATTGATCTAATAATACATGGGTTGATAGCAGCTAGAATAATATATGTGCAATATTGGAAGAAGGAAAGAATATCGCCAGAAATAGAGATAATAAGGAAAATTATGGCCTGTGCAGAATTGGACAGGTTAACTCTAGAATTGAAAAATAAGGAGGAATCTAAGTACTATGAAACTTGGAATAAATTTTATCAGTGGTTGCAAAGAAAAAGGCAAGGTCGGAACATAAGTAGCTATGATAATTAGAATAATTAGTAAACAATGTATCAAACAAGAGGACTGTAAATGGTGAAGTAAAATTTATATAAGTATAATAATTGTAATGCTAGAGCAGTTGTAATGTGTTATATTCTTATGATCTCTCTCTCTCTCTCTCTCTCTCTCTCTCTCTCTCTCTCTCTCTCTCTCTGTGTGTGTGTGTGTGTGTGTGTGTGTGAGAGAGAGAGAGAGAGAGAGAGAGAGACTTATGACTGCTTTTCACAGTGACAACCTTGGGAACGTCCCCATGATCCTGGGATCAATATTCAGATGTTTCGCTTCTCGTCCAAGAAATTTCTTCAGCTCTGACTGGATGGTGAGGAAAGTCAATCAGAACTTCTTGGATAAGAAGCAAAACATCTTCAAAGAAAAACCAGAAAGTCTAGTTGCTTCTTGAAGAACCACCTTTGGGACAATCATGACCTGGATGACTGAGAATCTCCGCAGACATTTAGCTATATATAGAGAGCTGAAGAAGCTTCTTGGATGAGCGCCTCTATAGCTGTCTGCACCTCTATAAAGTTGCACCTCTATAACTGTATGCTGGAAGCTACCAGGGCTACCTTCAAACACTTCAACAGGACAAAAATTGTTGATAGCATTGAAGGATTTCACGATTGTAGACTACAGTGGGAAATAACATAGACTCCATGCTTGTATCTATTTAGCTATCTGTCAATCCATCTATCCATCAATATCCTGATAGTGCAAACTATTTCCATGCTCTTGCCAAGAATTCTACATCGATTTCTGGTCATCTAAAGTCCAGCTTGACTGCAGGAAGTAAATGTATATTTGTGTGTGTGTGTGTGTGTGTGTATGTGTGAAATTTGACACGTATGTTCCTCTTGGCTTCTAGATGCTCACTAAGAAAGAATTTTTCTAAATGACCATCAGAGCATTAGTATTTTGTATATTATTATTATTAACACGCTCTGATGCTAAGGAGTTCTACTCCCCCTCCCTACCTGAAAAGAAATCTCTTCTAAATGCAAAACACAAGCAGAGGAGAGGAGTTTCAGTTTCAGTTTTAGTTTCACAGCACCAAGCAGCTTTAATACAAAGCAGTTGAGCTAAGCCACACCCAGGGCTCCTTCCTGTCTCCTGCTTGCTCTCATTGCAAATGCTTTTTCAGTTTCCAAACACCCTTCAAGTCTCTCACACACTGACAGGACGCTAGTCAGATGAATACTGATGGATGCTGGTAGGCAGAGGTACAATGGCAGGATGCTACAAGTTAGGACCTTGATTGAAGCAGCCCGGGGGGCACGTAGCCACCTTCCTCCAGCACACCTTGAGGATTTGCCTTTTGTTGTTGGTATACTTGGCTTCAGGCACTCCTGTGGCCGCCTTCCCTTTGCCTTCGAAGGTAAACTGAATTATTTTAAAAACCTCCGCTCATCACGCCAGGGCCGCGGCAGAGCCATGTGGGCTGGGCAGAACCAGGAAATACCAGCGGCTCACTTTCTCGGCTCTGCCCAGCTCGCACGGCTCCGGCGCGGCCCTGATGGGATGAGCGGAGGTTTTTAAAATAATTTGCTTTACCTTCAAAGGCAAAGGGAAGGCGGCCACAGGAGCACCTGAAGCCAAATGTCTCCTCAGGGCTCCGGTTGCAGGGAGGAGCCCTGACTGGCTGCACGTGGCTGCGCCAAATGCCGCGGCGTTGCTGTAACAGCACGGCAGCAAGGGAGAAGGAAAAGCAATGGTGATGGAAGGTCTCCTGAACATCCAATCTGTCGCCGCCCACCCACCCGAGGATGCAATGGGGGGGAGAGAATTAAGGCACCCCCAAAAAAACAGCCTAGCTGGTTTTTTGGGGGTCAAAAAAAAATAAGGCCCGGCCTTATTATGTTAACATTGTGGAAACCTGATGAAACAGCAGGAAGATCTGTGACAATTATCTTTGAAGGGGTATGGAGTTTTTTGTGTTGTAGCACAAGAATAAGTGCTACCTTGGGGCTTTTTGATGATAGAATTATTGAGAAAATTCTGGGTGTTGTTGTTGTTGATATAGTTTCAGGCATGGGTGAAATGACTGGAGACAATCTTAGTTGGTGAACTTTCAGCTCTTTATTACATAGTGACTTAAGAGACTGAACAACAACAACTCTGCCTTATATAGGTGACCTTAATGTGAAATAACCAATAGGGAGCTGTAAGACGCTAGCTCCAGAACCAATAAGAGTCCTTCGTTAAGGGGCAATTGGATTCTCTGAACCCAACCAATCCGATCGAGCCGCTTAACACCCAATCAGAAGTGCAGGGCCAGAACCCTGTACTTTACCCCAAGCTTGCTTTTATTTAAACTATTTACATACATAACACCCCTTCCCCCTGGCTCCTCAATTATGGTGTGGTTATATAGTCCTTCAAATAGGACGGTTGTCTTTTGGGTCTATTAGATTTTCTTTGGACTGGTTGTGTGCAGTCCTGTTGAGGTAAAATGTTGTTTGGCAGTGGCTCAGCTTCTCGTTCTGGTGTGATTTCCCTTGGAGTGTACGATTCTTCCTCCTGCTCCATTTCCTGAGTTTCGCCAGATTCATCGCTCTCTTGGAACAGGTTCCCTGGAATGTCGTCTTCTTCCATTCCCCCTCAGTTTGGTCGTAGGGGGGTTGCTGGCTGGCCGAAGGGAGTTGTGACTGTAATTGGTCAATATGTCGTTTCCACAGTCTTTCATCAACACATTTTACAATATAGGATTTGGGCCCAGTCTCGCGTGTTATCGTTGCTTCAATCCAAACCGGATCGCCCGATAAATTTCTTGCATAAATGGGGTCGCCTACCTTGAAGGTACGGTAGTGTCCGCTGGATCCTGCAGGCTTTTCTGGCTCATAAGCAGGGTGCAATTGGTCGAGGCGGGAACAGAGTTTTCGCCCCATGAGGAGTTCTGCGGGAGTTCTGCCGGTCACACTGTGCGGTGTGATCCCAGCGCATCTAATCCCAGAATTAAGCTGTCTCTCAGTGCTTCATCTAAGTCTGCGAATCTACAGAGGCCTCCCAAGTGTCGGAGGTCTACCATGAAGTCAGCCACACTCTCTCCTTTTCGCTGGCTTCTTTGATAGAATTCGTGACTTCTCACGAGTGTAGGTACGCTTGGCGCGTAATGGTCTCTCAGGAGAGGTTCGAGGTCGTCCCAGCTCATTGCTTTAACTTGTCGAGGTTTCGCGAGTGCCTTTGCCATTTTAAAGACAGCCGGGCCGCAGTATGTCAGGAACAGCGCCCTTGGCTGATGTGGCGTCCTTCAGGTTGTTTGTTTCAAGAAACATTTGGAAGCGATCCATGTAGGATTCCCAATCCTCTTGGTTCGGATCGAACGGAGCGGGTGGTATGATGCCGCTGGACATGGTTTCCGTTGGTGGCGTCGTCTTGGCACGTGCTCTGTTTTTCTTCCCGGTTCCTTAAGATCAGATGTCTCCAAATCCCATCCTCGTCGCCAGTGATATAGTTTCAGGCATGGGTGAAATGACTGGAGACAATCTTAGTTGGTGAACTTTCAGCTCTTTATTACATAGTGACTTAAGAGAGTGAACAACAACAACTCTGCCTTATATAGGTGACCTTAATGTGAAATAACCAATAGGGAGCTGTAAGATGCTAGCTCCAGAACCAATAAGAGTCCTTCGTTAAGGGGCAATTGGATTCTCTGAACCCAACCAATCCGATCGAGCCGCTTAACACCCAATCAGAAGTGCAGGGCCAGAACCCTGCACTTTACCCCAAGCTTGCTTTTATTTAAACTATTTACATACATAACAGTTTTATTTTTATTTTTTTTTTAAAAAACCACTTGTATATTATATTGAATTATATGCCAACTGCTTGTTATTTAAGAGAGGGAGTTTTTGATGCTTTAACAATAATCACTAGGAGATGGAAAAATACTATAATTCTAAATATAACAGACTGGATTTCAGAAAGGTGTGATTTAGCCATTTTTTTTGAGAAAATTACATATGTGGTTAATTCTAGGGAACAATTTGGTATTTCCATTTCCAACCTATGACTTGTTAGTTGGGTTTGGTCAACAGTAAAAATTTAGCATTTCTTTGTAGAGATTTATAATATCAGGCAAACGTGGAATAGATGTTACCATTTTTTTGTATGTGTGTTCTTTTGTTGTATTTTCTGGTTGTTTTATATTTGCTTTTTGCTTTGGGGTATGGTAAAATATTTATTTATTTTTATTTAGGTGTGTCTGTTTCAAAATGGATCACTGCAAGAATTGGGTTTTTGAAAAAAAATAAAAAATGTTTGGATGGGAAAAAATGGGAAGTTGTACAGTAAAATTCATCTTTTTGGGATTTCAAACATAATGAAAACTTCCCCCCCCCCTTCCAGTTCAGGATTATTGAATAAAAAATGCCATTCTGTAGAGTGATATATAAGGTGTTTGTGTGTGAGAGTGTGTGCCTGTGTCGGAAATCCATCTATCTATCCATCCATCCATCCATCCATCCATCCATCCATCCATCCATCCATCTATCCATCCATCCATCCATCTATGTATCTATCTATATAACTACCATGTTTCTCATAAAATAAGGCTGGGTCTTATATTTTTTTGAGCCCTGAAAAAACGGCTAGGCCGTCTTTTCGGGGGTGACTTAATTCCCCCCCTTGCATCCTCATCTAGAGCACCCCGCGGGCAGCCTCGCCACCAGCCGCTCCCAACGGATGATCATGATAAAGCGCAGAGAGCTCCCTACTCCCACCAAACACCTCTGCTGCAGACCCAAGACCTTTGGCACCCGCTTCTGTTGCTTTCCCTTCTGCCCATTCCGCTGCCACGTTCGGAGCTGCTGCTTCCGTGTTTGGAGTGCCACTGCCATTTGGAGTGCCGTCGCCATTTGGAGCACCACCATCATATTTGGAGCTGCCACTTCCGTGTTTAGAGCTGCCGCCGTGTTTGAAGTGGCAGTGGCACTCCAAATGGCGGTGGCATTCCAAACAGCAGCAGTGCTCCAAACGTGGAAGCGGCAGCTCCAAACGTGGTGGCAGCTCCAAATGCAGAAGCGGCAGCTCCAAACAGCAGCGGTGCTCCAATCGTGGAAGTGGCAGCTCCAAACGTAGTGGCGGCATGGGCAGAAGGGAAATCAACAGCGGCGGGCACTAAGGGTCTTGGGTCTGCCACAAATGTGCTTGGCAGGAGTAGGGAGCACTCTGCGCTATGCCACGATCGCCCATTAGGAGCAGCTGGTGGCGAGAAATTGCTGCCCGCGGGGCGCTCCTAACGGCAAGTCCCCCTGCCCTTCCCCCCATTTTGCATGTTTCAAAATAGGCCTAAATTTGGGGGGATGGGCTTAATTTCATTTTTTGCCTAGAAAACATGCTGGGTCTTCCTATTCGGGGAGGTCGTATTGTTGGAAAAACACGGTACTATCTATCATCCTTCTATTATCTATCCATCTGTCTCTGTCTCGCTGACTCTGACTCTGTCTCTATCTCTCTGTCTCTGTCTCTGTCTCCATCTATCCATTATCTGTCTCTGTCTGTCTCTGTCTCTTTCTCTCTAGCTGATATCTGTCTGTCTGTCTGTGTATCTATATCATCTGTCTATCATCTACTATCTATAATCTATCATCCATCTATTACAGTGGTGGGATTCAAAAAATTTTACTACCAGTTTTGTGGTCATGGCTTGGTTGGTGTAGTGTGGCATGGCTTGGTGAGCATGACAGGGGAAGAATACTGCAAAATCTCCATCCCCTCCCCATCCCACTATCTTGCTTTCCAGCTCCATTCTCCTGTGATCAGCTGGGACTCGGGAGGCAGAGAATAGATGGGAGCGGGGCTAGTCAGAGGTGGTATTTGCCAGTATTCCGAACTACTCAAAATTTTTACTACCGGTTCTCCAGAACTGGTAGGAACCAGCTGAATACCACCCCTGATAGATATTGTTTATGATTAGATTCATAAACATTTGACCATGCTTCCATAAATAACAACAACAACAACAATAATAATAATTACTCAAAATTTCCACTAACGGTTCTCCAGAACCTGTCAGAACCTGCTGAATACCACCTCTGATTTATTCTGTCTGTCTGTCTGTCCGTCTATCTATCTATCTATCTATCTATTTATCTATCTATCTATCTATCTATCTATCTATCTATCTATCTATCTATCTATCTCAGTTAATCAGAAACAAGTGAAGGTATTTATGAGGTTGAATTATGCATGCAAATTACCTTAGTGAGTTTGAACTATTGAAATAAAAGTGCAGCATTTATCTGCAGTTCATAATTACAGTAAATACTGCTCTCCCTGCAGTTGAAAACTGATTTAGAAACTTGATAATCCCATGATATGATGGCCTTAAAAATATTCAAGCAAAATTAGCATTCCTCCTTTCAATGCTGCAATTGTCAGCAGAGGTATTTATAGCAGATATAATAGGGGAAGTCTCTCTCGCAACACACTGTATCTCTGTTCACCATCTAAATATTTCTATTCATAGATCATTTTGTTACTTCAATCTTTTTGGGATTTTCTGCCATTTGCAGAATACATAATGGTTTAAGAATCAAGCTTTCCCAGGTTGCAACCTTCTAGGATTTAGGTAAGTCTCTGAGGCACAATTTATTTTTCTGAATCAATAAGTGCCTTTTGTTAAATTATTCCATGCCTTACCGTATCCCTGCAAATATCCAACATATTAAACTTGCCATTCTCTTATATCGTACATGTTCTCAAATATATAAAGCATATCTGTGATTTGGAGTGGAAGGAGAATTTGACTACAGAGTCTAAACGGAGGCTAAATTACTCTCAGATTCAAGGCATTTTTAAGCTCTGAGAGTCTGAGATCAACGTATGCATTCTTCTATTTCTTTCTACATCCTGTTTGAGAGTCTGTTTTTCTCCACAGTCCTTTGGTTCACCAAAATTAGTGTCCCAGTAATGGGTATGACACTATTGGAAGAAATGTCCATCTGGGTTCTGTTCCAAGTGGGAAGAAAGACACTGGAAACATGGAGAGCGCTTGGAAGGATAGTTTAATGGTTAACAGGACCACGTGGGTTTGAAGTCCTGGGTAGCTGACCACACAGAGTGGAGAGAGAGATATATTTATACCTCTTTTGGGTCTTTCCCTAGAGCTTCCTGTTCCTGTGTAAGGGCAGGTATCCTATTGGTTGCTGTAGGGATCATGTGCAAATCCTAGGACCTTGTCTGAGATAAGTCTGGTTGAACTGTGGGCTGATGTAATGTCCCGAGGTGATTTCACAATGCAGTGAGCCCTGCTGTTAGATGGTTAGAGGGCTAATCCTATCATGTCCTGAGGGCCATGTCTTAATCCCATCACTCTGGAGCAGAAGAGGTGGGGGCAGGGAGCTGCTTTGTCTTTAAAACCATGTTTCTCCTTTTCTCATCCAGGAAAATATAACATTCTGCCTTTTTAATATTTCCTAGAATGTTTCATTCTTCTAGGAGAGAGGAGCCTGCTAACTTTCTACAACATTGAGGATAAACCCTTGAATTTGCACTTTAATTCATGCATTACATTTTTTTTTAAATCCACGAATGCCAACTAGCAATCAAAAGACAGGATGAACAGTCCTTAATTACACAACACATGGAAAGATTTCACCATAATGTCAGCTGGGAAACTCTGGGCATCGTAAGACCAAACTAAATTCCAAGCTACGGGAGAATCTCAAAGGGGTTTCTTGTAAAAGCAAAGTTAATCAAAGTATTTTCCTTAATTAAAGAGGTCAATTCTGCCATCATTGCCAATGCCAGTAATTTCAACCTCTGAAAAATGGATGCCACCCCCCTTTTTAAAGGAAACAGTTAAATATTTATCTCAACACCAATTTAACTTCAGGTCCAATAATATAAGATTAGCACTTCACCAATTCCCAAACTCCAAACTTCAAGTTCTCTCACTATTGTAGGTAATAAAGAAAATTTTACTATGGGAGACTCTCCAGGATTCAAGTCAGATAGAATTACCTTTATTCTTTTCTTTTTGGCATAATTCTATCTAGGTCACAGAGAGATAGAACCAGAGTAGAATTACTAAGGGGAGTATATAATGCATTTTTACTGACTGCCCTGTCAGCCAAAATCAATATTTGGAATAAGAAATTTCCCCTGTTGAACAGGTATAAATTCAAACCTCTTTTACTTTTCTGCAAGACATGGGGTTTGAACCACAATGATTATTTTCAAACTTGCAGATTATTTTAAAATTCACCATGCAGTGTAATCAGAAGTTTTCCCTAGATCAAATCCTTTTTCCTTGAAAGATGAAAGTTCAATAATTTACAAGTTATCGCTTCAGTTCCTCTCCCTCCCTAGCTTTTTTGTTTCTGTGGAGGCTTGTTTTATTCAGCGATGAGCATCACAATCTTTTACTTGTTTAAAACAGATTTTACCTAGGGATTAAAAGAATGATAGGGAAAAAAAATCGGCAAAAATCAGATTATAAGTGATTAAAATGTTGATGGTAGAAGCAATAGTGATCTTACAGACCTGGGTCAAATGAAACGGTAAGATTTTTTTTAAAAGATAAAAAAATAATGTAAAATATAAAAAAGAAAAAGAAGAAGAGAGGGTCAACCTATTCTTTATTTTTTAAACAGAGTTTTTATTTTTAACAACAAACATATGAACAAAACATAAAAACATAAATTTCAATTATATACATAGTGTGTCAGTTGGTTACAATCTTTTGTGCTATTCTTTTTTTATTATTATTATTACTCACAAATTATATAAATTCTTACCTTATCAGTCTAGCTTGTGCTTATATAATATCAATTATTAAACATTCATTTAAATATTTTTCCATCATTTTATAAAATATATTCTAATTTTCATTATGATTTAATCTTATATATTCATCTAATGGTTATATATTTTATATTGTATTCTATATCAATCTATTAACTTTTATTGTAAGGCTTACTAATCTATTTCTTTACCATGTCTTTTTATCTAACCATTGATAAAATAAATCCCATATCATATAAAATTGTTTATCCTCTTGTTCTCTAATTTCAAATGTCAATTTACTCATTTTGGCACAGTCCATGATTTTCTTAATAATTTCCTCCTGCATAGGTCTTTTTTTCGTTTTTCCAATTCTTAGCAAATACGGTTCTAGTGGGGTCAACCTATTCTTCAATGCACCAGATGGAAGGACAAGAAACAACGGATGGAAACTAATCAAGGAGAGAAGCAACCTGGAACTAAGGAGGAATTTTGACAGTGAGAACAATTAATCATCAGTGGAATGACTTGCTCCAGAAGTTGTGGGTGCTCCAACATTGGAAATTTTTAAGAAAAGATTGGACAACCATTTGTTGGAAAGGTATAGGATTTCCTGCCTAAATAGACGTTGGACTGGATGACCTCCAAGGTCCCTTCCAATTCTGTTATTCTGTTACCTTAGTTTAAACTGAAACCAGAGAGAGGGAGGGAGGAAGTAAAGAAGATGATAGAAGGAAAATGAAAGAAGGAATGAGAGGGAGAGAGGGAGAGGAGGGAAGAAAAGAAGGAAGGAAGGAAGGAAGAAAGGAAGGAAGGAAGGAAAAATTGGGGCTTGTTCAAATCTTATTTTGAACTTCCGAATGCCCAATGCTTTAACATTTTTCCAGTTTCAGCAAAATCCAAATAAAAGTTATTTTTGCACTCTTTTCCCATGGAATTCTAAGGACTTTTCTGTTTAAAAATTGAGAGGGAGAAGGAGGAAGAGAGAAAGACAGAGATAGACAGACACACAGAGAGACAGGGAGAGAGAGACAGAGACAGAGAGAGAGTGACAAAGAGTGTGAGAGATAGAGATACACAGAGAGAAAGAGAGACAGAGACAGAAAGAGACAGAGAGACAGAGAGACAGTGACAGAGAGTGTGTGAGAGACGTGTTAGAGAGAGAGACAGAGAGAGACAGAGTGACAGAGAGAGTGAGAAAGAGAGAGAGATAGAGAGACAGAAAGACAGAGGGAGAGAGACAGACAGAGACAGACAGACAGAGACAGAGAGTGAGAGATAGAGACAGAGATACACAAAGAGACAGAGACAGACAGACACACACACATACAGAGACAGAGAGAGACAGAGAAATAGAGACAGAGACAGAGAGAGACAGACACACACACACACGTGCACCACACACACACACACAGAGACAGAGAGACAGAGACAGAGACAGAGACAGAGACAGAGACAGAGACAGAGACAGAGACAGATAAGGTTGGGTATCTGTCTTTCCCTCTTCAGCAATCAGGGAAATCCTCTTGGCCTTTTTCACCTAAGGAATGCCTCAAACCGATTCCCAGGAAAGATTAAGTATTTCAGGTAGCACAGTCGCTAGTTCAAACAATTCTGATCTTTTTAAAAATGTTAGATCTGGAGCGTGGGCGCAAGGAACGGAGACGAGACATTGAATAGTGACTCCAACTCTTTATTAGTGACTTCAGAACAGAGCAGAGCTACTGGGCAGCAGCAGCTCCTTTTATAGAGCTGGCTGCTGTCACAATAACCAATGGTTTGAGTTTGCCACGCTGGTAACGGCCAATCAGTGGTGACCCACTGTCAGCCAATCAGATTAGCCAGAATCAGCCAATCACAATCCGCTTTTTGCGGGCCAATCCGAAGTGCAGGATTACGAGCCTGCTGTGGGAACAAAACTATTAGGATTTTAACTAAAGCATTTGCTTAGTTCATAACACCCCTCCCCCCTAGGTTCCGTTTGAGGGGTGGGGTGATGTATTCTCACAGGTAGGCAGGTCATTTCACCTGTCTACCTGATCTGCATTGCTCCACCAGTCCTTGCCCTGACTCTGGTCTCAGTGGGCTGCTTGCTGCACTTGTTGGCAAAGATGTTCCGCCCTCTCCGTTGGGTGACTCGGGGTTGCCATCTCTGCTTCCGTTAAGGCTGTCCTCCAGATCCCTTGGATTTGCTGCTGTCGCAGTGCTGCTCTGTGGTGAGGTGATGGTCTGGCCCGGCTCTCCTTCAGAAGGTGAATATCTCCAGGTTGGTTGTGCTGATTGCTGGTTTTCACATACTGGGTCATATGCTAATTCTTCTCTGGTCCCCTCGATTTCCCTTCCCTCCCAGATTTGAGGTTCGGTGTTTGTGACAGGGGTAGATGGCAGCCTGGAGCCCAGTTGATCGATATGTCGCTTCCACATTTTTCCGTCAGCAGTTTGTAAACGGTAGGAACGTAGACCCGTAACTTGAGTTATGGTAGCGGGAACCCACAATGGGTCACCAGAAAAGTTTTTTGTGAAGACCGGGTCGCCAACCTTGAAGGTGCGATACCTGCTGCTGGACCCCACGGGCTTTTCGGGTGTGTAGGTAGGGTGCAAGCGGTCAAGATGTGAGCAAAGTCTCCGGCCCATCAGAAGTTCGGCCGGGGTTCTGTTTGTAGTGCTGTTTGGGGTAATATGTTGGAGGAGAAGCATCCGGGTCACCTTGTCGTTGATGTACCCATGCTCCATCTTTTGTAAAATTTTCTTTATGAATTGGACCATTCGCTCAGCCCTGCCATTGGCCGCAGGGTGAGCTGGCGATGTCAACGCATGGCGTATCCCCCATTCTGCCAGGTACTGTTCGAATGCCAGAGCGGTGAATTGGGGGCCATTATCCGAAACTAGGACATCTGGCAACCCGTGCATAGCGAATAGTCTATTTAGTTTTTAGCGACGGCTTCTGTGGTGGTGCTCTTCATTTTGAGGACCTCCAGCCAGTTGGAGTAGGCATCCACTGCTATAAGAAATGTATGTCCCTTGGTAGGTCCCACAAAATCGATGTGGATACGGGACCAGGGACCTCGGGGTGCTTCCCATTCAGTTGGTGGTGCTTTTGGTGGAGATGAACGAGTGTCCTGACACTTGCTGCAAGTGGCCACCCAGGTTTCTATTCGTTTATCTATACCTGGCCACCAAGCGTAGCTTCTTGCTAGTGCCTTCATTCACACGATGCCCAGATGGCCATTGTGCAATAGTTTTAGGACTTTATGCTGTAATCTCTCTGGGATGACGACTCTGTCTCCCCACAAGACACATCCCTTTTGGGAGAAAAGTTCTGTTTGCCGGTTTTTGAACGGTTTGAAGGTGTCATTTGGTTCATTGTCAGGCCAACCTCTTTCTACCCAGCTGAGGACCTGTGCCAAACAAGGATCCTTCCTTGTTTCTGAGGCGATGTCTTGGGCAGTCAGCGGGGGTGAAGGAAGAGTTTCGATTTGTAGTGTAGCGAGGGTTGGAGCTGGGTCGTCTATGACTTCTGGTAACGGAGAACGGCTCAAAGCGTCAGCGTGGGGAATGGCTTTCCCCAGGTGGTGTAGCAGTTGGTAATCGTATGCGGCTAGAAACTCTGACCAACGTATCATTCTTGGTGATAAGACGTGGGGAGTTGGTTTGTCTCCTGCTAAAATGCCAAGTAATGGTTTGTGGTCGGTAATTATGGAGAAAGATCTTCCATATACATACTCATGGAATCGTTTAATCTCAGACACAATAGCGAGAGCCTCTTTATCAAGTTGGCTATAGTTTCTCTCAGTTTTAGATAAAGTTCTTGAAAAGAACGCAATAGGTGCCTCAGTACTGTTTGGTAGGACGTGGCTCAGGATGGCTCCAATCCAAATGGTGAGGCATCGCAGGTGACAGTTAAAGGCAAAGTCTCGTTATATTGAATCAATACAGCATCTGAAGTTAACAAGTCCTTTACTTGCTGAAAAGCCCACTCTTCACGATGTCCCCAGACCCAGAAAGCCTTCTTATCGAGGAGCCTATGCAGGGGTTCAGCAACAGTCACCTTCTGGGGCAAGAAGATGTTATAAAAGCTAATGAGTCCTAGGAAGGCTTGGAGGTCTGTTTTATTCCTAGGTCTTGGGGCATTTTTTATTGTAGTGAGTTTTTTCTCTGCAGGGTGAATTCCCTGTTTGTCAAGAAGGTACCCAAGGAATTCAACCCTCTCAGTACAAAGTTTGCACTTGTCTTTCTTGACTTTCAGGCCAGCATCTTTAAATTTCTAGAGGACCATTCTGAGTCATTTTTCTAGCAAGGTTCTGTTGGGAGCAGCTATTAAGACATCATCGAAGTATGGCACAACCCCTTTTATGCCTTGAAGCAATCTTTCCATCAGACTTTGGAAGATGCCAGGTGCTACACTCACTCCGAATTGGAGTCTATTACACTTGAATGCACCTCTATGCATGACTATAGTTTGGGCCTCTGCAGTCTCTGCATCTATGGGCAACTGTTGGTGTGCCTGAGCTAGGTCCAATTTTTCAAATATTTTCCTACCTCCAGGGAATGAAGAAGATGTTGGACCACAGGTACAGGGTAAGCGCTCTGCTGAAGTGTGTGATTTAGGGTGGCCCAGTAATCCCCACAAATTCTTAAGGATCCATCAGGTTTTATGGGGGTTACAATTGGAGTCTCCCACCGGGCGTGATCGATCAGTTCCAACACACCCTGGACTATTAATTTGTCCAATTGTTCATCAATCTTTGGCTTGAGTGCAAAGGGCACTCGACGAGGCTTAAGGCGAATGGGAGCAACATCAGGGCTGAGATTAAACGATATGGGGGATCCCTTGTACTTGCCTAGCTTCTCGGTGAAAACATCCTGGACTTCCTGGATGAGGGCCGCTTCCCAGTCATTGCTTCCGGTTTGGTTGATGCCCGCTAGTTCAATTCCTAGTGGCATGGACCATTGCAAACCCAGCAAACTGGGCTGATCTCGATTGACAATGGTAAGAGGTAGGGTTGCGGTGTGGTCTTTGAAGGATACTCGGACGTGGCTGGAACCGGCAACTGGAATTCTGTTTCCTTGGTAGTCTTTTAGTATGATTTTTTGAGCGCTGAGGTCCTGGCGATGAATGTCAGGGATCAGCTGTTTTTAAGGTTTTCCAGGAGACCATTGACAGGGACAACCCAGAGTCGACTTCCATAACACATGGTTGATTCTCAATGGTGACCTTCACTCGGATTTTCCTCGCATCAAGGGAGGATGCATGGCCGATGGTGATGGTTTGATGGGCCTCTTCTCGTCTGGTTGAATTGGCGGGTGCTCGATTTCTGTAGTATTGGCTGCATTGGTTGTTTAGGCGGTCCCGATTTATTGGTAGAGTGCCTGTTGTATGCTGGAAGTTGTTTTCTCTTCGGATTGGGCTGAACCCTCGCCTGCTTCTGCAGACCTTTGCGATGTGGCCCCTCTTTACACAGGAACGGCAGAGTGCGTCTAGGAACTTGCAGTCTGATCGTGGGTGGTTTCCCCCACATCCAGCACATTGACTCGAAGGCTTATGATTTCACTGGTCTCTCCGGTCGCATTCTGATCTGAGTCTGTTGACCTCCTCTTCCTCACTTTCTGATGAGGATTCGAGGTCTTCATGGTGGGTGGTCGTTGTGTGCCTCTTGGAGAGAGGTGTAGTGTCACTGGTGAGTTGGCGGTGCGATGCGTTCGCTTGGCGCATTCGAGCGGCTGACTTCCTGGTTGCTTCTGCTGCAGTAGCATCGGCGATGACATCGGTGAGGCCGATGTCTCCCTTTGCCATAATCTTGCTCTGGGTCGTGGGGTCTTTTAGGCCCAGAACAATTTGATCTCTCATGGCTTCCTCGAGGTTTGCGAAGCCACAGAGTCCCCCTAAGTTTCTAAGGTCAGCGATGAAGTCTCCAACATTTTCGCCTTCCTGCTGGTCCCTCTGGTAAAACTCGTGTCTCCTGATGAGTGTTGGCACCGTGGGTGCATAGTGAGCCCATAGGATTGGGGCGAGGTTGTCCCAGTCCATTGTCTTGACTTCTGCTGGTTTTGCAAGTGCTTTTGCCATTTTAAAAACGGCGGGCCCGCAATGGGTCAGGAATACAGCTCGTTTCTTGCCAGGCATAGCATCTTTCAAATTGTTGGTATCCAGGAACATCTGGAACCTGTTCATATACGAGTCCCAGTCTTCATTAGCTGGGTCAAATGGAGCGGGTGGTATAGCGCTGCTGGTCATTCTGCTGCTTTTGGTGCGCTCTTAGCCACGTGCTCTGTTAGCGTTCGGTGAGTGTTCAATCAGCTCTATCGTCTCTGCATCCCACCTTCGTCACCAGTGTTAAGTCTGGAGCGTGGGCACAAGGAACGGAGATGAGACATCGAATCGTGACTCCAACTCTTTATTGGTGACTTCAGAACAGAGCGGGGATACTGGGCAGCAGCAGCTCCTTTTATAGAGCTGGCTGCTGTCACAATAACCAATGGTTTGAGTTTGCCGCACTGGTAGCGGCCAATCAGCGGTGACCCGCTGTCAGCCAATCAGATTAGCCAGAAATGGCCAATCACAATCTGCTGTTCACGGGCCAATCAGAAATGCAGGATTATGAGCCTGCTGTGGGAACAAAACTATTAGGATTTTAACTGAAGCATTTGCTTAGTTCGTAACAAAAAATATCTTGCTTTCATCCTGTTTCTGTCTGGAATCCAGGTGCTTCTCATGCAGGATAGCAGGCAAGAACAGCTTCTAGTTCAAAGGGGTTTGTTCCTTTTCTATCTGCTGTGTATTGTTTCTAGACAGAATTGGCCTACTGATTATGGAAGGCCCCAAGGAATCTATTTTCCAAAATAGTTTTCTAACCATTTCCAAAAATTAAATACAGATACAAATGCTCTTTGCCTTGCTCCTCTGCCCTTTATCTCCCCCTGCCTTTTGAAGTGAAACTACAGCAAAAGCTGTTTCTGGCAATTTCTTTGCAAAGGAAGGAAGGGTTTAGGGAAGACAATGTGTTAATATGTATTTAAAAAACAATAACTAAAAATCTGCATCATGAACCTGATGTGTGAATGCACAACATTTGTGATTTTGGAAAACATTGTATATATAGTTTGCTGTGCACGTTTCAGCAAGTGTCGAAAAAGAGTCAGATATTTTTTTATTGTAATTTAATTTAATTCAAATCGATGCCTTTGAGAGATCAACATCAGAATAATAGAGTTGGAAGGGAAGTCTTTTAGTCCAACCCCCTTCTAAAGCTGGAGACCTTATACCATTTCAGGCAAATGGCTGTCCAATCTCTTCTTAAAAACCTACAGCTTATGGTTTCCACTGGTTAAATGTTCTCAGTGTTAAGGAAATGTCTCTTTAATTCTAGGTTGCTTATCTCCTTGACGAGTTTCCATCCATTGCTTCTTGTCTTGCCTTCTGATGCCTCGGTGAATAGGTTGACTCCCTCTTCTTTGTAGCACCCCTTCAAATATTGGAACACTATTATCATGTCATCCCTAGCCCTTGCAACTTCAAACTGTCACTAAATGAACTGTTGTAAGTTAAAGACTATTTGCAACACGACCATATCAATGTATTCTTTCAGGCAAACACTTCAAAATACAGAAGTAATTCCTAAGGGGAAAAAAAAAACTCCTCAATAATAAAAGTTTTTTCCTTCCACAGGAGTGGAATTCTTGTATATTTAAGCAACATGCTTTTGATCCCAGGAGAATATTATTAAGAAAACAATATTGTTACAGAATGGGGGGGGGGTGTTAATTTCAGTCTAAAAGGTGGATCTCTAGTCTATTTCTAACTCAAGAAAATGTTTTATGTAAGAGATGGGATGCATTTCTGAAAGGCAAAACAATACTCATCTGCCAAATTCTTCCTAATCACCCATAAATTTCAGTGTTCCTCAGTAACTGAGCAGATAAATGTAGATTACCCTTCCAAAATAAACCTATTTACAAAATAGCTATCCAGTCTTTCTAGAACCAGGATTATTAATTTTAGCATTGCATTATACTGTTAATACTATTATATCTGCATATATGCAGCCCTGGACTTAAATTTAGGCAATTAGGACCATCGTAGAGCATTGTAGTTGTTAACTCGAGTCATCGTGTGACCACAGCCAATTGTATGACAATTTTTACTATGGCTGAAAGCCAATAAGACTTATAAGATAAGATAAGGTGAGGTGAGGTGAGGAAAGGAGGGGAGGAGAGGAGACTTGAGGAGGAGGGGAGGGGAGGAGAGGATGGGAGGGAAGGGGAGGAGAGGAGAGGAGGTGAAGTGAAGAGGTGAATGAGGAGAAGAGAGGTGAGGAGGTGAGGTGAGAGAGGAAGGGAGGAGGAGAGGAGAGGAGGTGAGTGGGGAAAGGAGAGGTGAGAAGGTGAAGAGGTGAGAGGGGAGGAGAGGAGAGGAGGGGAGGAGGAGAGGAAGTGAGTGAGGAGAAGAGGTGAGGAGAGGAGAGGAGGTGAAGTGAGGTGAGAAGAGAAGAAAACTTTATTGTCATTTTTTTATTGGCCCACATTAAAAAAATGAAAATCAGTTGCATGCTCTCAAGTGTGTATCTACCAATATACATACAACACACACTTATACACATGCTATATACACATATACCTATACCTATCAATATTAATCACTGTCCATTTTGAATACATAGGGAAAAGAGCTAACTTGGGAGTTCATGAGGTTGATGCTATCTTGAACAAAACTGGGACCAAATCTGGATGTTCTGCTTCGGATACCACGAAGTCCCCACGCAGAACATAGTGAAGAAAACAAGTTGTGAAGAGGATCTGTTGCTTCCCAGACAATGAAGAACAGTTGCCAGAATTAGGCATGGCTAGTTCAATGAAAAGAAGGACTTGGGGTGACATGACAACACTGTTCCAATATTTGAGGGGCTCCAACAAAGACAAGAGGGTGAAGCTATTTTCCAGAGCATCAAAAGGCAAGAAAAGGGTACCACCAGAGGGCTTGTTTATAAAGAAAATAATAGACTGTATAGAGATGGATAGGCTAATGTTGAAATTAAAAGACAAAGAAGATTCAATATATAGAGCCTGGGATGCCTGGTACGAGTGGTTTAGAAATAAAAATAAAATAAAATGGCAATTAGGAAAAGAATGGGGAAGTATGTAAATATGTATATATGCTATAGAAAAGATTGAAGTGTAAGATGAAATATATTGATGTGTAACAAGAATAAGATGTAATGGTAATGGAATAAGTAACCATATATATTGAAAAACATAAGGAAATATAAAAGTTGTCTTGAAATTGATAACAATGCATATAGTTTTATTTTATGTTTTTAAACTTTAGGAATATATATATATATATATATATATATATATATATATATATATATATATATATATATATATATATGGATCTTTGGTTATTCGGGTTTTCTCCCGCGTAAGATTGGAAGTATCTAGGCAACGTTTCGATGAAGTCTCATTCATCATCTTCAGGCTTGGTCTTCAGCTCTGTGCTTCTCAGAGTGATGTGAGCTTGCAGCTGCTTCTTCCTTTTAACTGCTAGTGGGGGTGTGACTTGATTGGGTGGGGGCTTGGCTGTGTTCTGATTGGGTGGGGGGTGTTCTCATTGGTTGGGGGTTTGGCTGTGTTCTGATTGGTTGGGGGGTTGGCTGTGTTCTGATTGGCTGGAGGCGTGTTCTGTTCATGTGGGGGCTTGATTGTGCTCAGGTTAGTCTTAGTTGCTGGAGGGTTTGAAATGGTGAGCTGTGATCTTGTTGTTTGGCTTCGAGTTCGTGGTCGTGCTGCATCTTCATGGTGGAGGTCAGTTCGCTTCATGTATGGCTCAGAGGGGTTTGAAGTGGGTAGTGATGCAGCTGCAGTGCGGCTTCTGGTCCGTGGTCGTGTTTCATCTTCTGTGTGGGTGTGAGTCTGCTTTCTACGTGGAAGTGTGGTGGTGGCATCCAAAGATCCATATATATATATATATATATTTTCTGAGGTTCTCGCATTTGTATGTGGATCTTTGGTTATTCGGGTTTTCTCCCGCGTAAGATTGGAAGTACCTAGGCAATGTTTCGATGAAGTCTCATTCATCATCTTCAGGCTTGTGTCTTCTGCTCTGTGCTTCTCAGAGTGATGTGAGCTTGGAGTGGAAGAAGCAGCTGCAAGGTCACATCACTCTGAGAAGCACAGAGCAGAAGACACAAGCCTGAAGATGATGAATGAGACGTCATCAAAATGTTGCCTAGGTACTTCCAATCTTACGCAGGAGAAACAATGGTTGGGAAACGAATCTAGGAGAGAAGCAACTTAGAACTAAGCAGAAATTTCCTGACAGTGAGAACAATAAACCAGTGAAACAGCTTGGCTCCAGAAGTTGTGGGTGCTCCATCATTGGAGGCTTTCAAAAAGAGACTGAACCATTTACCTGAAATGGTATAGGGTCTCTTGCTCGAGCAGGGGGTCAGGCTAGAAGATCTCTGAGGTCCCTTCCAACTCTGTTGTTCCCGGTTCTAAAAATTCATCCTCTTGCAATAGAGCCTCAGAAATTCCAAACAGTTCAAAATAAAACATGTTTGTGTCTCACAGGCTTCAGTGATGGTTTACGTAGGCTTCCATACTGCCCATAGAACTTAAACCGAACTTCCTCATGAGGAAATAATTAAGAAAATAATGGAATGTGCAGAAATGAATAGATTGACAATTGCACTTAGAGAACAAGAAGAAAAAGATTATTATAAAATTTGGAATTTATTTTATGAATGGCTGGATAGAAGAGTAAGAAATTGAAATATGTAACTACAGTATAATATGTCATTACTGATAAACAAATGAGTTAGACAGAGTAAGAAAATGAATGTGAAATATATCATTGCAAGTTAATAATTATAAGGCTAACGATAATATAAGTAATACATGTGATATAAAATACTGATTAGAACGATTATAAGCATATATAAGTACAATATGTATGATAATGTTATCATGTGCACAAAGATATATGTATCCAACTGACACACTGTTGAACAGAAAGAAAGTTTTATTTGTTTGTTTTTGTTGTTATAAAAATAAAAAACGTTTTTTATAAAAAAAAAAAAGAACTAAAACCGAACTTAACAATGTAGGATGTTATTTTGTGATGGTATAAAACCGAAGTTCTCAAACTATGCTCAACTTCTGCCGACTGCATAGAAAATAATCAATCATGATGTTTCCTTAGTAGGAATTTATCCATTGCCATGTTTTTGTATATTTTTGGCATTTTCCAATTAGCTTAAAGCTCTAATTTCCCACCCAAGGCCCAGCTTAACCAACTTTAGTTCGTTGGAGATAAGAAGAAGCTTAAAAAAAACTTTAGTTGCTTTTTGTATTTTAGCTTCTGAAACCACTTATATTAAGGAATATGAACAATGTACATAAATCTATGCTGAAGCCAAGATTATGCCTTGCTTGAAAAAAAACTTTCAGGAAAGGAAAGGAAAGGAAGAAAATATTTTGATTGGATAAACATTTCAGTTAATGATTTCCAAATCAGGGAAATGGAAATAATAAGCAATTTATTTTTTGTAATGCATCTACTTCCATGACTGTGAAGGATATATTATACCTTTTTATTTGTCTTTTTAAAAGCTTCATATGCTAAAACTTAAAAAAAAAAAGGAAAGCCAAATAAAAATCCTTCCAATCAAGCTGCCTAAAACGTTTAGTCAACATTTAATTTAACTATTGCCTTTCCCTCCCCCAAATAATCATTTTTTAAAAAAAAGACCTCACTCATCCCATTTTCACACAAGTTTTTTGAAAATGTGCTGCTGGCTTTAGTAAGTATTGGATTAATGTTAAGTTCTTGACAAGAGGAAACTCGTCTGAAAAAAAACAACCAAGCACAGTGATTCACTGAATAGCTTCTAATAGTCCCAAAGGATGTTGCTCTTAGTTTGACAGTGAATCTTCTTTGCATCCAAGTGTTTTTGACAGTAATTAACATCAAAGCCATGTTAGAAAATCTATAGGTTGATCTGAAAATGAAAGATTAAAGGAAGCAATTTGGAGAGAAAACCCTACCTCATTTTCCTTCTGTTATAGTTTCAGGCATGGGTGAAATGACTGGAGACAATCTTAGTTGGTGAACTTTCAGCTCTTTATTACATAGTGACTTAAGAGAGTGAACAACAACTCTGCCTTATATAGGTGACCTTAATGTGAAATAACCAATAGGGAGCTGTAAGACGCTAGCTCCAGAACCAATAAGAGTCCTTCGTTAAGGGCCAATCGGATTCTCTGAACCCAACCAATCCAATCGAGCCGCTTAACACCCAATCAGAAGTGCAGGGCCAGAACCCTGCACTTTACCCCAAGCTTGCTTTATTTAAACTATTTACATACATAACACCCCTTCCCCCTGGCTCCTCAATTATGGTGTGGTTATATAGTCCTTCAAATAGGACGGTTGTCTTTTGGGTCTATTAGATTTTCTTTGGACTGGCTGTGTGCAGTCCTGTTGAGGTAAAATGTTGTTTGGTAGTGGCTCAGCTTCTCGTTCTGGTGTGATTTCCCTTGGAGTGTACGATTCTTCCTCCTGCTCCATTTCCTGAGCTTCACCAGATTCATTGCTCTCTTGGAACAGGTTCCCTGGAATGTCGTCTTCTTCCATTCCTCCCCCCCCCCTCAGTTTGGTCATAGGGGAGTTGCTGGCTGGCCAAAAGGAGCCATGACCGTAATTGTTCAATATGTCGTTTCCACAGTCTTTCATCAACACATTTTACAATATAGGATTTGGGCCCAGTCTCGCATATTATTGTTGCTTCAATCCAAACCGGGTCGCCCGATAAATTTGTTGCATAAACGGGGTCGCCTACCTTGAAGGTACGGTAGCGTCCGCTGGATCCTGCAGGCTTTTCTGGCTCGTAAGCAGGGTGCAATCGGTCGAGGCGGGAACGGAGTTTTCGCCCCATGAGAAGTTCTGCGGGAGTTCTGCCGGTCACGCTGTGTGGAATGATGTGTTGTAGAAGTAGAATGCGGTTTATTTTTTCATCAATATTATCATAGTCCACTTTTTGCAAAGTCTTTTTTACAAATTGGACCATGCGTTCCACTCGGCCTTTGGTAGCAGGATGCACCGGTGAGGTGAGCGCATGGCGGATGCCATTATCAGCAAGGTACTGTTCAAACATTAGCGCTGTAAACTGTGGTCCGTTGTCGGGCACCAGGACGTCTGGCAATCCATGAGTTGCAAAGAGTCTATTGAGGACTTTAATGACAGCTTCGGAGGTTGTATGGGTCATTCGATGAATTTCCAACCAATTAGAGTATGCATCGACAGTCAATAGTAATGTATTTCCTTTAATCGGCCCTGCGAAATCCAGGTGGATTCTGGACCAGGGCCCGCGTGGCGTCTCCCATTCAGTCGGTGCAGCTTTTGGCGGTGCGTTGCTGTTTTGTTGGCACTTGGTGCAGGCCTTGACCCATTGCTCGATGTGTCGGTCCATGCCTGGCCACCAAGCGTAGCTCCGTGCGAGTGCTTTCATCCGCACTATCCCGGGATGTCCTTCATGCAAAATTTGTAACAGCGAGTTTTGGAGTCGTTCTGGAACGACGACTCTTTCGCCCCAGATGACACAGACTTTTTGCAAAAAAAAGTTCAGTTTGTCTTGTTTTAAATGGCGCGAAATCATCTGGGACCTGGTCCAATGGCCATCCATGTTCTACCCAGCCTAGGACTTGAGCTAGGGTGTGATCTCGTCTGGTCTCTCTCGCGATATCTCGAGCGGTCATAGGAGGTGAGGTGAGCATTTCGATTTGTAACACCGATACTGTTGGTGCCGGATCGTCGAGAGTTTCTGGTAGCCGTGCTCTGCTGAGTGCGTCGGTGTGGGGAATGGCTTTCCCCGGGTGATGTAACAATCAATAATTATAAGCAGCTAGGAACTCTGACCATCGAGTCATTCTTGGGGACAATATATAGGGGGTTGGTTTGTCCCCAGTGATTATCCCCAGTAAAGGTTTGTGGTCAGTTACAATGGTAAATTTCCTTCCATATACATACTCATGGAATTTTTTTACGGCTGCCACAATTGCAAGAGCTTCCTTATCTATTTGTCCATAGTTACATTCTGCCTGAGAAAGAGTCTTCAAAAAGTATGCAACAGGGGCCTCGTTTCCATTAGGCAGCACATGGCTCAAAATAGCGCCCACCCCAAACGGTGAGGCATCACAAGTTATAACCAATGGTAATGTTTCATTATATTGCATAAGTACAGAATCAGATGTAAGTAAATCTTTTACATTTCGAAACGCTTTTTCCTCTCGGTAACCCCAAACCCACAATGCTTTCTTATCTAATAACTGGTGTAACGGTTCAGCCACAGTCGCCTTATGTGGTAAAAACACATTATAGAAATTAATAAGGCCTAAAAATGCCTGGAGATCTGTTTTGTTACGGGGTCTGGGAGCATTTTTTATCGCCCTTAATTTACTCTCAGTAGGGTGGATACCCTGACTATCAATGCGATAACCTAGAAATTCAACACTGTCTGTATACAGATGACATTTATCCTTTTTTACTTTCAATCCCGCTTTTTGGAATTTCTTAAGAACACATTTTAAACGATTCTGTAGAATTTTTTTTGCTAGGAGCTGCAATTAACACGTCATCAAAATATGGAACCATGCCCTTGATTCCCTGCAATAATCGTTCCATTAAACTTTGGAATATTCCCGGGGCTACACTTACCCCGAATTGCAATCGGGTACATTTAAAAGCACCTCTGTGCGTTACTATAGTTTGAGCTTGGACTGTTTTATCGTCCACGGGCAATTGTTGATAGGCTTGAGCTAAATCTAACTTAGCAAAAACCTTTCCGCCTCCCAGGGAATGAAGGAGGTGCTGTACCACTGGCACTGGATATGCGTTCTGTTGGAGGGCGTGCTTTAGAGTGGCCCGGTAGTCCCCACAGATTCGGATTGACCCATCTGGTTTAATGGGGGTTAGAATAGGAGTCTCCCATGGAGAATGATCAATGGGTTGCAGTACTCCTTGTTTAATTAGTTTGTCAAGTTGTTCATCTATCTTGGCCCTAAGGGCGAACGGAACTTGACAGGGCTTTAAATGGATCGGGGCGACCTTAGGGTCGAGGCTAAATGGAATTGGGGTCCCCTTATACTCGCCCAGATGATCTGTGAAGACATCGCTGAATTCAGTAATAAGGTCCTCCTCCCACTCGCAATCACCGACTTGATTCATGCCGGCTACTTCGATGCCGAGTGGCACGAACCATTGGAGGCCCAATAAACTAGGCCTGTCCCTATCGATGATCGTTAGAGGTAAGTATGCCGTATGCTTTTTAAACGAGATGCGGACTCGACAAGACCCAACCACAGGGATCCGATTCCCTTGGTAGTCTTTAAGGATGAGACGTTGCATTTGAAGGTCTTGGCGTTGGATGGTAGGAATGAGTTGCTTTAATGTCTTCCACGACACCATCGAGAGGGATGATCCGGAATCGACCTCCATGTGGCAAGGTTGGTTCTCTATGGCTACTGTAACTCGAATCTTCTTAGCATCCATGGCTGAAGCGTGACCTATAGTGATAGTATGGTGGGCCTCTTCTTTCTGCAACGCTCGATATCTGTAGGAGTGGTTTGCTGGATCTCGCCTTACAGGACGGTTTCCTGCCGATTGGCGAGAGCTGGTTCCCCTTGAGGCCTGACTTGGTCCCGGTAAACTGCAACAGACTCGACTGATGTGGCCTCGTTTTCCGCACTCATGACAGATCGCATCACGGAATTTGCAGCCTGCCCTGGGGTGGTTTGCCCCGCAACCAGTGCAAGGGCGTGAGGGTTTAGAGCGAGGGTCCCGGTCGGACCGCAGTCGATGGACCCCTTCTTCGTCACTGTCTGACAACAAAGAGAGGTCCTTGTAGAGCGTTGTCGCTAGCTGCCCTTCTGAGCTGGGTAAGATGTCGCCTGTCGGTGGGGTCGTTGGGTTTCGGCTTCGCCGTAGTTGCGCCGCAGACTTTTTGGTCGCCTCAGCAGCAGTGGCTTCGGCGATGGTGTCAGCAAGGTTGATGTCGCCTTTCGCCATCAGCTTGCTTTGCATGCCTAGCACATCTAATCCCAGAATTAAGTGGTCTCTCAGTGCTTCATCTAAGTTTGCGAACCCGCAGAGGCCTCCCAAGTGTCGGAGGTCTGCCACGAAGTCAGCCACACTCTCTCCTTTTCGCTGGCTTCTTTGATAGAATTTGTGGCGTCTCACAAGTGTAGGTACGGTTGGCGCGTAATGGTCTCTCAGGAGCGGTTTGAGGTCATCCCAGCTCATTGCTTTCACTTCTTGAGGTTTCGCGAGTGCCTTTGCCATTTTAAAGACAGCTGGGCCGTAGTACGTCAGGAACAGCGCCCGCTTCTTGGCTGGTGTGGCGTCCTTCAGGTTATTTGTTTCAAGGAACATTTGGAAGCGATCCATGTAGGATTCCCAATCCTCTTGGTTCAGATCGAACGGAGCGGTGGTACGATGCCACTGGACATGGTTTCCGTTGGTGGCGTCGTCTTGGCACGTGCTCTGTTTTTCTTCCCGGTTCCTTAAGATCAGATGTCTCCAAATCCCATCCTCGTCACCAGTGATATAGTTTCAGGCATGGGTGAAATGACTGGAGACAATCTTAGTTGGTGAACTTTCAGCTCTTTATTACATAGTGACTTAAGAGAATGAACAACAACAACTCTGCCTTTTATAGATGACCTTAATGTGAAATAACCAATAGGGAGCTGTAAGACGCTAGCTCCAGAACCAATAAGAGTCCTTCGTTAAGGGCCAATCGGATTCTCTGAACCCAACCAATCCGATCGAGCCGCTTAACACCCAATCAGAAGTGCAGGGCCAGAACCCTGCACTTTACCCCAAGCTTGCTTTATTTAAACTATTTACATACATAACACCTTCCTCCCTCCCTCCCTCCCTTTTTCTTCCTTCCTTCCTCCCTCCATCTCTTCCTCCCTTGTTATATCTTCCTTCCTTCCTCCCTCCTTCCCCTGTTATTCCTTCCTTCCTTCCTTCCTTCCTTCCTTCCTTCCTTCCTTCCTTCCTTCCTTCCTTCCTTCCTTCCTTCCTTCCTTCCCTCCCTTCCCTCCCTCCCTCCTGTTATGCCTTCCTTCACCTTCCTTCCTTCACCTTCCTTTTCTTTCCTTCCTCCGTTCCTCCATCTCTCCCTTCCTGACTCCCTTGTTATGCCCTCCTCCTCCTCTTCCTTCCTTCCTTCCTTCCTTCCTTCCTTCCTTCCTTCCTTCCTTCCTTCCTTCCTTCCTTCCTTCCTTCCTTCCTTCCTTTTCTTTCCTTCCCCCATTCCTCCATCTCTCCCTTCCTCACTCCCTTGTTATGCCCTCCTCCTCCCCTTCCTTCCTTCCTTCCTTCCTTCCCTCCTTCCTTCCTTCCTTCCTTCCTTCCTTCCTTCCTTCCTTCCTTCCTTCCTTCCTTCCTTCCTTCCTTCCTTCCGTCCAACTTTCCTCCCATTCTTCTTTCCCTTTCCTCCCTCCCTTTCCTGTTATGCCTTCCTTCTATCTCCTTCCTTCCTTTTCCTCCCTCCCTCCATCTCTCCCTCCCTCCCTTGTTATGCCCTCCTCCTCCCTTTCCTTCCGTCCTTCCTATCTTCCTTCCAACTTTCCTTCCATCCTTCCTTCTCCTTCCCCCTCCCTCCCCTGTTATGTCTTCCTTCCATCCCCTTCCTTCCTTTTCTTTCCTTTTCCTTCAGTGGTGGGATTCATTTTTTTTTTTTACTACAGGTTCTGTGGGCATGGCTTGGTGGGCATGGCAGGGGAAGGATACTGTAAAAAATCTCCAGTCAGAGGCGGTGTTTGCTGGTTCTCTGAATTACTCAAAATTTCTGCTACCAGTTCTCTAGAACTGGTCAGAACCCGTTGAATCCCACCTGTTTTTCTTCTTCCCTTCTTCCCTCCATCTCTCCCTCCCTCCCTCCTCCTCTTCCCTTCCTTCCTCCCTTTCCTCCCTTCTTCCAGAATTCCTCTATTCCTTCAGAATGGGCCAGCTTGAAAAAGTTACAGAATCCATTATTCCCAAAAGACTGTGGTTCCATTTTATTACTTCTCTTAGCAGCCCATTTTATCTCCACCTCTTTCCTTAGGTGCTACTCTACTCTACCATTTCACATGTTAAAGGATATTTCCATTGCCATTCATATTCATTAAACTCTATGCTTCCCACTTGCCAGGTTATATAAAACCATAGTAACCAACCAATTAATAATCATCAAGGTAGTCTAACTTGTATTGCTGTCATTCTGTAGTAATAGAACTGAATTGCCTGTGAGAATTCTGGCTTTGAACATTTAAATGAAGCATTTAAATGTTGAACCTAAGACCCAATGGTGGTTATTAGCAGTGAAGATCTCAATAAATCATTCAAATACAGGCAGATTAAAAAGATGTTGTTTGGTATTTTGAAGGGAGAATATACATAATTTAAAATGTCCTGAAAAAAAAAAAAAAGCCTTCCTACAACTCGAGAAATTGGTTTTTCAGCCTTTCAACAGTGAATGCTTACATTCATTGGGATATTCTGCATTTATTGAATATTTTAATTTCAATATTTAAATCTTTTCTGAAGAAATGATAACATAGTAATTGTATTTTAGTCGTAATTTAGACTTCCATGAATATGTTGTTGATTCAAAATGGGCAGTTTTTTCCCCCTTACTTTATAATTTCTTTGCATCTTTATACATATGTATCCTTAATGGAAAGACATGGAGAACTCATTTCCACCGAATACATTTTAAAAAATATATAATTTAATATGCTTTAGAATTAATAAATATGCTTTAGAATTAATAAGACCAACCACCCTTCTAAATAGGGCATTTTTGGTAATGATTTCTACTTCTACATTTCTCTATATGAAAATTTCATCGTGCTCTAACATCCTCAGTCAAGCAGTACCCATGATTTGCAACAAAATAAAAGGTAGTCCTGAATTTATGACTACAATGGAGACTGCTCAGGTCATAATATGGGTCAGCCACATGATTGATCTGGTTCTATGATGTTTTTTGTGTCCATTGTTAAGTAAACACCATGGCTATTAAGGAACTCCATTGTTTGGTTGTTTGGGAGGGTGGCATTTTGGCTGACAACTGGAAGTAAATTCTGTGTTTTTCTGGCAACAACAAAAAAAAAAACTGTTATAAATCTGGTCACAGGGCTATGGAATGGCCTAAAATGAGGTCATAAGACTAGGAAGGGAATGAGACAACTCACCATGGCCAATTCAACACTGGATACGTTGACACGGCCAACTCGTCAAAGACTAGTGGAGACATGATAGTAGTGTTCCAATATTTGAGGGACTGCCATAAAGAAAAAGGGGTCAACCTATTTTCCAAAGTACCAGAAAGCAAAACAGGAAACAATGAATGGAGAGAATACACAATGAACCAAGGAGAGGAGCAACCTAGAACTAAGGAGAAATTTCCTGACAGTGAGAGCAATCAACCCATGGAATAGCTTGCCTTCAAGGATTATGGGCTGCTCCATCCCTGGAAGCTTTTAAGACTGGACATCCATTTGTCTGAAATGATGTGGTATTCAGAGGTGGCATTCAGCAGGTTCTGACCAGTTCTGGAGAACCGGCAGCGGAAATTTTGAGTAGTTCAGAGAACTGGCAAATCCCACCTCTGACTGGCCCCACCCCCATCTAGTCTCTGCCTCCCGAGTCCCAGCTGATTGGGTGGGTCTTCTTTGGATGCCGTGCACAGGAGAACGGAGCTGGAAAGCAGGTTCGTGGGGTGGGGAGGGAATGGAGATTTTGCAGTATATCCTTCCCCTAGGAGTGGGGTGGGAATGGAGATTTGCAATATCCTTTCCCTGGAGTGGGGTGGGAATGGAGTATCCTTTCCTTGCCATGCGCACCAAGTCACACCCATAGAACCAGTAGTAAAAAAAATTGAATCCCACCACTGGTGTGAATGATAAAAAAATCAGAGGATGTTGTTATAGTCTGTGCAGAGATGGACAGACTAATAATGAAATTAAGAGACAAAGAAGAGTCGATATATTATAATGTCTGGGATGCCTGGTATGAATGGTTTAAGAAAAAAAAGAAATCAAAATGACAATTAGGTAAAGTATAAGAAGCTATATAAATACTTATATCTATATTCATATCTATATTTATTTATATATTAAGTTGAAATTGTATCATGAAAAAAATGTGTATACAGAAAGATGATAGGAAAATGCAAAAGATGTCTTGACATTGATATAATGATGTATAAAGTTTTACGTTTTTAAAATTTTGAAAACTAAATTAAATTTAATAATTGAAAAAAAAAAGAAAAAGAAAAGGACAGGTCAGGTCAGTAGCTAAAATAGCTTTCTAAAAAAATAATGCCAATTTTGTGTGGCTCTGTCAAATGTGAGTTGGTTTTGGAAAAAGAATTGAATCAATAAATATGCTGTCAGTGGAAAAGAAATAGATATCTTTGGGGGGGGATGTATTGCTGCTAGGAAGACATCCAAGCCTTTGGCACATGATAGGTCAATAAGGAAATTGTGCCCCAATGCTGCTGTAGAGAGGGAAAGAGATGCAATGATCCAGCTGGCTGGTTGATGAGAGGTTTGGCAAGGTGACAAGTATGGTAAGAAATAACATAGAACAGGGGTGTCAAACTCAATTTCATTGAGGGCCACATCAGGGTTGTGTTGGACCTTGGGGGAATGGCCAGGGGCATGGCTAGCTTGATGTCACTCATTTCGGTGGCACCTGTGTTGATCAAGTGCTAAGGCAGGATTTCCCTCAGACCCTCCCTCCCTCTCATTATAATCTCCTTCCTTCCTTCCTCCCTCCCTTCATTTTCTTCTTTTTCCTTCCCTCTTCCTTCTCCTTTATTCTTCCTTCCCCTCTTTCCTTATTTTTCCTTCCTTGCTCTCTTCCCATCATGGTTGCTCTTCTCTGCACTCTTTCTAGAATCTCAATATCTTTTTTACATCGTGGTGACCAAAACTGGATGCAGATTCCAAGTGTGGTCTTACCAAGGCCTCATAAAGTGATATTAACACTTCATGTGATCTTGACTCTATCCCTCTGTTAATGCAGCCTAAAATTGTATTGGCTTTTTTGGCAGCTACAGTATACGGCTGGCTCATATTTAAGTGATTGTTTAGTAGGACTCCAAGATCCCTCTTACAGTTACTACTGTTGAGCCAGATATCTATCTAGCTATCTAAGCTTCACTGCCTCTTTGCCCTCTGGAATTCAGCCCCTCCCTCCTGGGAATCCAGACTACATTCCTCCACAGTTCATAAAATCTGTTTGTGGGATGATGCAAAATTAGCACTAATAAAAATTAGCGCTAATAAAAATGGGCAAAGCCCCTCAAAGGTTACACATGACTATCAGTTCAGGGTTCTCCCCACATCTGAAAATGGAGTATATTATTGCTGGATCTATACTAGTTTCTTCTGAGAAAATAAGTCAGCTAAATTTCTCTAGCTTAAAATAGAGGGTATAGTCACAAATGAATAAAAGGTTTGCCCCATTTTTTTGTTTTAATGTGGAGATGAGATCAGGATCTTTTTAGAGTAAATAAGCAACTGATACAAATAAACAAATGCTCCCCAAAGGCACCCAAAATATCAAGAAAATATTCATAAATCACATGAAGACTAAGGGGATTAATCTGAATGGCATTACCATGCATTAAAACTTCCTATAATAAATATCAAAGGCAGTCAAATATTCAGGGCCCCCTTTCATGCAAATAAGATTGTAAGCTCCTTTGAGCTCCAATTTTGGTAAGAATGCATACCTTCTGCAGGCATCTGGAGGGGAAAGAAAGGAAGGGAGAGGAAAATGATCCATAATGCTTACAGAGTTCAAGAGCCAAGAAGCCAACCTTATTAAAACATAAAGTTAAAAGTACTAACGGATGAAGAAAAGGAAAGGATCTATCTGAACATTGTCACTGATGACTTCTTTTAGCTAGCCCACTGTCTATGACATTCTGTAAGGTAAAGGTAAAAGTTCCCCTCACACATACATGCTAGTCATTTCCAGCTCTAAGGGCAGTGCTCATCTCCATTACAAAGCCAAAGAACCAGTGCTGTCCGAAGACATCTCCATGGTCATGTGGATTAAATGCCAAAGGTGCATGGAACACTGTTACCTTCCCATCAAAGGTGTTCCCCATTTTTCTACTTGCATCTTTACATGTTTTCGAACTGCTAGGTTGGCAGAAGCTGGCACAAGTCACGGGAGCTCACTCCATTACACAGTGCTAGGGATTCGAACCGCCAAATTACCAACCTTTCTGATCAACAAGCTCAGTGTCTTAGCCACTGAGCCACCACATCGCTAAGATGACATCCTATACTCTTCTTTTATAGGCAACCAAGTTTATGGAACATTATTGATACCAATAGAAAAAAAATTGTAGCTCAGGGTTGAACCGTGGGGTCCTTTGTGTTCTTTGAGCTTAGTGGTTTTCCTGCAGATGTTTTATCACTAAACTAGGTAACATCATCAGTCCTAGAAGGGAGAGGGGTTTACAGACAAGGAGGAGGAGAGGGGGGAGGAAGAGGAGAAGGAAGACTGCAGAATCTTTGGGATTTTTCCTTATTTCTAGGTTGAATCTATCCTTGATCAGTTTCCATCCATGATTCCTTGTCTGGCCTTTGGGTGCCTTTCCTCTGTGGCAGCCCCTCAAATATTAGCTGAGCATGGTAGTTTTCTTGCAGACATTTCATCACCAAAGTAGATAACATCATCAGTGCTAGAAGAGAGAGGAGTTTATAGAATAGGAGGAAAAAGAGGGCAACTGCGAAGTCCTTGGTGCTGGTTTTGTTGCAGACATTTCATCATCAAGTTCGATAACATCAATGCCTCCAAGGAAACAACTTAGCTCAGAAAGAATCAAGAGTGAGTAAGATGAATTGTATGTTCATTATTATACAATGATTTCTCTACCTGCCTTCTGACTAAATGATTTTCAAGACACTCAGTTGGGGGAACATATCTGTACTCCCAAGGATATACAAAAGCATACTACTAATTCAGGGTTGTCAGACTCAAGGCCTGATGCCAGGGATGGGATCTGACCAGTATAACTACCGATTCTGTCACTCAGCGTCGTGCACAGGAGTTGCTCAAGTGCAATTTATGACCTGCTGAGCTGCCCGGACAGCTGGGCAGTGTTACGTGCAAATGCACAGCAGTTGGAAAAGCCCTTTTTTCCTGCTTTTTCAACCGCAGCTGTGTCGCGCAAAACAGCTGGGTTTGAAAAAGCAGGAAATAAAGGTCAGGTAAGAGCCCAGACAGGCGGGTGAGCCAAAACAGCAGCAGACATAGAACCAGTTCTATGTATGCTCTCTGTCTGCTGCTCTTCAGAACTACCGGTTCTACAGAGGTGGACAGAACCAGTAGAATTCCACCCCTGCCTGAGGCAGGCCATCACAGCTGAAAACGGCACTCGGGAGCCCATTTTCACTGGCAGAGTGCTCAAACCACCATAGGAACCTCCCAACACAAGTGATATCATGCTAGCCATGCCCCCTGGGCACACACCCCAGGTAAAACACAACCCTGATGTGGCCCTTAATGAAATCGAGTTTGACACCCCTGTACTAATCAAAA
This sequence comes from Hydrophis major, assembly GCA_033807585.1. Lineage (NCBI taxonomy): Eukaryota > Metazoa > Chordata > Lepidosauria > Squamata > Elapidae > Hydrophis > Hydrophis major. The sequence continues at coordinate 69,474,929 of CM066333.1, forward strand.
TCCCTCTGGTCTGATTCATAGGATTTCATCCCAGTAGGCTACTTGCTAACTGGCTACAAACTGGGATAAAAAGAAGAGAATTAATAAATTGTTCGAAGAAGATTCGACTTCAGTCAATGAAAACTACAATTTCCCTCCTTATCATGAAACTCTTTTGAAAATAAGCATGGGAACTTGCTGGGGGTGAAAAATGAGCCTCCCAAATTTACTAATTAATTGAGAGATAAAAGTTCTCTTTTAATTACAGACAAATGCAATAAGTAACTTTTTTGCAATACAAAAAAAAGTACCAACAGAGACCTGAAATAATGTGTGTGTGTGTGTGAGAGAGAGAGTAATCCATCTGTCAACATTCCACATCTTGAGTATTAGATATGCTGGGGGAAAAAAGAGCCTCCCAAATTTGCTAATTAATTGGGAGATAAAAGTTATCTTTTCATTAAAGACAAATGCAATAAGTAACTTCTTTGCAATACAAGAAAAAATACTGACAGAATACAGACTATAGAGACCTGAAATAATATTAATGTATTTACACAGACACAGACACACACACACACATATTTCTTATTAGATATATCTAATAATACTTAAAATGTGTAATGTGTCTGTTTATCTATCTATCTATCTATCTATCTATCTATCTATCTATCTATCTATCTATCTATAGATATAGATAGATAGATATTCCACATCTTGAGTATTAGATATGTTTTGAGTTATTTATAAAATTTATAAAGGTGGGTTATAAATAAAGCAGACAAAAGAACAATTAAATGCTGTCAGTAAATCAGATTCTTATTATTTGATACATCCCATCCTAGTATAATAGAGCAGTGCAAAGATTTGATAAACTTTTTAAAAGGTCTTTTTTCCAAGGACATTGAGTGTTAAAGGAAGGAAACAAATACATTTAGAGATGATGAAGTTTTATTTTGAAAAGTGAAGAACAGTAGAGAAAATATAATTTTGTCACCTCTAAAATGAAATCTCCCATAGTCAAAGAACTGAAGCTTACAAATCTTTTTTGGATCAATGGGGTTCTTTTTGCACTGATGGTGTTAACTAGTGTCATGCCCCCATTGGAGTCTGAATCCGAGGAGGAAGATGAACAGCTGACAGGGGGTGGGAGTGTGGCTCCGTTGACTGTGGAGGAAACTGGGGAGAGGTGAAGTCCAACTGGACAGGAAAGAGGTAGAACAAGGGAGAGGCAGTTCAGTGGAAGACCCAAGCCCACCCCCTCTTCATCCTAGGGCACACAGGGAAGAACAGAGAAGAGAGCAACATGGCTTACAGGAGAAGAGCCCTGATTCCCTTCACAAGGCACACCTGGGAATGGAGAGGCAATTGGAAGGGGTTTTTGTTGGGAACAATTGCTGAGTTTATCAAGTGTTGACTGCTGTTATCACAGTTCCTGGCATTCTCCCAACTGCTTTGATTCACTACCCTGTTACTTTACTTCTGGAACTCCTTATCTTGCCCTGCCAGATTTATTACCTTATTTTGCCTCGTTGGATTTATAATTTAAAGTTTTCTGTTTACAATGTTTGGATTGGAATATCTGCAACCAAAGGCTATTTCAGGTTTATGGGTGAGTTTTTCTCCAGACCAGAGAATAACCGGAACATTGAGGGCAAAGTTGGAGCGAATAAAGGAACTCATACTTATTCTCTGCCTGTGTTGCCTTTGTGCCATGCCCTGGGCCATCACGCCTAGCTGGGTAATAAAATGTTTGCAAGAAAACCACAAAGCTCAGAGGGCACCAAGAACTCCTCATTTCAACCCTGAGCTACAAATATTCTCCTTTATTGGTTCTTTTGTTTGCTTATTTGTTTACCAATTTGCAGACCTTTAATATGATCTTTATCTTCATATTTTTTCAGGAACAGCCAGATGATTAGGGAGGTGAGGTCTTAATGTAAAAAAACTTCTTCTTGAATACCTCTTAGACAGCCTTTAAAATGTTTTCATTGTTAACCTTTTTACAATTTGTTTTTAACCTACATGATGTTTTTAGGAGCCACTTCAGATAAACATTCTTTTTATCTTTTTCTTTTCAAAAGTAAGGAGTTATTTTTAAAAGGGAAATATACATGTTTTATATATTAATAATGCCTGGTGATTTTTTTATTTTTTTGCTCCAAAAGAAAATAAAACAGTCGTATATTCTTTATGGTATTTCTCTATATTCTGGTTACTGAAACATTAGAGAAGCAGACAGAATAACAATGTGAAGAATTCAGATAATCCTTCTAAAATTTATCATGAAACATCATAAACCATTCAGAAAAACAAATTTTTCTTCTTGGATATAATTTAGGAGGGAGGAAAGCTCCAAATGCTTGAATACTTTTGTTTTTCTGCAAAATAGGATGACATATTCAGTTGAAGGATGAGAGGATGAAAAGTGCCAGATCTCCCTGTAATTTCTGAAAGGTTTTTGGTTATGCAACTTTAACACCTGTTTTTGATGTTTTAAGATAGAACATTATGATTGTTTTTTCTTTTCTTTTGCAGGAGTAGTAATAAAGCAAAAATAAAAGGCTCAAGTGACAAGGAAGAAAAGTAGCTATCATCTTTATAAGGCCATCTTGTTCTACATTTTGGATCAAATAGGATCCATATATAGGCTAAGCCAAAAGTTTTAGGTGGTTTGGTTTCATTTGGAACAGACTGGATCCAGACTGGATCAAAATATTGGGTCTACTTTCAGATCTAGTCTGTTCCTCTGGTGTTCAATGTTCTATAACTGATGACATCATGGCAGAATTGATGGGGTAGTATTATTCCCACCAATAATTTCTGATGTATTCTCTGAAGTGTCAGGATTCCAGCAGTCATCCCAATTAAATCATGAGTCTTGAGCCAAACTTCCAAAATTAAACAGGATTTATTGGGAGCTAACATGCCGGCATGACCTGGGTGTAGCCGACTCTGAGGCACATAATTCATTGTCATCCTTGACCCTGGTTTTTCCCCACCCCTCTGAGTGTATCATAATTCATATTTTCCAATGAAACACATCCATAGCCAAGAGTCATCAATCATGTTCTCCAGTTAGAATTTTGTGCGGCAGAAACTCTGGTCACTTAGTTACAATCTTTGAAAACTATTTCTGGAATGCACTTTTGATTTCAAGCTGTGGCACTGCTCCACTGACAAATATGCCCCAACATATGATCTTTATATACTGTTGTTACTCTCTAGCTCCATCTAGTGGCTGGAGAGACAAAATACCAAGTATATTGTTTGAAGCTGACCTAACCCATTTTACGCATCAGCCTGCACACTCAAACCAAGGGCACACTGGGAAGTCAGATTTCATTTCCTGTAGCATTTGGAGAAGGCAGAAGCACAAAGAAGAATCTAATCTGTGTGGCACATAGTCATCCAAAGACAAACTCACTTCCCACACAGAGCATCACTGGTGAAATTTAAGTTACTTGTATTTATTAATGGCCATGTTCAGCAGTAACTCAATATTGCCTATCTTGTATTTGGTTCTCATTGTATGTATCCCTATTTTCCCCAGTTTCACCATATCCTGTTCTTTCAAAAAAGTGCTTAGGTGGTTATAATCTTTTCAGAGGCAGTAACCGCATTTATAGGAAATACAGAAAAACAATGTTTGTTATAAAAACCTTGGCAATCTCTTTTAATGAGGTTATATCTGCACGCATCAATATGCATGAGTAAGAATAATTTTAGTGCTTAGAAAAGGGATGACTATTTGCACAGTCATTACAAAATGAGTTTTGGTTCTTTTGCTGGAAAAAAAATTACCATTTGATAAAAGCATCTTTCTCGTTTTTATTTTACTGTTATATTGGGGGAATCCCATGTGATATTCTCAATGCTTATTTTTTTTGTTTTTTGTTCATAAATAAACCTGCAAAATTCATCTTAGATGGTCTTACAAATTTTATTCATTTCATGCATGAACACATTTCAGTCTGTTTTTCAGTAGTCCAGCTGTTCAGGGTAGGATCAGGGGATAGATGTATGAAATTCATTCTTAATTTCTTGATGAGAAACAAACTTGCAAGATTCAGGAAATGGAACCAGGCCTAAAAAGTTAGAACATTAAAAAACACTCCTCCATAAAATAAAGAGTAAAAGAAAAATGCAATCTAAGAGCTGTTATTACTGGCATCTTCCAAAGCTTCCAGAAAGAAAATGAGGGGAAATATTTGGCAATCTTATTTTGCATGATCTTGAATCCTCTTCCAAAACAAGCTCTAACTTCACCCATATGTAGATTGCACCCCTTGTAAAGTCATGCTGAGCCTGGCTTAATCTTTCAGCCAATAGGATGTGAGCATTCTTTTTTTTTTTTTAAACAAATTTTATTAAGATGTGAGCATTCTTAAAGTAAATAATTAAACTAAACTGTGATTGATTCATACATGAAATATCCTTCCTTCTTTCCCTCCCTCCCTTCCCTTTTTGTCTTCCTTCCTTCCTTCCTTCCTTCCTTCCTTCCACACAGTCAGTCAGAAATTTAGACTGAATTTGGCATTTTTGTCTCCCTATCAAGTCCTTTCCAAGAACCTGGAATAAGAGTTGTTGATGTTTGATGGGGTTAGAAATATCGTCACAGGATGTAAGTTGCACTATATAAAGCTGCTTTTTGCAATTGACTGGTGGTAAATTTGTCAATGCCAATGTTCTTTAAGGGCAGTGCCAGTTGTTTTGGGAATGCACCTAAGGTGCCCATTCTGATTGGGATTACTTTTGCTTTATTTTGCCAAAGTCATTCTATTTCTATTTGCTGGTCTTTGTAATTTTTTTCCTCTTCTATTCTGCTGTCTCTCGGTATTTCTACATCCTATCCAGTTCCTTGTTATGTATTTATTTACATTCATTATTATTATGCACATTGAATTAAAAGAAAATAACCCAATTAAATCTGAGAGTAATCATAGCATTCTCATATGAAATTCACACATGCTCAGAAAAGATCTATTTTTCCTGTCGATCTACTTTCTCATATGTGTTTACTTAACCACTCATACATCTTGAGAAGCAATTGGATTCAATGATACATTTGTGTGTTTCTGATTCCTTCTCTCCTGTTTGTTTTGCTAACCTAGCTTACTCTCCTTCAAAATTCTAGAGATTCTAAAAAATGTACTTTTAAAAATAAATAAATGTTGAGCCACCCATGTAACTTCACAGAGATAGGAAATGATTAGCAACTCTCCACAAATCAATAATACAGCAACTTTGGGTTTTTACTTTGGAATAAAGGATGATAAGGGGACAGCATGATTGAAGTATATAAGATCATGTATGGTGAGAGATAATGTTTTCTCCCCTCTCTCATAATATTGGAACTCAAGGTCATCTAGTAAAAATGTATACAGGAAGCTTTGGGACTAACAAAAGCCTTTCCTCCCACTGAAAGCTTAGTTAAACTTGGTGTGTAGCTCTCTGATTGTGGAATGGTTCCCTGCAAGATGATAGCCAAGGTTGAGAGTGTCATGCCCCAGGATATAGCTTTTATATACTGTTTTTGCTCTCTTGTTCCATCTAGTGGCCAGAGAGACAAATACCAAGCATATTGTTTGGAGCTGATTCAACCTCTTTAAATCATGGGATTTTAGATCGGGTGTGCGAGATAATCAAGTATATATTCTGCTACATGGGACTTAACATGTGAAGGATGGCATGGCGATTTTTATTTTGAAAAAAAAAATCAAAATCAAAAGACAAACAACGCCCCCCCCCCCAACAATTTGAAATTTCTATATTCACAATTTGAGCTGGTAAAAAAAAAATGACCCTAGAATATAGTGACGGCAAATGTATCCTGTTGCTTGGAGAAACATCTGTAGCAATCATTTCACAGATTGTTAAAAGGTCTGGAGGCCATTATTTCAATAGCTAGGGGCAAAATTCCCGAAGAGACTCACCTCCTTGTCCGATCAAAGAAAGGTTGTTGGAAAAGAAATCAAAAACTTCTCATCTAAAGGTGCAAGGAGAGTTTCCAGTTGGTTCTAAATTGAACATCGTTGAGCTGTTGCAATTCTTACTCTATCCCATTCATCTCAATAAATCTTGATAAAGAGAACTTGGTGGGAATCTTAAGCTTTTAGGCAACTGCCTGACAACATTATGGATATGTCAAGTTAATCATACAACTGGAGGGTTTCTTTCTTTCTTTCTTTCTTTCTTTCTTTCTTTCTTTCTTTCTTTCTTTCTTTCTTTCTTTCTTTCTTTCTTTCTTTCTTTTTTAAAAGTTTCATTTTAGAATATGCAAAGGATAGATATTCAGAGTTTACATTGTAGTGAGAGTTGCCTCCCCGTTCACAAACAATTCTTAAGATTTATGGCAAAGGGGATTTAATTGTCAAATGGAATTGCACAGGGGTTTCCCAAAGGGTCAATAAAAAATAAAATCAGTTGGCAGACATATTTTCTTCCTACCTGACCTGGAACCTCAAGGCAGTCTATTGCAAGGATGCCTTGCATGCCAACAGGGCTGAGTAAATTAGGGAATGTAAAATTTTAGAATGTAAAATTAAATCACTCTCCACATATGGCCCATGGGGGTAGCAATTTGGACAGTTGCCTCCCACTGAAAAAGCTGAGTAATTTATTATACAAAGATGCCGACCTTGACAAAATGAGTAGGAACAACTTGTTTTAAAAAGTTGTCCCTTCGCTGCAGAATTTAACTGGTGTGAATTCAAGCATGCTTGCTGTAAAGGCAGCTGCCATTTGGGCCACCCTGTTCTTTCTCCAAGGAAGAAATGGTGCCCTATTTTGATTTGCTTGGAGCCCACTTCCATCTTCCAGCCCAGTAACTATGACTAGAACATCCCCAAAAGTCACCATGAGTAGGGCATCCCCAAGAGTCACCATGGTTAGGACTTTCCCAAGAGTCACATGACTAAGACACCCCCAAGAATCACACTTGACTCAAGGGAGACTTTACCAGTTCTACTACAAAAGTAATGAGATTTACACCAAGTCCTAAAACACCTAAGCCAATGATATAGCGACGGACACTTATTACATCTCTGTCTTGTGTGAACTATGCTTTAGTTATTCTTTCTCTTCACATATCAGATTACTCTGGTTTAGAATTTTGATTTCATCCCAGGATCAGATGATGAAGATAAGATGTCAATATGAGTGTGCCAGGCAACAAAAGATCAGATCTACCTTTGAAAGTTCAATTAAACTGATTTATTGATATTTGTGCCTAAGCACAGGAATCTTCTCAGCTAATGGCAAGCAACTGGAGTTAAATAAGAGTCAACAGAATTCAAAAGAGGTTAGTTCACTTATGGCTACATAGGGATTCTAGGCTGATTCCACTTTTCACTCTATCCCCAGGTTCTGCCATCCCTTCTCTTACAGATTGATACCCATGCCCTGAAAAGGACATATATCCTGATGTTGTTTAATGGAGCCCCAAGGAACTTCATAAATGAAAGATGGAACAGCAGTTTCCTAGCCAAAATTATTGTTACTGTTTTCCAGATGAAGATAAAGTACAATTCTATTTCTAGCTCTGACAGCTGAACTTTAAATCCTGCTAATTGAACAGCAATCATTTGCAATATTTATCTGATAAATATTGGTTTTAAAAAGTAGCTTTACTTTTGCTTTAAGTTGCTTATTACTGATAAACGATTAGGAGAAAATGTAGTTGGGCCAACCTGTAACATCAGACCTCATCTTTCTATGAAGTCCATATTTGTAAGCACAGCATGTGGTTATTTATCTTTTAGTATTTTGATGGGCACATTTTGACATCGGTCAGAATTGCTAAAGATTATTTTTCTTCCCAAAGGTCATGGCCTCATTATTTTTGAAATGCAGCTAATAAAATTAACATCATGCCTTTCTGACAGAAGATAGACCAATGTCCAAGATAAGTTAATTTTCTGGGTATGAAAAAGTCTGCTCTCATTTTTCCTATTTTTATTTTTATCCTTCTCTCTCCAGTCTGAGCGCAGTTTTCTTGTGGTTTTTTTCTCCCCCCCCATTCTGAAAACTCTAAAAGTGACATGTATTTAATATGTGATGGATGCAAAGAGACAGAATAAAACGAGGGAAACTAATAACACTCAAGTTCATATGGAATTGAAGCAAACAGAGTTTATGAAAAACGGAGAGATGTACTTCAACAGTTAGCGCACTTTATGGCCAAGAGCATTGATGTTGGTTGATGTGCTGTCAAAGTTCTGAATGGGGAAAAAAGAGATTATGGAACAAATCTCTGAGGGTTTTTTTTTCCCAGAAAGAAAAAGAGATCAGCTCTGTAGCAATGCACTATAAAGAGAAGAACAGAGAAAGTTGCATCAAAGGAAATTGATCACGCTGTTGAAAAATGCAGGATTTTGCTTTTTTTCCCCTTTTTTGAGAGGCATGGATAAAGTTTCTTTTCAAATGTACTGGTTGTTCACTTGTACAGACAGTCCAATAATAGCAACTGCCAAAACTGGCAATGGTGCTAGATGGAGAAGCATTGAGACAATGTCTGTCCTATAACGCTGTATGCCCTTGGCTCTATGAGATTGCCAAAGAACAAGTTTTGAAGGAAAGTTCAATATGGTTGGTGCCAAACTTTAATAGCTGTGTGGAAAAGATCCAGAGTGTACCCCAGTGAGCCCTCATGCATTCATAGGAGCGCATGAGGGAGCTTAACATCATAAAGTGATACATAAATCAAGTTACAAGCATACTTGAAGTCCTTAATTGTAATAGCTTACAGTATCTAAGATGAATTCTAAATAACAGTGCTGGGTACCGTGTCTTCTGCCATTTGTGTTTGGCCATTCTCGTTGACTTTGATAGAAAAAGACTGCCTTTCACTGAAAGGAGAAAAAGCTTTTAGTGAATGCCCAGTTCCTAAACAGTTGCAGGGATACGGTGGCTCAGTGGCTAAGATGCTGAGCTTGTCAATCAGAAAGTTCAGCAGTTTGGCAGTTCGAATCCCTAGTGCACGTAAAGGAGTGAGCTCCCATGACTTGTCCTAGCTTCTGCCAACCTAGAAGTTCAAAAACCTCTAAAAAATGCCAGTCGAAAAATAGGGACCCCTCATGTCGGCCACATGACCACAGAGATGTCCTCGGACAGCACTAGCTCTTTGGCTTTGTAACAGAGATGAACACTGCCCCCTAAAGCCAGAAACGACTAGCACGTATGTGTGAGGGGAACCTTTATCTTTACCTAAATGGTTGTGGAACATTTAGTGCAACAAAGAGAAAGAGGGGCTGCCAAAAAGAAGAATGGGTCAACCTATTGTCCAAAGTACCTGAAAGGGGCAGGGCAACAAATAACAGATGGAAACTTATCAAAAAGAGATACCCAATCTAGAATTAAGGAGAAATTTCTGACAGTGAGAACAATTGGAAATTGCTTGCTTCCAGAAGTTGTAAATGCTCCATCACTGGAAGGTACCAAGAAGAGATTGGATAGTCATTTGTCCAGAGTGGTATAGACTTGGCAAGTTTAAGATTTGTGAACTTCAACTTCCAGAATTCCTGAGCTAACATGACCGGAGGAGGAATTCTGGGAGTTGAAGTCCACAAATCTTAAAGCTGTCAAGTTTGAAGACCCCTGGTCTAGAGGCTGCGAAGCATGTCATTATCTCAAATCTCTTTGTGCCCACAAGAGACCGAAGCTCACTTTTAATTCTGTTGACTCTTATCTACAGCCAATTTGCTTTGACTATTAGTAATTCAATTTCTTGTAGAGTTTAGCATGCTATAAACCTGCAATCATTTGAACCGCTTGTTTCCTGATTTAGCATGCCCGACAGATTTCATTGCAAATCACTGCCTTCTCACTGCTTGTATAATCTCTCTCTCTCTCTCTCCTCTCTCCCCTCTCTCTTCTTACTTTCTCTCTTTCTCTTTCTTTCTTTTTCTCTCTCCTCTCTCTCTCTCCACTTTTAAAGCACAGAGGTTTAACTCAGAGGTGGTCTTCAGCAGGTTCTGACCAGTTCTGGAGAACCAGTAGCAGAAATTTTGAGTAGTTCAGAGAACCAGCAAATACTGCCTCCTGAGTCCCAACTGATTGGCTGGGTCTTCTTTGGTTGCCCTGCACAGGAGAACAGAGCTGGAAAGCAGGTTCGTGGGGTGGGGAGGGAATGGGGATTTTGCAGTAACCTTCCCCCAGGAGTAGGAAGGGAATGGAGATTTTACCAGTGTCCTTCCCCTTCCATGCCCACCAAGCCACACCATGCCCACCAAGTCACACTCACAGAACCAGTAGTAAAAAAAATTGAATCCTGCCACTGGTTTAACTGAACAGGACTTAAATAAGACAATGAAGACAAACAGCACCAGGCAATGTGGCATCCTGCAGATTCCTTATTTAATTGCCTCTGCTCCCAATCCAATCATCCTGGCAATTGGCCAAGTTTGTGTGAAGTGCAAAAAGCTCTGGAGGATGCCTAGCTTTGTAAAGGAATCGACACAGGAGTAATAGGTCCCTAACCTCCCTCCTCTACCCTCCCCCATGATACCTCCACATAGACCTCCTTCACATCTTCAAAGGTTCTTGAGAACCTCAGTTAATGTTGATGTAGAAAGCATTTCTCTTTTGCTTCAGGAGGCTCATGAAGCGTAAATTACCTGGGAGTGCAAATTCAGCTAATAAAGCTCTTTGGCTATCCTTCTGCACAGAGCTGTTCTGGTATTCCTTTTGATTCTTAATCTAGTATTCTCTTTCCTCACTAAGAGAAGACAAACAACTGATTTACTTGATTAGTAGTTCAATTCCACCATCTTCAGTTCATCCCACAGTGTAGGCCATTGGAGTTTCGATCAATTTGTTTATACCCTGGTTTTTTTTTTTCTTTATCAGTTCAATGGGTGTGTTTGGGTTTGCCATTTTCAGCAGCCAGCAGCTTCCTCTTCTTTGATAACTTTTAAGGAAAACTCTGAAAAAAAGAAATACAGGCGCACAAAACACTTTAAGTCAGTCATTTTTGTTCCCACCATGGAATGAGACATCAGGACATCTGCACTGCTATTTCTTCGATCATGTAAAACAAGAAATGACAACTTCTGTGCTCTAAAAAAATTCCTAGTGGGCTGGAAAGTATTAATTAAAAACTCCAGGAATTTAAAGCAAGATTCCATTTCTCACTGAGTATATGTTTGATTTAGCATTGACTTCATGCCAGCTTATGGTTCCTGAGTGTGTTTGTGTGTGTATGCATGATTATGCTTACAGCCTGACAGAGAAATTTTCCTCTCAGCTAGAGAAAGCCTCAAAAGGAGACAAGTTTAGAACACGTCTAGTTGACTACACAGTACTGAACTAATTTTTGCAGCAAGCAAATTTGGACTTTTGAAAGCATGTTGCTTTTAAAGGGCTGAAGCCTGCCAATTTTGGTCGGTGTCTAGGTCCGGTAGCGGCGTGCGGCTCAGGGCGTCTGCATGGGTGATCGTCTTATCGGGTCGGTGTGTAAGCCGGTAGCTGTAGGTGGCAAGGAATTTGGACCACCTTGTCATTCTAGGAGATAGAATGTTCAGGGTGGCTCTGTTCCCTGCCAGGATTCCCAGCAGCGGCTTGTGGTCGGTGATGATGGTGAACGTCCGGCCGTAGAGGTACTCGTGGAACCTCTTCACTGCGGTGACGATAGCCAGGGCCTCTTTGTCCAGCTGACTGTAGTTTCTCTCTGGTTTGGTGAGGGTCCTTGAAAAGAAGGCTATGGGTGCTTCTTTTCCGTCGGGGAGAGTGTGACTGAGGACGGTGCCAACGCCGAAAGGTGATGCATCACATGTGATGGCTAGTGGTAGGGTCTCGTTGCATTGGATGAGGACAGCATCCGAGGTGAGCAGGTCCTTGGTTTTGTTGAAGGCGGCTTCCTCACATTTCCCCCAAGTTCATGTGGCCGCCTTGTCCAAAAGTCTATGCAAAGGCTCCGCCACGGTCGCCTTTTGGGGCAGGAACACGTTATAAAAATTAAGCAGTCCTAGAAATGCCTGTAGTTCCGTTTTATTCTTCAGCGTGTGGGCTTCTTTAATGGCTCTGATTTTTTTTTCGGTTGAGTGGATGCCATGTTGGTCTAGGAGGTATCCTAGGAACTTGACCTGCTCTGTGTGCAGCTGGCATTTTTCTTTTTTCACCTTTAGCCCGGCCTCCTTGAATTTGGTTAGTACCTCCCTTAGACAACCCTCTAGTTCTTGTTGGTTGGCTGCTGACAGCAGTACGTCATCGAAGTAGGGCACCACCCCCTTAATTCCTTGCAAGAGTCTCTCCATGAGGCTCTGGAAAATTCCCGGAGCCACGCTGACTCCAAAATGGAGTCTCTTACAGTGAAACGCTCTCCGGTGGGTTACTACGGTCTGCGCCTCTGCAGTTTCTGCGTCGACTGGCAGCTGTTGATAGGCTTGCGCCAGGTCGAGCTTCGCAAAAAACTTGCCTCCCCCCAGTGAGTGTAGGAGGTGCTGCACTACTGGAACAGGGTAGGCATTTTGTTGTAAGGTGCAATTTAGGGTGGCCTTATAGTCCCGCAGATTCTCACCGACCTATGGGGCTTGACTGGGGTGACTATGGGGGTCTCCCACCGGGCGTGATCGATTGGCTCCAGGACCCCTTGTTTGATGAGCTTGTCTATTTGCTCATCGATCTTGGGCCAGAGTGCAAAAGAGTGCTGTGGTTTTAGGCGTATCGGGGGAACGCTGGGGTCTACGCTGAAAGAAATAGGGGGCACTTGGTACTTGCCTAGGGTGCCGTCGAACACTTCCTGGAAGTCCCTTGCGAGTTGCTCTTCCCAGTCGGCATCTGCGACGTGATTGACGCCTGTGACTTCAATCCCGAGTGGCGTGAACCACTGTAGTCCCAAAAAGCTGGGGCAGTCTCGGTCCACGATCGTCAGGGGAAGCCTTGCTGTGTGCCCTTTGAAGGTTACATCGAAATGTCCTGTTCTGACTACTGGGATGCGATTCCCCTGGTAGTTTTTAAGGATTAATTTCTGGGTTTCCAGTCCCCTTCCGTGGATCGCGGGCACCAAATGCTTGATCTCCCACCATACAACCATGGAGAGGTAGGACCCGGAGTCCACCTCCATCTTGCATGGTTCGCCCTCGATGCCCACTTCCACGTATACCTTTCGGGCATCTGCACTGGATGAGTGGCCGATGATGACCATCTGGTGGGTTTCCTCTCTCTGTCGGTTCTCGCCATTCTGTCGGCCCCGTCTGTCTCGGTTCCAGCAATTTTCGGCTTGGTGGTCTCTGGGCCTGGGGGGGGGGTGCTGTCTCATCTCCGGTTGCTGTGATCTCACCGTCGGGGGCTGTAGGCTTTCTTAAGTCGGCAGACTCAGGCGATGTGGCCTCTTTTATCGCAGTGTCAGCAGATTGCATCGAAGAACCAGCACTCCGATTGAAGGTGGTCGCCCCCGCACCCGGCACATTGTGGTCCCGACTTACGACTCCGCTGGTCGCGCGGATCTCGTCCCGTCTGGAGTTGATGGATGTCCTCTTCCTCGTGCGTGGTATTGGAGGCAGAGTTGAAGTCACCATGGTGGGCGATGTTCTCTCGGCGGCTTGCTTCGGAGCGTGCCTCGGTCACCGTGCCTGTCTCGGTGGTTGCAGTGTGGTCCCCAGTGTCCAGTCTCCACATTTGAGCCGCCGATTTCCGGGTTGCTTCAGCTGCGGTGGCCTCAGCGAGGGCGTCGGCGAGGGCAATGTCGCCTTTTCCCATCAGTTGGCTTTGCAGGACTGGGTCTCTGAGCCCGACTATGACACGGTCTCGCAGAGCCTCGTTCATGTCCGTGAACCCGCACATGCCCCCTAGGTTCTGTAGATCAGCCACAAAGTCGCTGATGCTCTCACCCAATCTCTGGTCCTGCCGGTAGAAATTGTGCCGCCTGATGAGGGTGGGCACGGCGGGGGCATAGTGGTTTCAGAGCAACGGCTCGAGATCGGTCCAGTCCATCGCCTTCACGTCCTCGGGTTTCACGAGAGCTTTTGCCATCTTGAACAGTGCGGGCCCGCAGTGTGTTAAAAAGACGGCTCTTTTCTTCTGCCCGGTTGCATCCTTTAAGTTGCTACTTTTGAGGAACATTAGGAATCAGTCTGTGTACGGTTCCCAATCCTTGGTAGCAGGGTTAAAAGGTGCGGGAGGTGCGATGCTGGCCATCTTGTCGGTCTCGCTTCCTCAGGACACGTGCTTGATGGGGATTAGTCTTGAGATCCCACCTTCATCGCCAGTGTCATGTCCGTCACGGGAAAGGAGACTAGGGGCCAGTGACTCAGTTTCAGCTCTTTATTTGGTTCCGAGATCGGCTTGGGCTCCAAAGGAAAAACAGCAGCTTTTATTCTTTGACCGTGGTGGCCGCGGCCAATGACACCACTTTGAATCTCCCGCGATTAGTTTCCACCAATCGCGGGGGATTCACGGCGGGCCAATCAGTGCGGCTCGCTCAACCAATCAGATCGCCGTGCGCTTTGACCAATCGCTACGTGGCATTTACAAGTATGTTAATGACCGTACAGAACACTGTCTATCTATGTCTATGTCAACACATACTCTGTGTGTGTGTGTGTGTGTGTGTGTGTGTGTGCATGCATAAAACTCCCTTTTTATGACCCCATAATCCTTTAATTCAGGGTAGAGTTAGGACAACTGAATGGAGTTGAGCATTTATTGGCCGGATGCCCTGTCTGACACTACATGGAATTCACAGCAGAATTTTTTTTCTTTGCGCCCTAGAAGAGAAACACTTGCCACAACTAAGGATTGAACTATCAATTTTCTGATTGATAGTCACCCCTCTCTCTCTCTCTCTCCTTTTCTCATCTATCTATCCATCACTTTCTCTCTCTTTTTATCTTTATCTACCCATCATCTGTTTGTCTATCTGTCTGTCCATCTATCTATCCTCTATCTATCTACCCATCTATCCATCCATGTATCTATATCTATCTATCTATCTATCTATCTATCTATCTATCTATCTATCTATCTATCTATAATCTATTTACTTACCTACCTACCTATCTCTATCATCTATCATCTATTTATTCATCTATCTATTCATCTATCTATTCATCTATCTATTCATCTATCCACCCACCCACCCATCCATCCATCAATGTATGTATTTATGTATGTATCTATCAACTAACTGTCTGTCTGTCTGTCTATCTATCTATCTATCTATCTATCTATCTATCTATCTATCTATCTATCTATCATCTATAATCTATTTACCTACCTACCTATCATCTATCATCTATCATCTATCATCTATCATCTATCATCTATCTATTTATCCATTCACCCATCCATCCATCCATCAATGTATGTATTTATGTATGTATCTATCAACTGCCTGCCTATCTATCTCTATCTATCTATCTATCTATCTATCTATCTATCTATCTATCTATCTATCTATCTATCTATCTATCATCTATCTATCATCTAATTTTTATTCATTTTCACTCAAATCAATAGAAAATAAGTTGTTTTTTCTTCCCCTCCCCTACCACTGGAAAAGAAAGCTTTGTGATATTCATATGCTAAGACGTTCTAATTCTCACATGTCTCTTAAATATAAAGTGACCAAACAGTTTTAAACAGTTTCTCCAGATTCTGTTATTGTTTTGGACCAACAACAAAAGCACAACACAACCATTAACTGAAAGCTGCACAAGTTCTCACCTTGATAATAAGTCCAAGAACAGAAGGTCCTTTTTTGGTGCTTTATTTTTCAAAGCAATTAGAAAAGTTCAAATTAGTAAGGACAAGAAGAAGCTTTCTGGTACACAGAGAATAGAAATACAGCTATTGATCATTCTTTCATTTAAATTCCAGACTTTCAATACTGACACCAATTGTTGATTTGAAACCCTAAAAGCTAATTTATGCCAGTTGCTAAGTGACAACAAACAATGCAATTCAAAACATTTGTAACATCAATCAGGCTTTTACTATCCAGAATATAAATTATAATTACGCATCATAGAGGCAACGATCATTCATTTGCAAACTAGAATTGTATGTTTTGCTCATTTTGTTTTTAAATAGTACTTTTCTGCTCAGGATTCATTTGGGAAAAACAATTATGTGATAAGTCAAAATCCAGTTCATACGATTGACTTTGGCAATGCAGTGATGGAAAGAACCTTCAGTCCTGAAGGTCTGGCCAATAATTTAGGAGCTGTAAGTAGATATTGGTGATGTCCAGCTTTCTAGAAAGCTTCCCAGTTTGTATCATCATCATTTCTACCTAATCAATTTAGATTCAGGCTTCCTTATCACAAACAAGGGCAAATGAGACATTGCTCGGGTTCTTCTGCCGTATTTGTTCCTCTAGTACAGGGATGTCAAACTCAAGGCCCATGGGCTGGATCTGGATCTCAAGCAGGGGTGGGCTTCAAAAAAAATTAGCAACCAGTTCTCTGCCCGGTTTCTGGGTGGCCGTGACCATGGTGGGCATGGCCTAGTTGGCCTCCTGCACCATGATGGGGGTGGATTTTCACCATCCCTGGGCTCTGAAGGCTTTCCTTGAGCCTCCAGGAGGGTGAAAATGGCCTCCCTGGGCTCTGGAGGCCCTCTGGAGAACTTCCAGAACTTCCAGGAGGCCAGTTTTTCATCCTCCCTGAGCCACCTCACAGGCCCTGCACTTACCTGGGATCCAAAATTGGCCACATGGGGACTCCTAGGAGGGGCAGGGCAGGCGGGATCAGCCAGTCATTGCAACTACCAGTTTGGCAAACCAGATGTAAAATTAACATCCGGTTCACCCAAATCGGTGTGAACCAGTATTAGCCCACCTGTGCCCATGAGGTGCTCAATTCGCCCCACAGGACTGCTCCTGAAAATAGCAAAGGACCGACCTGTGACACCTTTGCCAGCAAAACTGGAGCTCAGGTTTTTTGATGGCAGAGGGCTGCAGGAAGCCATCGTGGCTGAGAATGGAGCCTTGATGAGTGATGTCATGCTGGCCATGCCCCCACCTGGCCATGCCCCCCAGCCACTCCCCCCCAAGGTTGAACACAACTCTGATGTGACCCTCAGTGAAATAGAGTTTGAAACCACTACTCTAGCATTATGGAGAAGATAGATAATCAGGGGTGGGCGACTATAGATTTACCCAGGTTTGGGCGAACCCGTAACTAATGTTATGGCAGGTTTGCTAAATACCACCCTAACTTTCTTTCGTTATACCACCATCTTGTCCATGTGTCTTGGGGCCCACCAGCTGTCAGCGGAGCTGGCGCAGGACTCTGATGAGGAGGAGGTTGGGGAGGAACTCGGGCCAGTCCTGGAGTCTGGGGAAGGCTCTGATGGAGGCTCTGGATCAGAAACAGAGAGAGGGCCAGGGCCGTCCAACATTTCTCAGCTACCTTTGGAGGTCAAGATAAGTGGGGAAGAAGATCAACTGGAGCCTGTTCCAGATGTGCGTATGCACAGAGCTGTCAAGAGAGGACAACAATTACGAAACAGAAGTCAACTCAGGAAGAAAGGCACACATGGACATTGAATGGGGCCTCCTTGGGGAATAAATAGAAGCAAAGGGGGAGTGGTAGCTGCAGGAGACAATTAGTTCATATTTCTTTTAGAATATTTGCTTATCAGAGTTCATGCCTCACAGAGACTCCTTGCCAGGTATTTAATGTATAGCTCTGCGACTGGACGATCTTGGCCTGGCAACTATCCAAGGACTGATAAGGTCTGTTCTTGCAATTAAGCCTTGGAAGGATTATTGCCAGGACTTTTCTGTGTGTGAATGCCACAAATTCACAGTAACTAAATAAAGAGGGTTTTGTTTTTTTTTAGACAAGGAGTCTGTATCTTGGTTCTGCTAAGCCTGGGTCAGAACAAAGTATATCTGGACAATTATGCCAATCTACAGATTACATTTCCCCTGCAAGTTAATTGGTATAAAACCCACAGTGTAAAAGAACTGTAGTTAGGAAAGAAAAAGAAAGAAAGAAATAGAAACATGCTGATTAGCATGTAAAATTTTAATGAGATTCTGTTTTGATAGCAAAATGAGAGAGTTATGATATAACTTCCAGCAAATATTTTGCTTAATTAATGAATTTCAATAATTAATAGCATTATCTAACACTTAAGGCCCATTACTGAACCCACTTTGAATTTCTGCCTCTTTTAATGAGGCTGTTTTGAAGAAAGTGTGAACTTCTTCAAAGTAAGCATTATTTTCTCACAAACTCCCTCAAAGCATTTGTTAAAATAAACCATGGTAGCAGATCTTAACAAAAATAATTGCCTTAAAGTCCAACGTATATACAGGCTGATCTCAACACACAAGAGTTCATTTAGTGGTCATTCAAAGTTATAACAACACTGAAAAAAGTGACATGAGTATTTTTCAAACTTATGACCAATGCAGCATCCCCTTGGTCATGTGTGTTGTGGCCAGCCAGTGGCAGAGCTGGTGGAAGGCTCAGATAGTGAGGAGGTTAAGGAGGAACATGGGCTAGTCCTGGAGTCTGGGGAAGGCTCGAATGGGTGCTCTGTATAGGAGGCAGAGAGGAGGCCAGGGTCACCTGACAGTGATCAGCTGCCTTCGGTGTCAGAGATCAGTGGGGAAGAAGAACAGCTGGAGCCCGTTCCCAATGTGCACATGCACAGAGCTGCCAAGAGAAAGGAACAGTTAAGGTACAAGGGTTGATGCGGGAGTAAGGGTACAGGTGGACAGGAAATGTGTGGCTGGTGGACCACAACAGTTAATTCCATTTTTGTCAATAATGAAATATTTATCACATTGAGTTACCTTGCCTGGAATTGTCCCAAACTGGGTTGTCGTGTGGTGAGTTGGCTCATGGTGAGATGGTAGTGGCGAGATGGCCATGCCAGGTATGCATGCATGCATGTATATAGCAAGTGTATTTGTGTGTTATGTATGGATATGGAGATTATGTATGTGTGTGTGTGTGTGTGTGTGTGTATTTGAGGGGCTGCCACAAAGAAGAGGGAGTCAAATTATTCTCCAAAGCACCAGAGGGCAAGACAAGAAACAATGGTTGGAAACTGATCAAAAGAGAGAAGCAACTGGAAATTAAGGAGAAACTTCCTAACAGTGAGGACAATTAACCAATGGAACATACATGCACGAACACACTGTTGTGGTTTGTTGGCAGCAGGTGTGGATGGCTGAGGTCTTGGAGAGCGAGGACTCAGGTAAGGGGCCTGTGTGTGATGCAGGGATGGGGCCAGGACCATCAGGGAGTGAAGTACTGCCATTGGAGATTGTGGGGGCTGGCAGCAGTGATGAAGAGGTTCCCGAGGAGCCTGTGCCCAGTGCGCATGCACACGGGGCTGCTCAAAGGAAAGAGCAGCTGCAGCAGCATGGGAGACTTGGGAGTAAGGCTGCAAGGTGATGGCCCCTCCCTTAAGTGATAAAAGCCAGCTGAGAAACTGGAGCTCTTTGCAGGAAGCAAATAAGTTTTTGCATTCAAGCCTGGTGGACGTTCGGTGTTATGGACTAAGCCAACGCAGCAGTAACAACCCTAAATAGCTTTACTTTGCAGCAGGCTTGTAATCTTGCACTCCTCATTGGCCCGCAAATAGCGAGTTGTGATTGGTTGTTTCTGGCCAGTCTGATTGGCTGTTAACAGGCCCCTCTAATTGGACACTTGTGAAAGCGGTAAACTCAAATCATTGGTTGTTTTGACAGCAGCCAGCTCTATAAAAGAGCTGCTGCTACCCAAGTATTTGCTCTGTTCTTTTTTTGCAATAAAGAGTTGAAGTCACCGTTCGATGCCTCGTCTCCGTTCCTTGCGCCCATGCTCAGGACTTAACACTGGCTACGAGGATGGGATACGGTGACGATAGAGCTAACTAAGTACACATCGAACAAGACAGAGCATGTGGCTGAAGAGCGCACGCAACAAACGGCAAGATGACCAGCGGCGCCATACCACCTGCTCCTTTCGACCCAGCAACCGAAGACTGGGACTCGTATATAGATCGTTTTCAGATGTTCCTAGAGACCAACAATTTAAAAGATGCTACTCCTGGCAAGAAACGAGCGGTGTTCCTGACTCATTGTGGCCCCGCCATTTTCAAAATGGCTAAAACACTTGCCAAACCGGGGGAAGTGAAGACCATGGATTGGGATAACCTCACCCTGATCCTCCAGGCCCATTACACACCCGCAGTACCTACACTGATATGAAGACATGAGTTTTACCAGAGGGACCAACGGAAGAACAAGAGCGTTGGGGATTTCGTAGCTGACCTCCGGAACCTAGGAGGCCTTTGTGGTTTTGCAAACCTTGAGGAAGCCCTGAGAGACTACATAGTTCTGGGATTAGATGCACCACACGTGTAGAGTAAACTTATGGTGAAAGGCGACATCAGCCTTGCAGATGTCATCGCCGACGCTACTGCCGCAGAAGCAACCAGGAAGTCAGCTGCTTGAATTTGCTGAGCGAACGCACCACTTCGCCAACTCGTTAATGATAGCCCGCTCGCTGCTGAGAAGCACGCTATCACCACCCACCACAAAGACCTCGAGTCATCCTCAGACAGTGAGGAAGAGGAGGTCAACCGGCTCTGTTTGGAACGAGAGCAAAGGAACCAGAGACGTCCGTGCCAATGTGCTGGTTGCGGGGCAAACCACCCGCGATCGGACTGCAAATTCCTCGACGCACTCTGCCGTACCTGCGGAAAAAGAGGCCACATCGCGAAGGTCTGCAGAAGCAAGCGAGAGTCCAGTCCCAGCCGAAGGGAGAACAACCTCCACTGGGAGACAGGCAAACCTCCTGAGAATTGGGACCGCCTGAACCACCAATGGAACAACCACTACTACTACAGAAATCAAGCATCTGCCTCTTCAATGAGATGAGAAGAGGCCCACCAAACCATTATTATCGGCCACGCTTCATCGTTCGATGCAAGAAAGATCCGCGTAAGGGTTACTATTGAGAATCAACCGTGCGTGATGGAAGTCGATTGGGATCATCCCTATCGATGTTATCCTGGAAAACCCTCAAACAGCTGATCCCTGCCATCTGCCGCCAGGAACTCAGCACTCAACGAATCATCCTAAAAGACTACCAGGGAAACAGAATTCCAGTTGTCGGTTCCAGCCACGTCCAAGTATTCTTCAAGGACCGCACCACGATGCTTTCCCTGACTGTCGTCGATCGTGACCAACCCAGTTTGTTAGGGTTACAGTGGTTCGCCCCACTCGGGATTGAACTAGCCAGCATACACCAAATCAGAAGCGATGACTGGGAAGAGGCTCTCATCCAGGAATTCCAGGACGTGTTCACAGGAACATTAGGCAAGTACAAGGGGACCCCTATATCGTTTAATCTCAGCCCCGATGTAGCTCCCATTCGGCTTAAGCCTCGTCAGGTACCTTTTGCCCTCAAGCAGAAGATCAACGAGCAGCTAGATAAACTGATAGCCCAGGCATATTGGAACCGATTGACCATGCCCATTGGGAAACTCCAATAGTAACACCCATGAAGCCAGATGGTTCATTAAGAATTTGTGGGGATTACCGGGCCACCCTAAATCATGCTCTTTAACAGAGCGCTTACCCAGTACCGGTGGTCCAACACCTTCTTCACTCCCTGGTTGGCAGAAAAATATTTGCGAAATTGGACTTAGCTCAGGCGTACCAGCAACTACCTGTAGATGCGACAACTGCAGAAGCCCAGACAATAGTTACACATAGAGGCGCCTTCAAGTGCAATAGACTCCAATTCGGAGTAAGCGTGTCGCCTGGCATTTTCCAAAGTTTGATGGAGAGACTATTACAAGGCATAAAAGGCATCATGCCTTACTTTGATGACGTCCTAATAGCTGCCCCCACTAAAGAGTTATTAGTATAACGACTCAGAAAAGTTCTTCAGAAATTTAAAGATGCTGGTCTGAAAGTAAAAAGGGACAAGTGTCAACTTTGTATGGAGAGAGTGGAGTTCCTTGGATACCTTCTCGACAGACAGGGAATCTACCCCACCGAAAAAAAACTAACTGCAATCAAAAACGCCCGAGACCTAGGAATAAGACAGGCCTCCAAGCCTTCCTGGGACTCATTAACTTTTATAACATCTTCTTGCCCCAGAAGGCAACCGTAGCCGAGCCCCTACATAGACTTCTCGACAAAAAGGCTTCCTGGGTCTGGGGACGGCGTGAAGAGAGGGCATTCCAACAAGTAAAAGACCTCTTAACCTCCGATGCTGTATTGATGCAATACAACGAGACTTTACCCTTGAAGGTTACCTGTGACGCCTCACCATTTGGAGTGGGAGCCATTTTAAGCCATGTCCTACCAAATGGGAATGAGGCACCTGTTGCGTTCTTTTCGAGAACCTTGTCTAAGACCGAAAGGAACTATAGTCAACTTGATAAAGAGGCTCTTGCTATTGTATCTGCAATTAAAAGTTTCCATGAATATGTGTATGGGAGACCCTTTGCCATAATTACAGACCACAAGCTGCTACTTGGTATTTTGGCGGGAAACAAACCAACTCCCCATATCTTATCACCAAGAATGACACGTTGGTCAGAATTTTTAGCCGCCTACAATTACCAATTGCAACACCCACCCGGGGAAAACCATTCCCCACGCTGATGCTTTGAGCCACTCTCCACTACCAGACGTCATAGAGGACCCAGCTTCAACCTTAGTCGTATTGCAAATTGAAACCCTCAAATCGCCACCACTGACCGCTCGAGACATCGCCTTAGAAACAAAAAAGGACCCTGTTTTGGCACGAGTCCTCAGCTGGGTGGAACGGGGTTGGCCAGTCAGCGCACCCAATGACACATTCAAGCCATTCAGGAATCGACAGACAGAATTATTCTCCCAAAAGGGCTGCATCTTGTGGGGAGACAGAGTTGTAATCCCTGAGAAATTGCAACATAAGGTATTAAAAATGTTGCACGATGGACATCCAGGCATCGTGCGGATGAAGGCATTGGCCAGGAGTTATGCATAGTGGCCTGGGTTAGACAAACAGATAGAGACCTGGGTAGCAAAGTGCAGCAAATGCCAGGAGACTCGTTCTATTTCTCCAAAAACTCCCCCAACTCAGTGGGAAATGCCTTGAGGCCCTTGGTCCCATATCCACATCGATTTTGCGGGACCCACAAGAGGACACACTTTCCTCCTAATAGTGGATGCCTATTCAAAGTGGCTCGAAGTCCACAAGATGAAAAGCACCACCACAGTCACTAAAAAACTAAATAAGCTATTTGCTATCCACAGATTGCGAGATGTCCTGGTCTCCAATAATGGCCCCCAATTCACTGCCCTGCCATTCGAACAGTACCTGGCAGATCGGGGCATCCACCATGTCTTAACATCGCCAGCCCAACCTGCGGCCAATGGTAGGGCTGAGCGAATGGTTCAATTTGTAAAAAAGACCTTGCACAAAATGGACCACGGCGACATTAACGACAAAATAAACCGGATGCTTCTCCTCCAGCACATAACCCCAAACAGTACCACGAACAGAACCCCAGCTGAACTCCTGATGGGCCGGAAACTTCACTCGCATCTTGATCGCCTCCACCCAAACTACACGCCTGAACAATCCCCAGGATCCAGCAGCAAGTGTCGGGCATTCCAGGAAGGTGACCCCGTGTTTGCGAAAAACTTCTCGGGTGACCCATTGTGGGTCCCCGCTACAATAACACAACTTATGGGACCCCGATCCTATCGCCTACAAACGGCAGATGGTAAGATGTGGAAGCGCCACATAGACCAACTCCGTTCCAGATTAGCACCTAGTCCTATCTCAGCCCCTGAATCTCTAGCTGCGGGGGGGGGGGAAGGAACATCGAGGATGCCGAAGCAGAAATAACAATTGAAACCCAACAGGCTACACAACCAACCAGGGGATACTCACTGTCAGAAGGAGAACCAAGCCAGGGAGTGGCCTCACCGCGTGACAGCACTGCAATGGAAACAGATCCAGGGAACCCAGAAGACAGCACTGGTGTAAGCAGGGAAAACAGCCCAGGGCCATTCGAAGGAATAGCGGGAGAGTTTTCACCATCCAGCCCAGCTAGCAGCCCACCGGAACCAGAGCCAGGACAGAAACTGGTGGAACAACGTAAGTCAAGCAGACAGGTGAAGCAACCTGCCTACTTACGAGAATATGTCACCCCACCCCTCAGACGGAACCTAGGGGGGAGGGATGTTATGGACTAAGCCAACGCAGCAGTAACAACCCTAACTTTGCAGCAGGCTTGTAATCCTGCACTCCTCATTGGCCCGCGAATAGCGAGCTGTGATTGGTCATTTCTGACCAGTCTGATTGGCTGTTAACGGGCCCCTCTGATTGGACGCTTGTGAAAGCGGTAAACTCAAATCATTGGTTGTTTTGACAGCAGCCAGCTCTATAAAAGAGCTGCTGCTGCCCAAGTATTTGCTCTGTTCTTATTTCACAATAAAGAGTTGAAGTCACCGTTCGATGTCTCGTTTCCATTCCTTGTGCCCATGCTCAGGACTTAACATTCGGAATATCTTGGTTGGTGTTTGGAGACTCTTTGTGTTTGAAATATTTCTTAGTAACTTTATCTGGTGTTCTTGGCAGCCTTGCACCATCTTGGCAAGGCTCGTTCTTATCAGAGATAATTAGTTTGAAACAGCCTTTTAACCATGAAGAAATGGAATTCGTAAAGAATCATTAAAAGATTTTTCTGTTACCTCTGTTTCCTGTTTGTTTCCTTGGAATAAGATTTGGGTCAGAACACACACACACACACACACACACACTTTCTTTTGAGAGTAGGCAATAGAATTTCATTTTTAATGTGTGCCATTGTGCTCACAGTAGAAAACGATAATAAGGTTTATCTTATCTTATCAAAGTTGTTGAATAACAGGACAGTGATTTTTCCTGCAGATATTCGTATGCATCCATCCATCGACACATACATATCTATCTATCATATAGGGCAATAGTGCAGAAAAGGAGGAAGAAAGGGAAGTATTCTTGAGTTGGTAGCTTGGTCTGGAAGCCTATTGGCATTTAAAACCTTTCTGCTAAAATTTGCATTCTGCAATGCAGAGCATCAAGAAAATAATCTTTTTTTTTTTTTCATTACTGTGTGATTTAGTAAACTTTACAGTATTTTTTTTTTCTCCCTGCACAGATTCTGCTTGGTGTTCAACACTGTTGCTTGCATCAATTATCGCTTTCTTGTTTTACAAGGCAGAATCCCCCTCCTTCTTCACTACAGTATTAATGTTCTGGCTGTGCTGTTTGGGATCAATGCATTCCACATCTTTAAAATATTAATTCATTAAGTTCTTTGCCAAAAAGGAACTGGTGGTTGTTTTTATGTATTGATGGGTGTGATGATCCCTGACTTCAGATGGATATTGAAAAGGTAACATGACAATGTTCACTTTCAAAAATAAGATCAAAGCATACTTTGTGAAAGTTTACAGTTTCAAAACACAATTTATAATACGATTTGAGGTTTTGTCGTAATGCTTTGAGCACTAAAAGAAGCTCTGATTGAATCAAATCAGATTTGTTAATGTTTTGATATGAACAACACAAGATGCTCAGATTTCATGCTAGGTTATTAAAAAGTTTGAATACTGTTAAGACAAAATTTGACATTACCTAAGTTTCTTAGATTTTCATAGGGGAGATCAGTTTCATTCTTCCCTTCCCTTATTAGGCACAGAATATACTTACCTGTGGCTGGCCTTGATCCATGTTTATTTATTTATTTATTTATTTGAACTAATGAGACATTTGGGGAAAATAATTAGTAGAGGAATGGAATTTTCAGCAGAAAATGTCAGAAATGAAATTAATATGCTTACTAACATTTTTGGAATCTTCTTCTTTCACAACTACTCAAATCAGTGCATTTCCACTTCCCCTTTCACCTTCTCTCTGCCCCACCCACCAAATTTTAACAATGAAATAAAGATCCTCCTCCTCTTTTAATGACTCCATAATCCCTTACAGGGTGGAGTCTCGGCCACTGAGTAGAGCTGAGTGTTTACCGGCCGGATGCCCTTCCTGTCACCAATGCAGAGGTTTTTTTTTTCCCAGCAGATATTCCCAGTGTGTCCAGAGAGAGAAATATCTGCCTCTACCTAGGATTGAACTCACAGCCTTCTGATTGTGAGGTGAGACCTCTACCTCTAGGCTTCCGCACCACTCTAACAATGAAATAAAGATCTATTTAAAAAATCAAATATAATAAGACGCCTTCAGAAACAATTTTACGAAGGTATAGAAATATTGGAGTATACATTAAGTAAATTGCTCCCAAATTATAGGGGGAAATTCACATTTTTTTCCTCTGGTATATTTTTATCATATTATCTGTCAAACCACTTCAATGTTTTCCCAGATTGCTTTGTCATGTGACACTTAGAAACAATTAGTAAATTAATCTTTGCAGGAAGCTAAAATCCAAGTTTGAATCAATGGTATCTATATAGTCAAGGGTTAAGGCACAAATATATTGTTTCCATACAATAAACCAATCCCTAGGTGTTATGGTTAGCCAGCAGCAGGTGCTGATGGCTGAGGAGAACGAGGACTCAGATATGGGGCCAGAACCATTAGGGAGTGGACTGCTGCCTTCAGAGATTGTGGGGGCTGGCAGCAGCAATGAGGAGGTTCCTGAGGAGCCTGTGCCAAGTGCACATGCACGCAAGATTGCTCATAGGAAAGAGCAGTTACAACAGCATGGGTGAGTCAGGAGTAAAGCTACAAGGTAATGGCCCCTCCTTCAAGAAAATAAAAGCTAGCTGTGAAATGAACATACTTTGCATAAGGAAAAGACATTTTGAAACTCAGCCCCATGGACATTCCAGTATCCTGAGTTTGTATTTAAAGATTCTTGTATTGCAAATTATTTATTGTCTGTTATTGTTTGGCAAGTCTCACACAGTTTGGCAAGGCTTGTGCTTATTACAGCTAATTATTTTGTAAAAGCATCACAAGGTTTCTGTTCCTTTCAGATTGTGTTTGATTTGTTGGAAAAGGTAAGTCAACTAGCTATTTACACAAGATGTAAATGCACTCCTACAAAGGACAGAAGATTTACACTGGAATAGAGTCAATGATGAAGCTAAGAGTCTCTTTCAATTCACAAAGGTTCTCAAACCCGAACTACAGGGATTATTATAGCCCTTAATGACATCTATGAAGATTCTCAGTCATCCAGGTCATGATTGTCCCAAAGGTGGTTTTTCCAAAGGCAACTGGACTTGCCAAAAACTGGAAAGAAAAAGAAGTGCTGACTGTTGAAGAATGGATTTTGAAATTGATCCAATTAGTGGAGATGGTGAAAATAATTGCTTTGATTAGAGATTAAATGGACTAGACAGCTATAGAAAAGCCAGGAAACCATTTGTGGACTTTCTACATGCTAAATATAATAACAGATGGTTAACAGAGAGATTTGAAGATTAGTGTAATGCAGGGGTCTTCAAACTTGATAGCTTTAAGACTTGTGGACTTCAACTCCCAGAATTTCTCCTCCAGTTATGTTAGCTCAGGAATTCTGGAAGTTGAAGTGCACAAGTTTTAAACTTGCCAAGTTTGAAGACCCTGGTGTAATGTCCACCTCAACCTGCTGATGGATTGCTCTCTCTCTCTCTCTCTCCCCCTCCCTCCCTCCCCTCTCTCTCTCTCTCTCTCTCCCCCTTCCTACCTACCTGTCTATCCATCCATCCATCCATCCATCCATCCATCCATCCACCTTCCTTTCTACCTACCTACTTACCTATCCATCCACCCACCTACTTACTTACCTCCCTTCCACCCATCCCCCTCCCTCCCTCCCATCCCTCCCTTTCTCTCTCTCTCTCTCTTGTATCTATCTACAAACTATCTATCTCAATTTGTAAAAGGAGAAGATAAATTATTCCTTTTTCTTTTCTTTTAGCACTCAGCCAGGGTGGCTCCTACATGTTAAATGTTAAATCTAACTGACCATTTTCCTTCTTTTTTTGCACACTATGGGTCTTTTTTTTTTTTTTTTTGCTTAATTTCATTTTATTTGTTTTACTGTTATGCATTTTATTCTCTATGATAAAACAATACGTTTATTTATTTATTTATTTTTAAAAAGGCAACTGGACTTTTCTCTGAAGAAGCTTCTTGAGTGAGAAGTCCTCAATGGAAAAACAAAGTTCCAATTGCCTTTTGGAAAAAAACAGAAACACCTTTGGGACAATCCTTAGTGATGTTCAAATCTCAAGTAAAGAGATTGAGATGCCCCTTAGTTAATCTTATTTCTAAAAAAAAATCTCTCTCATTTGAAATCGCTGTCATAGAAAACACTATTTCAGTCTCGTTCTCCTTCAACGTGACAGAATTTGCATAACATTTGTGTGTGTAGATTGCATTTTAATGCATGTGATTGCCATGTGACTGCCATTTAGAATGTGCCAGAGCTCTAGAGAGAGAAAGATTGTGACCAGAGTGTCATAAAATTTGAGAATTAGAATGAAACAGGTTCAGAAGAATCTATTGTTCTTCTGTAAGTGGACCTCATTCACTGCCCAGAGGCAACTATATGAGGACAAATCATTAATTGCAAAGATTGCTGGGAGGTGGGAGATACTTCTAATGTTATCTACCGGATCCCTTGCATTCATTGCCCTTGTAACTACATAGGATATATAGGGAGGAAGCTAATCATGAGATTTCAAGAATACAAGCGAGCGATCAAACTCATTGGTAGCCTCATATTGCAATGAACAAAGACCTTCATTCAATTTCACAGCTACTAAGATTGTTGGATGAGCAGGTACAAAAACAGCCAGAGAAACGATTGAAACCTGGGAAATGGGCCCCTCGTCAGTCAACAGGAGTGCTGATTTACCACCAGCTCATCAAATACTTAGGAGCTAAGACTTGGCAGCACAAAGAAACAACAGCCGATTGCTACAGCCATTGACACACCAAACAACCAATAGCTGGAATATAAATTCCAAGCATAGAATAGCCCAAAGAACATATTACAGAAGACAGAAATCCCCTGAGAATGAGCTCTATCACAAGTCTGAAAGCTTGGAAGACTAAACTTCTGGCCTGGATGACCGACCCATATTGGAGCTTGCAGAATCTATTTTATTATGTGCAAATAGAAATATACTCCAAATTGTTATCAAGCGTGGTACTAATACCACTCTATAAAGCCTTAGTAAGACCACACCAAGAGTACTGCATCCAGTTTTGGTTACCACACTATACAAAAGATGTCGAGATGCTAGAAAAAGTGCAGAGAAGAGCAACCAGGATGATTAGAGGACTGGAGACTAAAACATACCAAGAATGGTTACAGAAATTGGGCTTGGCTAGTCTAGTGAAGAGAAGGACCAGGGGATACATGATAGCAGTTTTCCAATATTTGAGGGGCTACCACAGAAAGGAGGGGGTCAAACTATTTTCCAAGGCACCCAAAGGCCAGACAAAAAATAATGGATGGAAACTGATCAAGGAGAGATTCAACCTAGAAATAAGGAGAATTTTTCTGACATGAGAACCATCAACCCATGGAACAGAAGTTGCCTTTGGAAGTTGTAGGAGCTTCATCACTGGAGGCTTTCAAGAAGACATTGTCATAAATGGAGTAGAGTCTCCTGCTTGGGCAGGGGATTGGACTAGATGACCTACAAGGTCCCTTGCAACTCTGTTAATCTGCATCTGTATCTATTCTAGCCTGTATTCAACTTTGAGTTTTGAGCAAATTCATTACCTGCCCAACTGTTATGTTTACAGCCACTCATATTGGGAGCACTGATTTGCATTTTTTTTTTTCCTGTAGAACATGTCCTCGGTGTTGTGAGGCCCAGAAAAGAATTTGATGATCTGCAACTCTCATAGCATCTGACATATTAATTAGATAATTTTTTTTCCAGTTTTAATTTCAGAGAAGCAATAGTTCAAAGCATTTAATTAAGAGAAAGATGATATGGCACTGTAAAAGTTTTACAAGTGAAGTTGGAATTTAGATCATTCAGTTGTGGCATTCAGTTTGAAAAAAAAAAACACTCATTACAAAGAGATACATGCTTGTCTTCTCTAATAATGCTTTTCTGTTGCCAGCAGTTGAAATCAACCACAACATGTATTTTGAAGTGGATTTTGGCAAATGAAAACAAACAATTTAAAAAGTCATTTCTATAGATAGCAATAGCACCTGGACAGACAGACACACACACACACACACACACACAAAAAGAGAAAGAGAGAGAGAGAGAGAGATATTCTTGTATATTTGAAGAAGTTCCTGAAGGCCTCTGACAGCAAAAAGAAGGCCGGGAGCAATGCACGCAAGTGAAGTTAGTCAATGGATGACATCCCTCTGTGTTGTGGTTTGCCAGAAGCAGGTGTGGATGGCTGAGGTCTCTGAGAGTAAGGACTCAGATGAAGGGCCTGCATGTGAGGCAGGGATGGAGCCAGGACCATCAGGGAATGGAATGCTGCCCTCAGAGATTGTGGAGGCTGGCATCAGTGATGAAAAGGTTCCCAAGGAGCCTGTGCCCAATGTGCATGTGCGCAGGCATGCTCAAGGAAGAGTATCTGCAGCAGCACAAGTGACTTGGGAGAAAGGCTGCAAAGTGATGGCCCCTCCCTTAAGGGATAAAAGCCAGCCCTCAGAGGTGGGATTCTTTGCAGGAAGCAAAGAAGTTCTATCAATTCTAAGTTCTTGTGGAAGTCCGGTCTATTCTGGTTTGTTTTCAGAGACTTTTGGTTTTGGATATTTCCCTGCAATTAATCTTGTGTTCTTGGCAGCGTTTCACAACCTTGAAAGGACTTACTCTTATCTGGGACAGTTAACTTTAATAACTCTTTGCTGTGAATGAACATAATTCACAGAGAATGATATATGCAGGTCTTGGCGTGTTTGGGTCTTTTCCCATGTAAGATTGAGAGTATCTTGGCAACATTTCAATGAGGTCCCACTCACCATCTTCAGGCTGGTGCTTTAAGTTTTGTGCTTGTGCGAGCAAAGCGTGATCTGAACTGCTGTCTCTCTATAAATACAGGTGGGGAGGTTGGCTGTGTTGTCATTTCTTGATTGGTTGATGGAGTTGATGTTTGCAGATTAGCTGGCTTTTTCATAAGAACAT
>CM066333.1:72093467-72140967 GCA_033807585.1 Hydrophis major
AATTTTGCCAAAGTATCTATAAATCCCACCAACATTTTTACCATTCAGGACTGGACTTTAGGATGTGGAAAAGACCCAGTGAGACAACTTCAATGCTCCCAATATGGTTAGAAAGAACAATTGACTTAAAACAATTATTCTATTTGCTGAAAATTAACCTATTTGTCCAATGCTTAGGAACTTTTTAACAAATTTTGCTCATCAAAGTCAGATGATGAAAAGTTAAGTCTTTGATTTGAACTCAACCTCTGTCAGCTGCATGACAAATCATGACAACAATAATTACTGCAAAGGAATGAGATACATAGGTAACTTCAAAAGACTTCAACCTTCGAAGGCCAAGATCTCATTGTTTTGGAGTAGCTGCTCTTTTGGTGCTTATTATAGAGAAAATGCTTTTAGTAAACAATAAAGATTTACCATAAATATAAAAACAAATATATGGAAAGCAACCAGCTTTATCATATAGGGTTATCTATAATCATTTAGGGGCTCGGTGGTTAAGATGCTGAGCTTGTCGATCAGAAAGGTTGGCAGTTCGAATCCCTAGTACCGCGTAACGGAGTGAGCTCCTGTTACTTATCCCAGCTTCTACCAACCTAGCAGTTCGAAAGCATGTAAAAAATGCCAATAGAAAAATAGAGACTACTTTGGTGGGAAGGTAATAGCATTCCGTGCGCCTTTGGTGTTTAGTCATACCAGTCACATGACCATGGAGACGTCTTTGGACAGCGCTGGCTGTTTGGTTTGTAACGGAGGTGAGCAGCGCCCCCTAGAGCTGGAAATGACTAGCATGTATGTGTGAGGGGAACCTTTACATTTACCAATAATCACTTAGAATGCATCAAATTTACAACTCTGTAATCCAACCTGTTCTACATTTCTGTACATCAGGGGTGTCAAACTTAAGGCTCACCGGCTGGATCTGGCCCATGGGATGCTTAAATCTGGCCTGTGTGGCTGGCCTGGAAATATCAAAGGACTGGCCCATGGTGCCTCTGTTGGCTAAAATGGGCCATGAGGGGGTGTAGTCCCTCCCATGACCCATTTTCAGCCTCCACAGCCTCCTGCAGCACTCTGCTAGCCAAAAATGGTCTTTGCAGAGGCCCCCTTAAGTCACAACAGAGCCTGTTTTCAGCCTTCCTGGCCTCCAGCTGCACTCTGCTGGCCAAAAGAGGGCCATGCAGGGCCTGGTGGGGCCTCCGCATGGCCTGTTTACAGCTGGCAGAGTGCTGGAAGCATCCGTCCCATCTCCTCCCATACTCCCTGCCTACTCACCGGCCCATGGAAAACTACAATGCTGATCCAGCCCTCAAAGAAATCCAGTTTGACACCCCTGTTGTACATAATTTAATATGAATTCTAATACAGAACCTTCAAATAATTGCCAACAGATTTCAGCTGAAAAGCAAAGTTGCGGTGAGCTTAAAGGCTTACACTCAGAATGATTTCCACAAATGTAGAGCAGATGTTTGGGCCTGAAACAGAGCTCCCAACTAGGAATAGTCTATTATTGCAAACTCACTCAGTACATCGGGAAGATGCTTGATCTGAAAAGATGATTCCTCAGTGAAAAAGAGGAATTGTGAGAATTCAAAGTGACCTTGATTATGTGTCTGAATGGTCAAACAATTGGCAACTCCAAATCTCAACCAACAAATGCTCTGTCCTACACATTGGTAAAAAAAAAAAATCAGTACACCAAATACAAACTAGGCGGATATGACCTCATTGATGACCCTCACTCTGTCAAGGACCTCGGAGTAATCATATCTAATGATCTAAGCACTAGAGCTCACTATAACAGCATTGCTAAAAGACATTAAGAGTTGTAACTTTAATTTTACGAAGTTTCTCCTCTGGAAATATTGAATTGCAAACAAGGGCATACAAAACCTTTGCTAGACCAATACTAGAATACAGCTCATCTGTATGGAATCTGCACTGTATATCAGACATTAATACAATTGAGCGAGTCCAGAAGTATTTCATGAGAAGAGTACTACACTCCCCTGCTCACAACAGAATACCCTATATCACTAGACTTGAAATTTTGGGCTTAGTCAATCTTGAACTATGCCGCCTATGGTTGGACTTAAGCCTAGTACACAAAATTATCTGCTACAATGTCCTACCAATCAATGACTACTTCAGCTTCAACCGCAACAATACAAGAGCACACAACAGATACAAATTCAGTGTTAATCGCTCCAAACTTGATTGCAGAAAGTACGACTTCAGCAACAGGGTGCTCAATGCCTGGAATGCACTACCTGACTCTGTTGCTCCATCCTCTAAGTCCCACTCCTTTAACCTCAAACTATCCACTATTGACCTCACCCCATTCCTAAGAGGTCTGTAAGGGGCGTGCATAAGTGCACCATCATGCCTCCTGTCCCTGTCCTATTATCCCCATTTAATCGTATCTATTTCCTGTATTCTTACTCATGTTTATACTTATATCTATTATTTTGTAAGCGATTGACAAATCAAATAAATAAATAAATAAACTTGGGCAAGAGAAAGTTTCTTGGGAATAGAAGTGACCTGTACCTCTTTTAATGGCCATCAAATTTCTCCTGTGCTTGGAAATCTTTATTTAGATCCATAACCTGTGAAATTCTGGAGAAATTTAAGAAAGTGTCAGCAAATGAAGCAAATATCCTCCTCTACAAAGCCTTATATTTCCTTGAGCAGAGGTCTGGAGCAAAATCTTTCTGGCTAGTAATGCAGAGCAGCTTTTAATGCCGGCCAAACACAGAAGAAGAAGGAAACTTCTTGCCTTAGGGCAAACTGACACAGCAACCATCTTGTAACAGCCCTTTTGCCCCTAAGGTACAACTGAGATTCACAACAGCTGTAAGAATATTCCACAA
The DNA here is from genome assembly GCA_033807585.1 of Hydrophis major. Taxonomy (NCBI): domain Eukaryota; kingdom Metazoa; phylum Chordata; class Lepidosauria; order Squamata; family Elapidae; genus Hydrophis; species Hydrophis major. Next base: position 72,096,344 of record CM066333.1, read on the forward strand.
AACAGAAAGATCTTGATCCCAGCAGCTAAATTCTTATGGATTGATGAACACTGGAGGCATTCAAGATAGAAATCAAAAGAACCGGACAATTTTTTTAAAAAAACTTTCTTGGTGCATTTTTCATATTGTTCAAAATATTTTGGGTTTCAGAGTTTCAATGACCCTAATATTTATTTTATTTATTTATTTAATTTATATTGCCGCCTATTCCCCCATGGCGACTTGAGGCAGCTTATACAATGTAAAACCATACTTAAAAATAATAATAAAAAACCCAATAAAAAATAACCAAAAGAATCAAATAAATTAGTATTTGATTATAATAGCAAAGTTTTGCTACCGTAAGACAGGTTAGATTCTAAGTAGGAAGAAGTATGTGTGCGAATAATAGAACAACAGAATTGGAAGGATTCTTGGAAAAGAATAGAATAGAATTCTTTATTGGCCAAGTGTGATTGAGCATCAGGGACTGGTTCTGTGGTGAGAGATGTTTCTGCAAACCAGAATGCTGCGTGCATCCCAGGGATGAGGTTTAGCTTGTTTGCATGGTCCAGTTTCTGGCTTGTTTCAGGCTAGTGCTAGTCTATGGACTGGGGATTGGGGATCTCTGTTCTACTCAAAATCCCTGCTTAATCAGGAAACTTTATACATTTTGGACAAAATGGTGGTCCATTCTCTTCTTAAACAACCTCCAGTGTTGGAGCACACACAATTTCTGAAGGCAAGCTGTTCCATTGGTAAATTGTTCTCATCACCTGGTCATTTCTCCTTAGTTCTAAGTTGCTTCTCTCCTTCATTAGTATAGAATAGAATAGAATAGAATAGAATAGAATAGAATAGAATAGAATAGAATAGAATAGAATAGAACGAAATGGAGTGGAGTGGAAAAGGAATAGAATAGAATAGAATGGAATGGAATGGAATGGAATGGAATGGAATGGAGTGGAGTGGAGTGGAGTGGAGTGGAAAATGAATAGAATAGAACAGAATAGAATGGAATGGAGTGGAGTGGAGTGGAGTGGAGTGAAGTGGAATTGAATGGAAAAGGAATAGAATAGAATGGAATGGAATGGAATGGAATGGAATGGAATGGAGTGGAGTGGAGTGGAGTGGAGTGGAAAATGAATAGAATAGAACAGAATAGAATGGAATGGAATGGAATGGAGTGGAGTGGAGTGGAGTGGAATTGAATGGAAAAGGAATAGAATAGAATGGAATGGAATGGAATGGAATGAAGTGGAGTGGAGTGGAGTGGAAAATGAATAGAATAGAACAGAATAGAATAGAATGGAATGGAATGGAATGGAGTGGAGTGGAGTGGAGTGGAGTGGAGTGAAGTGGAATTGAATGGAAAAGGAATAGAATAGAATGGAATGGAATGGAATGGAATGGAGTGGAGTGGAGTGGAGTGGAGTGGAGTGGAAAATGAATAGAATGGAATGGAATGGAATGGAGTGGAGTGGAGTGGAGTGGAGTGAAGTGGAATTGAATGGAAAAGGAATAGAATAGAATGGAATGGAATGGAATGGAGTGGAGTGGAGTGGAGTGGAAAATGAATAGAATAGAACAGAATAGAATGGAATGGAATGGAATGGAATGGAGTGGAGTGGAGTGGAGTGAAGTGGAATTGAATGGAAAAGGAATAGAATAGAATGGAATGGAATGGAATGGAATGGAGTGGAGTGGAGTGGAGTGGAGTGGAATGGAATAGAAAAGGAATAGAATGGAATGGAATGGAATGGAAAAGGAATAGAATGGGATGGAATGGAATGGAATGGGATGGGATGGGATGGGATAGAATAGAATAGAATAGAATAGAATAGAATAGAATAGAATAGAATAGAATAGAATAGAAAATAGGATAGGATAGGATAGGATAGGATAGGATAGGATAGGATAGGATAGGATAGGATAGAAGAGTTGGAAGGGACTTTGGAGGTCTTCTAGTCCAACTCCGTGTTTAGGCAGGAAACCTATACCATTTCAGACAAATGGTTATCCAATCTCTTCTTAAAATCTTCCAGTGTTGGAGCATTTATAACTTCTGGAGGCAAGTTGTTCCACTGATTAATTGTTCTACCTGTCAGAAAATTTCTCCTTACTTCTAGGTTGCTTCTCTCCTTGATTAGTTTCCACTCAGGACTTCTTATACTTCTTCCTTCAGGTCTTTCAGAGAATAGCTTCACTCCCTCTTCTTTGTGGCAGCCTCTGAGATATTGGAATTAGTCCTTCTTTTCAGTAAACTAGACATACCCAATTTGTATGGGAGAGAGGAGAGGTTGCTGCTCTCTGGAGAGAAGAAGCAATGCAAAAAAACATTAGAGTACTTATGTTTAACTGAACCATTGGCAGTTTGCCGAACACTTTAACTCTATATGTAATGTATTAAGTTGGGGCAGGAGGCAGTAAAGACCACGGAGGAGAGGTGAGAAGAAAGCCTCAGGGATAATATAGCAACAATAAACAGATTATTGTTGACTGTAATTCTGGCTCACCCTAGTCCAAAATCCTGGGGTTCTGAGCTTCATTTGCAGTTATTGTCATCCTCAATGAAAAAGAAAGATTGTTTTGCACCAACATATTTTGACATTTATTCATCTCCACTTTGGTTGAAGGCAGATGACGCAATGCCTTGGGTGAGGCTTGAAAATTACTATTTCAGTACCAGCAAATCCACTTGGAAAGTTAAGAACCAGAGCGTTAAATCCACCAAGAAGACAATGTAGATTCAGTTTAAGCAAGGCAGCTGCTTGAAAGGCGTGTGGTTTTGTACGTGCAGATTTGCTTTTTAATTACATATGAATCAAACAATGAATGCGTATGCATACAAAGGGTTGAAAGTATCTAATGATCCAATTGCAAATTCTTTCTAAAGAAGTTGATTAAAAAGCTTTGAGCAAAAAGCTTTGAATCCTGTTTCCAGCTCTACGTGCAAATACTGTAGGATTTTAGAAGCAAATTTGAATTTAGGGGAACTATTCTACAACCAACATAAAATAAAGGAATTGGAAGGAACCTTGGAATTCTTCTAATCCAACCTCCTGCTCTCGCATGAGACTCTGCTCCATCTGGGACATATGGTTGTCCAGTCTCTTCTTAAAAGCCTCCAGTGATGGAACATCCACAACTTTTTCTTTTCTTTTCTTTTTCTTTTTCTTTTTGTATATGTTTTATTCGTAGTTTTCCTTTAACAACCAACATATTTTGTGGACAGTAAAATGACTGGGTCAATATATTTTTTACACAATTCAATAATAATAATAATGCAATTACATATACAGATTTTTTTTTTCCCCTTCCAACTTCTAACTTAATCTAATATCCACAACTTCTGAAGGTAAGGTAATCCACTGGTTGATTATTCTCACTGTCATAAAATTGGAAAGTGCCCTTTTGATAAAAATGATTTGGAATAGTTTTTTTTTTTTCCCAGTTAATTCAGTGGTGGGCTTCAAAAAAATTACTACTGGTTTTGTGGGCGTGGCTTGGTGGGTGTGGCAGGGGAAGGATACTGCAAAATCCCCATTCCCTCCCCACCCCGCTAACCTGCTTTCCAGCTCCGTTCTCCTGTGCAGGGCAAACAAAGAATGTCCAGCTGATCAGCTGGGACTTGGGAGGCAGAGAATAGATGGAGGCAGGGCCCAATCAGAGGTGTCATTTGCTGGTTCTCTGAGCTGCACAAAATTTCCGCTTTTGTTCGGGTATTTTCCCACGTCATAGTAGTGGTGCTTTTAAAGTTGTAGCAACGTTTCAGCAGAATCTCATCTGCCATCATCAGGCTTCTGTATAATATAGGCTTCTGTACAGTGTTCGTCTGTGAGTCAGACTTTTACAGTGGTTTCAGATTTAAATTTGGGGCAGCCTATTGCTGTGACAGAATGGTTTTTTCTTCATCCTGATTGGTTGAGAGTCTTGGTCTGTGTTTATTGGTCTTGGAGTTTGCTGTGTTCTGCTTCTAATATCTTCTGTCTTTTTTTTGGGGGGGGGGGGGGGGAGAAGCCTGATGATGGCAGATGAGGTTCTGCTGAAACGTTGCCACAACTTTAAAAGCACAACTACAATGACGTGGGAAAATACCCGAACAAAGCTGAATGCCATACATGTAAGTACCCGCGAAAACTTAAGAAAACACACACACACACACACACATACAATACATATATATATATATGGAAGGCTCGTTGTTTAGGATTGTTTATATATATATTAATTACTTCAACAGCAAGGACCAATAAATTTTCCATTTCATTCAACTTTCTAAAACTTTCTCTTTCTATCTCATCCAAGAAGGTAGACTGTAGATATGAACAAACTCAGTACTCCCATTCTTTGCAGTGTACACTTACTGCACTACTCTGCCTTCTTGTTCCACTGAATCCTAAGGAACAATAATGTCAGTCCTGTAGCTGACCTGACCAAGGCCATTTTGAGGCTTCAGTGTTACCACACTGGAGCTGAGGGATACGGAGGAGGGAATAGAGATAGCTGGGGTTTTGTAGACAAAACAAAATACTTTCTCCTGGGAACCAAGGACATTCCCACAGGTGGTCAGAGAGAGGAGTGACATTACCAGGCAACCGGAGGGCATCCTGATTGGACCATGTGACTGATTGTTTGGGGAAGGGGAAAAACTTTCACTTTTAATTAAGTGAAAAATGCGGGAACATTCAGAGTCAGTTTTCACCAGCTTGTGCCAATATGATATGTCTAATAAAGCTATTCTTTGAGGAACCTACTTGCTTTGGAGTTCTGTTTGCTATGGTGTATTGTTTGGAACCCCGACAAACAGACTATTTGGAGACATCTATGTCAATGGAAAACAGTGTGAGATCAGAAGATGTGGAGAGACCAGGCCCATAGAATCACTAAGAGCCAGGCACAACTGAATGGATATCATCATCATCATCATCATGATAATGTCAGTGTAAAACATCTCCAAATATCTTATGCTCTTCACACTGTCTGTTGTGGTCTGCCAGCAGCCTGCAGAGATGGTAGCAGAGTCAGACAGTGGGGAGGAACATGGGCCAGTATCTGGGGAGGACTTGGATGAGGGTCCTGTATCTGATACAAAGATGGGGCCAGGACCATTTTGAAGTTGTGTGCTGACTCCGGAGCCTGCAGAATCTGACATCAGCGAGGCAGAGGAACAAGGGGAGCCTGTTCCCAGTGTGCACATGTGCAAAGCTGCCAGAAGGCAAGAACAGTTAAGACAAAAGGGGCAACATGGGAGTAAGGCTTAGAGGTGATTGGCCCTCCCATAAAACATAAAGGAGGAGCAAAGGGACAGGAACCATTGCAGGAAGCAACTTTGTTCACTCTGTTCAGATTTAACCTTGAAGCTCTGAGTGGACTTTGTAGTCCGTTTGGCTTTTTACAGTTACTTTGACACTTTAGTTGTTGGCAGCAATTCAAAGGAGATAAAAGTGAGTGCTTATCTGGAGAGATCGTTTGGGACTCATTACAGGTTGGGAATAAACATAATTCCCAGCTGCTGAAATAAAAAGAGGGTTGTTTGGATTAACCATGTGATTAATTATGGTCTTAGGAAGCCTTGGTCAGAACACTGTCTACCCAGAATGGTTTCAAGCAACAGAAATCCATGGCCACCTATTGAAATGGTGCTCCCAACGTTGTCTAATGCAAAACCAGTTTAAAGGGTCTTGGTAATCCATGGGGGGATCATTAAGAAATCCCCATCTTCATCATAAAATGACTGCTGCATATTTCACAACATCCATCGCAAGCCACAAAAGTTGTAGTAAAAAAAAAATGTGTTTGGAATGTGTTACTCAATTGAGTCAGGACTTCTTTTTATCTTCTTGTTTCAACTCTCTTGCCATACTGCCTCCAGACCATAAATTCTCCTCCTGGTATGTCTGGAAAACTTTTACCACTATCTTGCAACCTCAGTGGAGAGTCACCGTCTTTTCCCTTAGGCAATATAATGGAATGTATTGATTGTGTTTCTGGAATCAGCCTTCCTTCCTAAACTATTTTTTTCTCCCACTGTAGTAGAATGAAACCCTTAACAAATGTTAAGGCTAGACATGTGACCACAAACACACCTGAACCTGGATCACATTCATGGTTTTTCATTGTTGAAAGCTGCTGACTTTCCTAAATTAAATGCCATTAATTTATTGTTTGGTTTGAGCTGGTAGAGGCAATATTTTGAACTATTGCACTAGTTAAAGTGTGATTCATATGACAGAATACATAATCAAAATGTAACTCCCACTTTGCTTTGGAGATGTGGGTGAGTCTTTAAGCAACATATCTAACTCCTTGTGAAGATATAGGGTTAGGGTTAGGCTTAGAGTTAGGGTTAGGAACAGATATACAGGTTTAAATATAACATATACCTCTTTTGCCACAGAGATGGTAGACTTAAAACCATCTCCTGTTAGAGAGTGGATCAAAATTTATGGCCACTTGTGATTTCCATTTTTAAAAGCAAGATTATTTTTGGACATTTCAATATGAAGACATGTCCCATCTGTAGCACTTACATAACATGTGAAATGAAGGAAGAGATCGTTACATGTCAACTGAAAATCCGTACTTTAACTCTGATGAATGCAACTTAATTTCCACTGTTCCTTTCTTCCTTTCTCATCTTTAACAGTCTTTTTCTCCCCTTCCTTTAATTTATACGATTAGATCTATTTGCTTCCGATGCCAAATTAAGGGAAGGACCACTCACACAGGTCTAATTCAAGAAACATGTTGGGATGGATCACTGACTAAGTTTATTTTAGCAAATGGTTACTTTCAACCTGGAAAGCAATTGTCAATGATTTGTCCTCCTGGGCCTTTTTGATGAATTCCTAACATCCTGTGGAATATGCAATGCCATCAAAGTCACTGAAAAGAGAGTCCTTGATTTGGAGAGTTCTTGGTTGGTGTAAACAGAGAGGTAAGGTCAATATCATGAGAAGTATTAGTATTGCTTTATAAAGCCTTGGTAAGACCACATCTGAAATATGGCATCTAGTTTTGGTTGCCACATTATTAAAAAAAAAAATATGTTGAAAATTTGGAACGAGTGCAGAAAAGAGCATCAGGGATGGTTAGGGAACTGGAGACTAAAACATATGAAGAAGGGTTGCAGAAATTGGATCCTCTAAAGGAAAGAAGGACTAGGGGAGACATGAAAGCAGTGTTCCAATATTTGAGGGGCTGCCACAAAGATGAGGAGGAGTCAACCGATTTCTCCAAAGCACAAGAAGGCAAGACAAGAAGCAATGGATGGAAACTAATCAAGTCGAGAAGCAACTTAGAACTAAGGAGACATTTCCTAACAGTGAGGACAATTAACCAGTGGAACAGTTTGCCTTCACAAATTGTAGGTCCTCCATTGTTGGAGGCATCTAAGAAGAGTCTGGACAGACACTTGTCTGAAATGGTAAAGGATCTCCTGTTAGTGCAGGGGGTTGGACTAGAAGACCTCCAAGGTCCTTTCCAACTCTAATATTTTGTATTCCGCATAAAACAGAATAACAAATCTAAAACTCTATCCAACTGTCTTAAGGGTGCCTTCCATAGAATTGCTTCAGCACGGAAGAAGAAGACCTTGACAAGACTCAGCACGTTGCCATCAAAATTGAAGGGCAGGTATAATCACATCCCATATGATTGTTTCTGCATGTAGAAGATGACCAGGCTGAGCCCAAGGGAGGAGGTCAAATGCATCATTAGTCTTGAGTCCTTTGGTGCCCACAAGAGATTTAACTCCAGCTCGCCTTGAACTCCATTGACTCTTATCTATCGCCAGGGTGCTTTGACTGTTAGTAGTTCAGATTCTTGTATGGAGTGTTAGCAAGCAATAAACCTCTAGTCATTTGAACCATCTCGATTTCTGGTTTATTGCCCCTCACACTACATTTGATATGACTCCACAATTAAAGCAATGGGCCCTGTTTTACTTCCTTGACCTCTCCAATGTGTTTGGTGTGCTGTACTCAAAGCCTGTTTCATGCCAACTGTGCAGGCTGGTTTCAAATTAAAGTTATCTATTGTTTTTACTTGGTGGTTTTTCCTCTGACATGTTCAGGGTCCTAGCAGAATTTCACTCCATTGCAATTGCTACTACAGGACTCTCTATCTGTTTTTTCGGATGGTTTAGGTCACTGTATTTCTATATAACTACATCTATTTCTCTCTTTCTTCACTCTGTTCTGTTTTACTCCATTTTCATAGAGAGCAAGGAAAATGTTGTGCTTAGTCTTTTGTAGCCAGCTTCTCCTCCAATACTTTTTGTAATTATTTTTGTCTTGCCTCTGGCTGTAAATTTAAAAAAAAAAAAAAGTAAAGAAATGGGTTGGCAAGATCATTGTAGAGAAGATAGTTGGACATCTTCTATGAATGATAATCGAAATCAAGGAATCATCTACTAGAAATCAATCACCTACTAGATGCATCCCCTACCATTTTTCAGCTTACTCTTAAATCTTCCTAGCAGGCTGGCTGATTGTGACTCTCTAATTTGCAGTCCTGCAAAGGAGCTTAGCTCAGCAGAAGCTCTTAACCCTCCTATTTAGCTTCTTGGCCAGAACTGAGAAAGCAGAGGGGGTGGAGGGGGGGGGGGAATAGTCTAGCTGTGAATTCCACAGGAGTACCTTAAGGCATGTCTATTCCTTTGCATTGTTCTTACAGTAGTGACACTGATGGCAGCATGAAATTAATACCTAAGGCCAAGCTGTTTCCTCATGCATCAGCAGTTTTCCATTATTCTTTCTTTCTTTCTTTCTTTCTTTCTTTCTTTCTTTCTTTCTTTCTTTCTTTCTTTCTTTCTTTCTCTTTCTTTCTTTCTTTCCTTCCTTCCTTCCTTTCCTTCCTTCCTTCCTTTTTCTTTCTTTCTTTCCTTCCTTCCTTCCCTTCCTTCCTTCCTTCCCCTTCTTTCTTTCCTTCCTTCCTTTCCCTTCTTTCCTTCCTTCCTTCCTTCCTTCCTTCCTTCCTTCCTTCCTTCCTTCCTTCCTTCTTTCTTTCTTTCTTTCTTTCCTTCCTTCTTTCCTTTCCTTCCTTCCTTCCTTTCTTTTTCTTTCTTTCTTTCCTTCCTTCCTTCCTTCCCTTCCTTTCCTTCCTTCCTTCCTTCCCCTTCTTTCTTTCTTTCCTTCCTTCCTTCCTTTTCCTTCCTTCCTTCCTTCCTTCCTTCCTTCCTTCCTTCCTTCCTTCCTTCCTTTCTTTCTTTCTTTCTTTCTTTCTTTCTTTCTTTCTTTCTTTCTTTCTTTCTTTCTTTCTTTCTTTCTTTCTTTCTTCTGACATGTAGATGCATTCTTGGTCCTGCCAGCTAAGAAGGACTTGCACATCAGCTAGGACATTTCTGCATCTGGCAGAAAATTCCAATTCACAGGGAGCCCTTGGTGCTCTCTGAGCTGGGTTGTTTTCTTGCAGAAGTTTCATTACTCAAACCAGGTAACATCACTACTGTTACTTGGTAAGGCACGTCTGCAAGAAAACAACCAAGCTCAGAGAGCAACAAGGATCCCTCATTTCAATCATGAGCTACAGATCTTCTCCTTTATAAATTCAAACTCAAAGAATGTGACTGAAGAATATTTCCATAAGGTATCTAAGACTAATGGGAGGCTGTGCATTAAAGCAGCGATGGGGGCGACTGTTGACTAACACTTTCCTTTCTTAATAGTTAGGTGCTCACAGTGTTGTTCTCGTCTCCGTTAAGAAGTCTCTGGTAAGATTTTAAACAAAAAGAGAAAAGAAACTCATGCAGGAAAACAATGGCACCATACAGTGCCTATTATTTTTAGCTCTCAGCTTTCCTATCGGCATGTTATCTTTACCAAATGCCTTTGGGGGGGATGCTAACTTAATTTATTTCTCCTAATGAAAGACCATGAAGAGGCTGCAAATAGGTTTCACAGTCACGCTGGTAGATGGAATAACAGACTAACAAAGTTGGAAGGGTCTTGGAGGTCTTCTAGTCCAACCCCTTGCTCAAGCAGGAGACCCTATACCAGGAGTGTCAAACTCCGGTTGTCACGGTGGTGTCACGTGATGTATCGGGACTTTTTCCCCCTTTGCTAAACCAGGCGTGGGTGTGGTCAACATGTGACACATCTGGTCCGCAGGCCATGAGTTTGACTGCCCTGCCCTGTACCATTCCAGACAAATGGTTGGCCAATCTCTTCTTAAAAACCTCCAGTGTTGGAGCATTCACAACTTCTGGAGGCAAGTTGTTCCACTGATTAATTGTTCCAACTGTCAGGAAACTTCTTGGTAGTTCTAGCTTGTTTCTCTTCTTGATGCATTCCCATCTATTGCTTCTAGTCTTCCCTTTTGGTACTTTGGAGAATAGCTTGAACCCTATTCTCCTAATCTACTCCATATCTGCAATCCAGTTTAACCTAAAAAGAGCCTCCAAGGGTTTCTACTTCAAGTAGGGAAGCATCTCAGTGATGCTACTGTGAAAGGATTTGCAATACTGTAAAGAATGGGTACAGATTAGAGATGTTATCAAAAAAGCAGTTATTGTGAGCAGTTAAGATTGTGGAAGAATGTGCAGGGGAATTCCTGCCATTAACTACAAGTTTGTGCAGAACCTCAACAGAAAATTGCATTGCCAGGAAGACAAATGTCTAGATGGCAAACCTAAGCCTGTACATCTACAAGGCATCTACCATGTTTCCATGAAAATATGACCTACCCTAAAAGTAAGCCCAAGCTTTATTTTTACATGTGTACCCAATATAAGTCCTACCCCCAAAATAAGACCTAGTTAAGACCTCACTCAGTCCAGGGTGCACAGGGTGGGGTGAGGTGCACGAGTAAAAATTAAGCTAGGGCGGGGATGGGGGTGGTGGAGTTACCCTACTTACCAGGCCTTGCACACCCCAACACTTGCCTTGCTGGGCCACTTTTTCTGCATCTGCTTGCCACCGCTTGCACACATGCTCTGTTATCAGCTGCAGATGCCTTTTTTGAAGGCCTCTGATGGCAAAACAAGGCCAGGGGCCACTGCATGCATCAATCCTGAACCCATTTCTTGACGACAGAAGCCTTTCATGAAGGCCTCTGACAGCAAAATGAAGGCCATGGAGTGATGCATGCAAGTTGTACAAGTGGTCATAGAAGAAATGGGCTGGCAGCAGGCTGCTGCTGTGTGGGGCTGTCAGTGCAAATTAATATATATATTTATAGACCGGGTCTTATTTTTTGGGAAACATGGTAGAACAAGTGTTTCTCCAAACTGGCACCTTTAAGTGGGGTGGACTTTAATCCCCAGAATTCCCCAGCCAGCATGCAGTTGAACTCCACCCCTCTTAAAGCCACCAAAGTTGGGAAACATGGAACTAGAATTTATAGGTAGTTCTTCACTTACGATCACAACTGAACCCAAATGTCAACTCATAAAATATTTCTCTGGTCTTTTAGAATTGCCAGCTGAAAAGGGGGGGGGAGCAGTGCATTCCATAAATGTTTCCATAATTTCTAGGTGACCAAAATTTCTGGCACGCAAAATTCTAACTGGAGAGTATGATTGATAACTCTTGGCTATGGATGTGTCCCATTGGAGAATATGAATTACGATACACCCAGGGGGTAGGGGGAAAACCAGGGTCAAGGGTGACAATGAATGATGGCCCTCAGAGTTGGTTACACCCAGGCAGTGCCAGCATGTTTACTCCTAATAAATCTTTTTTTAGATTTGAAAATCTGGCTAGAGACTCATGATTTAAATGGCGGTAACTACCAGAGCCCTGACACCAAAGTTTCTGTGGCTTAGTGAGAGGTTATTATGTGATTTATTTTGCCCCTTTTTACAAGTTTTCTTGCCACAGTTGTTAAGTGAATCGCTGCAGTTGTTCAGTTAGTAACCCGATTGTTAAGTGAATTTGGTTTTTCCGTTGACTTTGTTTCTTGGAAGGTCGCAAAAGGGGATCATCTGACCCCAGGACACTGCAACTGTCATAAATATGTGTCAGTTGCCAAGCATGTGGATTTTGATTACTCAATCATGGGGAGGCTGCAATGCAGGTAGTCCTCAACTTGCAACCACAATCGAGGCCAAAGCTTATGTTGCTAAGTGAGATGTTTCTTAAGTGAGGTTTGACTTTTCTTGCCACATTTCTGAAGTTGTTAAATTAGTAATATGGTTGTTTTCCCCTTGACTTTGCCTGTCAGAAGGTCGCAAAAGGAGATGACATGACCCCGGGATATAGCAACCATCATAAATATGAGTCAGTTGATGAATCTAATTCACCTTACCATGGGGATGCTGCAAAGTGTGTAAACTGGTCATACATCTGTGACCCAGAGTGTAACACAAATGTAACAAAATCCAAAACGTAAATAAATGTCCTTTAATGCTTCCAACTTGGCCCCACTGTTCAATAATTCTCAGTTGGAGATTAAACATACTCAAAAATAGTCTTCAAAAGAAAGCAACACAGTCCAAACTTAATGAGCAGATAGAGGTGAAATAAAAAACTAAAGTAAACTACAAGGAAGGAAATTCCCCTATGGACCAGGATAAGTAATCACCAACTTCAAGGAGTTAACAAGGCACAGTCTGTTGAAAGGATGCCAACCAAGATAACTTCAGCCCAAAATAACACACACTTTGCTTCTGGCAATGGTGTGTTGTAATCGTCTCTCTTATATACTATTCTCCCCAGCTGCAACCAATGAGGAGGATCATGTCCACGTCCTCTCTCACAAGACAAGTTGTTTATTTATCTATTTTATTTATTTATTTGATTTGTCAATCGCTTACAAGATAATAGATATAAGTATAAACATGAGTAAAAATACAGGAAATAGGTACAAATAAATGGGGACAATAGGACAGGGATGGTAGGCATGATGGTGCATTTATGCATGCCCCTTATAGACCTCTCAGGAATGGGGTGAGGTCAATAGTGGATAGTTTGAGGTTAAAGGAGTGAGGGTTTTCTTCTCCGTTCCTCCTTGCATGCCCTAGGATGCAGAAGGAATGGGCCTGGTTCTTCCTCTGACTGCCTAGCTGGCAGCCACCTCCACAACCTCTGGAGCCACACTTCCATTCCCTGTCGGCTGTTCCTCCTCTCCCTCAGACTCTGACTCTAACAAGGGCATGGCATACATCACTTGTTTGAAAGCCGTTGTAACTTCCAATGATCACTAAGTGAAATGTTATAAGTTGAGGCCTACTTGTAGTCGTAAGTGTGAAAAATGGTCCTAAGTCACTTTTTTCAGTGCCGTTGCAATTTTGAATGGTCTCTAAATGAACTGTTGTAAATCCAGGACAACCTGAAGTCCTGTGGATAACTGTGGCAGCCTCGTTCAGATAGTCCTCAGTTTATGACATTTTTATGTTAAGTTATGATGGGGCTGAAAAAAATGATGACCTATCTTCACACTTACAAGGGTCACCCTGTTCCTGTGTTCATATGTGGTCAAAATCTGGGCACTTGGCAACCAGGGGGTTTCTGACCATGCAAAGTCAATGGAATGATATAGAGCAGGGGTGTCTAACCTTGGTAACGTTAAGCCTGGAGGACTTCAACTCCCAGAATTCCCCAGCCAGCTGGCTGGGGAATTCTGGGAGTTGAAGTCCTCCAGGCTTAACGTTACCAAGGTTGGAATGATATAGAGCCTACAGCTTGAGCAAGGTCCGTTCCAAGTCTATGTTTTCCCATGGATAGGAAAATGGGGGAAAATAACCCTGTCCTTTCTGGATCTCCCCAGTTCCTTTAAAAATGTGTCATCCTCTCCTTGTTCTTAACTATCAAGATCAAATGGCTACTCAGCTTTACTTGAAATGAAAATTTGAAAAACAAATGCTGATATTAACACACAGTATTATCATTATTATTATTATGACTCTGTAAATCCCTTAAATCGGGATAGAGTTGGGGCAACTGGATGGTGCTAATAATTTACTGGCCGGATGCTTTTCCTGTCATCTATGTAGAGTTCACAGCAGATTTTTTTTTTCCTTTGTTCCCTGATAGGGAAACATTGGTTGCTGTCTAGAATTGAACTCTCAATCTTCTGAGTAATGGGGAAGTGTATTTACCAGTAGGCCACTACACTGCTCATTTTCACAAAGAATCAATGCCTATAAAAACTTTTCTAGAGGATTAAAAGTAACTTTATTATGAGAAACATGGCCCTCTAAATTACTAGCTCAAATAAGATGTTTCAATTATTAATTATGCCGTTATTTCATTTTCCCCTTTCCACACTACAATTCTACAATAGTGGTATGAAAATAATAGCTATTTCAATCTGAATTTAATTACCATCACAAATATTCATTAAATATTATTCTGGTGTTTTGTCTTAAAAGGGCAATATTTTAATTTCCTATCAGGATTTCAACCCTTGGATGAATCTGAACATTTAGAATTACAATTAAATAAAAATGAAATTTAAAAAAAGCAGAAAGATCACAAATGAATATAGAAATGCATTTATTAACTGGATCTTTCTACTATCTTGCTAAGTCGTTTTTTAAAAACTATAATATGCTCATTAGATTGTAACATGTTAGGTTAGCACAACATGGTAAACTGTAATAGCTAGGATTAATGCTAAGCCATAATAGCTAGGATTTACACAGCATGCTAAACCAGAACCATGGAAATCACATTAGGGCTTGGTGTGATACATGAAACTCTAAATCAGCCATCACATGCCATTCAAATTGGAATACAGTGTTCTTATTTCATTGAGTTCATAGAGATACTCATCTAATGATGTACTTTCACACTCGGCAACATTTGCTTGTCAACATCCAACTCATAACGTTCCAATCTGCAAGGAAAAAAAATGACACCAGGACAGAGAGGGAAAAAATAACGAGCTAATGCAAATTTGAAATCCAGGGAGGGAGGAAAAAAGCAGCAAAAACACATGATTTTTTTTCTTCAGAGGAAGCGACTTTGAGGGTGAGGAAAGAGAAAGAGAAGGAGGCAGCACCATTGAACAGTACATTTTGGGTTTTCAATGTAATTGGAAAATGTTTTAGAGTTTTTTGGAACACGCTTTTACATTATAGTAACTGATTGGATAATGATTCCAGTTATTGCCACTGAGGCTGCAACAGAAGTCAACTCAGCTTCTGTGAGTCCTTATAGTTGGTTGAGTTTCCACTGGAGATAAATCAATCAATATATTGGAGACAGAAGCCTCCTCCTCCTCCTCCTTCTTCTTCTCTCTCTTTCTCTCTCTCTTTTTAAATAGTCAAATTGGGATCTACATCTTAGGTTGTATAGATTGTGTTCACTTGACCCCATTAAGTTTTCATGAGGTTGCAAACTTTAGCATGCCAAAATTCTCAAGGCATTTAATAATGGAAATATGAACAAAACAGAAATGAAGGGAACAATGTTGATGGTTGGAAATGTAATAGGAGCTACAACTGAAACTTTGAGTAAGACTCTTTGAGTAGAACACAAGTTGGCTTGTGCTTCTGATATTCTCAGGAAATAAGGGTAAAAGTTGTTTCACATGTGCAATTTTAACTTGGGGTAATAGTAACAGTGGTTTTAATATTGGTCACAAACCAGCATTACAAACAAGAAGTGAAAAGTGAAAAGAAATAAAATCGAGTAAGTGAAAAGAAATAAAATCGAGTAAAAAGAGGAGATGATATTTAACAATTGGTGGTGGATTGGGCAGTCAAAGTATTCCTAATTTTGCAGGCACTGTAGCATAATTTGGCTTCATTCAAAGAGACTATATTGGAATGATTGGACAACAATAATTGCACACAAAAAGAAGATCGGTAATTGTACATAACAAAGGGCAGAAACTGTCGATGGTATTCCCAAACCATGTTCCTGAATAAGGTTATGAAATTTACTTCTTTGTTGAACGCCTAACTTGAAAAATATGCTTTTCCCCATTTCCTCATCCCCCTCCCCCCAAGAAGTCATAAAAGCGACACAACATGGAAAGCAATTATTACACAATATTGGGCCAGTGCTTGCCTGTTGTTTTGCATGGATATCGTGCTTTGTATGCCAAATCTGTTTTTTTTTAATAAGGGATTTGAAGTTCAAATCCACCCCCCTCTCCTAGAAAAATGAAATCTTTTAGGATATACTAAAAAGGCAGAATATTTCCCCTAAAAGAGAAATAGAAACTCAGAGGTAGAAACTCAGCTCCCTCTCCACTTTTGTTTATGGGCCATTAAGGCCTGGGTCAGCCTATTCTACATAACAAAGATCTACTCCCTTCAGGCAGAGCCATTTAATTGCCCTTCATTGCACCACCCACCAAGTTTCAACCAAACTTAGCACACAGACAACTTACAAAGTTAGCTATGACCTCTGACAGAAACCAATCAGGATACTCTTCCTGTGCTCCAGGAAGTTCAAAGCCCAGAGAGGTATAAAACCAGAGACTGTAAGCATCTCTTCCCTTTTTTCTTCACCCAAAAGCTTCAAGGCATGCGATCCTGTCCATCAATAAACCTTCTTTCCAAGCAACTTCCATGTTTCCAGTGTCTTTTTCCCTGCTTGGAACTGAACCCAGAAGGATATTTTTTCCAACAAGGGGACAGGATTTCTAAATCAAAACCATTTAAAGCTCAAAAGATGGCTAAAAACATCCACATTGTTCAATTTAGAAACAAGGCGCCCAGGAGCATGTGGAGAGGATGCACAATTTTTCACTTACAAAGAATTCATGCTGCAGAGTTCAAATGCCAGAGACAACGGCACTATTTCAAGCCAATGTGACTGCAATTTCACTGTTTCTCCATCTGGGTTTTTGCTTTTTTTTTTTGGTTCAAAAATAGGTCTATTGGTATTTGAACAGGTGAAAAGATAGCCTGTTAATCATGACCTTTGCAATCTGCTTAACTAAATATTAAGCGCATATCAAAATATGTACTCATATGAGGAGGACATTGTTGCACTTGACATTGTCATGATAGCTGGTCTTTCTTTGCTATTTTTATTTTTCTGTAACCAGGAAACTGTACCCTTGAGATACACAACAGCTTTTTCCCTCCTATGCTGGAAAAAAAATAGACTTGGGAAGGAGATGAAATGGAGCTGGCTAGCTTCTTTAACATATGGTAACTGAAGAGGCTGGGTTTCTGTTTCTTTTTCTTTTTTTCAATTTTAAGCTCCTCACCTTGGCACACAGGTCAAAAATGTTTGAAAACATTTGAAAAACTGTGACAGATGGAGGAGGCTTGCGGTGCCTACACTGTACTGAAAGGAAGGGGTGAAGATCAGAGAAAGACAAAGGTCTAGCAAGGACAGTATCTTCTGATCAGGTTCAAAAGAAGGAACTGTCCTCATAAGTGTGTGTCTGTGTGTGTCTGTGCATGCACATGTGTGTGGGGGTTGGGCAGATTCAATTTTTCATACAGAATCTCTCATTTAATATTTTGAAAATACCAAGCAACCTAAAACTTTGGAAAAGTGTGAACTTTCTGGAAATAATTAAGTCATTGGTATACATGCACACACAAACACATGTTTTGCCCCAAATGTCTTTTTCCTGCAAAAAATAAATCTGTCTGTCTGTCTGTCTCTCACTCTCTCTCTAGCTCTCTCTCTATCATTCTCTATCATCTTTCTCTCTATATCTCCCTCTCCCTCCCTCCATTGATCATTTATCTATCTGTCTATCTGTTGTCTGTCTGTCTATCTATCATTTCTCTCTCTCTCTCCCTCTCTCTCTTTCTCTAGCTCTCTCTCCGTCTATCAATCTCTCAATCTCTCAATCTCTCTATCTCTATCATCTATCATCTATCTCTATCACTCTCTCTTCCTCTCTCTCTCTAGCTCTCTGTCTGTTTGTCTGTCTGTCTGTTTGTCTATCAATCTCTCCATCCATCCATCTATCATTTCTTGGAGGAAGAAGATATTTGGGCCAAAACTGACATTCAAGTGTACAGTATCAACACTTTGCCTATTAAAGTTTTCTTTCTTTCTTTTTTAAGAACATAAAAAAATATCATGCAAGCTTTAACAGGAAATGAATACCATGGTGATACCAAAATGATGAAATGTGAGCCAGAACATCAAGCCCCACCCATCCAGCCTTGTATAGTAAAATTGCATGCAAGTTTGCCAGCCCTGAAGTGTTGCATTGCAATGCTATAGTGTCCATTTATCTATTCTGCCTTGTCATTCATATTTATGATTTTACTTTCATATGACTTTACTTTAAAATGTTTCACATTGTTGTTACAAATAGAACAAGAGATTCTTAATTTAGTCAGTGGGACATATTGAGGACAGAGTTGAGGACAGGAAAAAAATCCATCAACATAATGAGCAAAATTATGCCTTCCATCCAGAGACTTCCTCACATGTGCACATTTTTAAGGGGGGAAAATCACTGAGGAAAATGAGGGATTGCAGAGTTAATACATATTTTACCATCTATGTTACCCATTCCTTCTTGTTTTCCAAGTTATCTCTTCCATATATTGTTTTGGTTTCTTCTGAAAAGGTGCATAGTTAATCCCCCTGCTCTTATTCTGAAAATTGAAGGATTGAATTAAGAAGACCATTTCTTTCACCTGTTAGCCTTTTACAAAGCAAAACTGTGAAATAATATTTGACATTGTTTCTAGTACAAGTTCTTCAAAAATATTTTTTGACAATGAATGGTAGAAGCATATGAACTTCCTTCCTTCCTTCCTCTCTCCCTCCCTCCCTCCCTCCCTCCCTCCCTCCCTTCCTTCCTTCCTTCCTTCCTTCCTTCCCTTTTTTCTGTTTCTTTTTTAAAGGGAATTGAGAACCTTACTATTCCCCTAGATCAGGAGTCCTCAAACTTGGCAACTTTAAGATTTGTGGACTTCAACTCCCTGAATTCCTGGCTCACATAGCTGGCTGAGGAATTCTGAGAGTTGAAGTCCACAAGTCTTAAAGTTGCCAAGTTTGGAGATCTCTGGCCTAGATCAAGGTTCTTCAAACTTGGCAAGTTTAAGACTTGTGGACTTCCAACTCCCAGAATTCCTAACATGACTTGAGAAGGAATCCTGGGAGTTGAAGTCCATAAGTCTTAAAGCTGTCAAGTTTGAAGACCCCTAACCTAGATTCATAAAAGTCTTCACAGCTGAATGGGACCAGTCTTCTTGAGGTTGCATTGTTATGAGTTGGATCACTGTTCTGTATTTTGTATTTTTATTTTTTCCTCAATATGGTGGATTTGTATTTTTTGATTGATTGGTTTTAGGTATAGGCCATTGAGACTTACACTGTTAGAACTTGGGGACTTATAAGTCCTAAAAGCAAATACCTTTATTAAGGGGTTGGGTGTTTTTTGTTTTGCATTTATTTAGTTTGATCTTTTGTCACAATTAAGACAACATGTCAAAGCTTGTTTTGCATCTGTGCTTTTGAGTCATTGGTATCTATAGGTAAGTGAGGTTTTTGAAGTTCGTTACCGGAACACCGGATGGTCCACTTCTGTGGTTTTTCTCCTTTTATATATTGTGTTAATATAAATTTTGATACAGTACGTTGTTTCAGTACAGTGATATTTTATTTATTTGCATCTCACCTTTATTATTTTTACAAATAACTCAAGGAAGACAAACCTTCCTCCTCCCCCTACTCCTGTTTTTCTCACAACACTCATAGCAGTGTTCCAATATCTCAGGGGCTGCCCCAAAGAAGAGGGGGTCAAGCTATTCTCCAAAGCACCTGAGAGCAGGACAAGAAGCAATGGGTGGAAACTAATCAAGGAGAGAAGCAACTTAGAACTAAGGAGAAATTTCCTGACAGTGAGAACAATTAATCAGTGGAACCACTTGCCTCCAGAAGTTGTGAATGCTCCAACACTGGAAGTTTTTAAGAAGAGATTAAATAATCATTTGTCTGAAGTAGTGTTCCTGCCTAAGCAGAAGGTTGGACTAGAAGACCCCCAAGGTCCCTTCCAGCTCTCCTCTCCTCTGCTCTTCCCTTCCCTTCCCTTCCTTTCCCTGCTATGCTATGCTATGCTATGCTATGCTATGCTATGCTATGCTATGCTATGCTATGCTATGCTATGCTATGCTATGCTACCCTATTATTACTCTGTGAGGTGAGTTGGGCTGAGAGAGTGGACTGGCTCAAGATTACCCAACTAGAACTCATAGTTTTCTGCTTAATTTATTTTCTATATATATATATTTTAATCTCAGAGTGATTGAACCTAAAAAAGAGGAAAGAAAAAATTTGCCAAGCTCTTATCATCAGCCTGTTGCTATGAAGAGACTTAAGGTGCTCTTAATCCTGGGAGGAAATCATAAGAAGTCATTTTAATGTTTTAACTAAGCTTTTGCCTTTTTTGGCTATTTCGGTTTGCTTTGTTATATATTGTTCTCTTTCCCTTTATTTAGTTTTTATCCATGTACATTTAAAATGGTGGTTTTGTTGCTCTCACTTTTTTGAGCTTGATTTGGGGATGTTTTGGAGATGTAGCTACCTTACTGGTCATGGATTGTGATGAACATTTTCCTCTTTCCTTTATAAAATATATTTTTTATTTTAGGATAAAGGGTCTGGTAGAAGACCTGAGTTTGAGGAAGACACATACTAGCCATGGGGATGAGAAGGGAATTTTATTCGATATATAACTGTTCTGTCTCATTTTTCTTCTTTCCCAAAAGATGAAATAATACAAACTCACACAAACACAGGCAAGCAAGCTGGCTCGGACTTCACAGAGTTAATTCTTTGGAACTTATAATATCCTTGACATTCCAACACCCTCTGCCTGCCAAGTCCGAACTGATAACAAATAAAAATCTACTCACAGAAAATTACAAAGCAGTCCACAAAAATCATTCACGAAGAAAATCTGAAGTAAGATTAAACTTTGTCCTGTACAAAGTTCCAGCCGAAAACACGCCCACTTTTATCCACTGTGGGGTGTAGCTCAATGAGACAGCTCACTCTCTGACCCTCCCACGCCTCCTACATTGCTGCTCACATTTCTCCCTACGATGCTGCTTATGATCAAGCCAACACTCTTCCTATTTACTCCCTGTCAGGGGCTGCTCCGATATGCCTTCCTCCCGATTAATCTCAGGCTGTTCCTCTCGGTTGTCTGATGAAACCTGAGGCATTGCCAGAGAGAAAGGTCCTGGGGAGGAAGGCATTCCCAGTTCCTCATCATCATCTTCCAGATCTTCTTCCTCTGACAGCATAGACATGGAAATTGGGGCCACAACATATAACCATAGTTATTGATCTACAGTTCTTTCATTTTGCATTCCTTATTTTATTCAAAGAGGCATAGTATAGATTCATGACAGTTGTCCTCTGAAGTGTAACAGAAATATATCATCACAAATGTTTACAATCATTAATTAATGCCGTTACTTGACACATTCAGCTTTTCAGCTAAGAAAGCATTTCCTTGCAACTTTGCTAACCTATAGATGCAATGTGGCAAAGGGTTGTTAAAATATTACAATGGAATGAATCCAAAGCTGCAATTTGATGTTTCCTCTTCAGGGTGCAAATGGCAGTGTGGGGCCATGTTTTCCACCATCCACACACTGAAAATCAGAGATAAAAGCTTTCTATGTCATTTGAAGGTGTCTCTCTTACTCTGTGGAATTCTTATTGAGCCCATTTTTATATCAGAGAGTACACTTGCTCATTTAGATCAAAGGGTCTTCAAACTTGGCAAGTTTAAGACTTGTAGACATCAACTCCCAAAATTCCTGAGCTAACATTACTGGAAGTTGAAGTCCACAAGTCTTAAAGCTGTCAAGTTTGAAGACCCCTGATTTAGACTGACGAGTCTTGCAAGTAGCAGAGTTCCATTCATACGGTCATAATCAGGGTTGAAGAAAACAGGATCTTTTCAGTTGTGGGTGGGGTTCTTGTTGCTCTTTGAGCTTGGTGGCTTTCATGAAGACATTTCATTACCCAACTAGGAATCATCATCAGTTCTAAAAGGAAAGGGAGTTGCTCTCTGTTTATATACCAATGGCTTGCTCTATCAGTGTTGGTGGGAGTGTTCTTGGTGATTCCTTTATCAGGCCATTGTTTATTCTATTTGTAGTTCCTTGACTGGGTTATCAATTGAGCTATCAATCTTGTGGGGTACTCTCTGAGTACTCTCTGAGTTTGGTGTTTTCTTGCAGATGTTTCATTATCAAACTAGGTAACATCAACAGTGCTAGAAGGTGCAAACCTCTCTCCCTTCTAGCTCTGATGTCACCTAGTTTGGTAATGAATTGTCTGCAAGAATGTCACCAAGCTCAGACAACACCAAGGACTCCACAGTTAAACCGTGAGCTACAAATATTCTTTCCTATATATTGTAAGTTTCTGAATTCTGAATCACTGAATTTTCCCAAGTCAAATCTCACCTATGTCATAAACAATGCACACCATGTAGTCTCAGCTCTCCCCAAATATAAATATTGACTTATCCCACTGTGATGTCATAATAGACATTGTACACATGTTTTTAAATATCAACAGGTCCAATTATGTACTTTAAAATAAATGGAGCTTTTCAGTATTCACATAGGAGAGAAAATATTTGGACAGCTTTCTGTGAAGATTCTCCACCATCCAGGTCATGGTTGTCCCAAAGGTGCTTTTTTCAGGAGACATCTGAACTTTCTGGTTTTTCTTTGAAGACATTTCACTTCTCATACAAGAAGCTTCTTCAGCTCTAAAAGGCAGCTGGACTTTCTTCTTCTCCTTTTCCTTCTCCTTCTCCTTCTCCTTCTCCTTCTTGTTTTTGCTTGAAAATATTTTGCTTCTCATCCAAGAAGTTCTTCAGAAGCTTTTGGGATGAGAAGAAAAACATTTTCAAGAGAGAAAAAACAAGAAAGTCCAGCTGCCTTTTGGGACATTTGGACAGATGCTTAACTCTTCAGCAACTCTGATACTATTTTCAAAATATACCTTGATCTTCCTCTTCCTCCACTTGGAGGGCGTAACCCAATGACACTTAGTTTTTGGCAATTCATAACCACCAGTGGGCAGTGTGGTGTAGAGTATTAAGGAATTACCATGTACCCTGCTTTGCCTATCTTTCTGCCTACTCTTTGTTTAACAGATTCATACTCCAAGATGACATTTTTTCTGCCTTTCTTCCCCCCCCCCCCCCAAACAATCATAGAGCACATGTTCTTTGATTCTGTTCCTGGTAGGATCTATTCTACAGAGGAATTATTGAGCCTGTCATCTGCACCTCTATAAACTGTCTGGTTTGGTTCTGCAACCCAACAGGACAGACACAGACTCCAGAGAGTAATTAGAAAAAAACAATTACTACCAACCTGCCTTCCATTGAGGACCTGCATATTGCATGAGTCAAAAAGAGGGCTGTGAAAATATCAACAGACCCCTCACATGCTGCACATAAACTGTTTCAACTCCTTCCCTCAAAACGATGCTATAGAGCACTGCATACCAAGGCAACTAGACACAAGAACAGGTTTTTTTCCTGAAAGCCATCACCCTGCTAAACAAATATTTCCCTTAACACTGCTCAACTATTTACAAACTCTGTATTACTATTACTATTAATCTTTTCATCACTCCTTATCACCCATCCCCTTCCACTTGTGACTGTATGACTGTAACTTTGTCGCTTGTATCCTTACAATTTGTATTGATTGTTTCCTAGTATGATTTGATTGCTTATTGTGCCCTATGACTATTATTAAGTGTTGTACCTTACAGTTCTTGACTCTTGACAAATGTATCTTTTCTTTTATGTAAACTGAGAGTATTTACTCCAAGACAAATTCTTTGTGTGTCCAATCACACTTGGCCAATAAAGAATTCTATTCTAATAAGCTGGGTGCTAGGTTTTGCCAATGCCAGTAATACATTTCCTGTAAATGGTTTTCCATCCTGTTACAATTCTAAACTTATGTCACTAGTAAATCCTCACTTAGATTTCCCGCTATATACAGTCCATCCAAACTGAGAGAACATTTCAAATTCCAACTTTGAGAGTAACAAGCTTAGCAACATACCCAGAAAATTATGTGTGTGGGCATTTACAGATAACTGCAAATTACTATTTGCCCCAATTGTTGTAATTAGTGAAGATTTAATCAGCTTCTAAAGCTGGGAAGTAACCAGAATGACATTCACTTCTCAGGCCCATCCTTAATGCCTACCTGGTGGAGGAGATATATTGCTTTTTTTCAACCTTAACATTTGCATTCTTTCATAGGTATGAAAGTATGCCAGTTGTTATAAGGATAATGCACCAGGTTACAAGAACAATGCAAGAAAAGTCTGGGGAGATTCTTAGTTATTCAGGTCACAGTTGCCCAAAGATGTTTTCTTTCAAAAGGCAAGTGGACTATCTGGTTTTGTTTGAAATATGCTTTCCTTCACATCCAAGAAGCTTCTTCAGTTCTAACTGAATGGTGGAGAATGGAAGGATTTATATTCCTAGCAATCATCAGGTCATTAGCACTCTTTCTGAGAGTCATTTCTGAGATTCATTGAGGTTGTCTGTTCCTTCGGGGTCACCTGAATTCTATACTCCACAATTGGTTTACTCTGGATCTCCATTCATATTCTTGTACAATATAATCTCCAAGTAGCCTCAACATCTCTCAGAAAGACAGCTAACGACCAAATGACTGCAATGCATATAAATCCTTCCATTCTCCACCATACAGTCAAAACTGAAGAAGCTTCTTGGGTGAAAAGCAAAATGCTTTTAAGCAAAACAAGTTGCCTTTTGAAAGAAAGCCCCTTTGGGAGTACACCAAAAGTTTTTTAAAAAAATCTGATTTTTCTAACAGAATTGTCCAGGTCTGGACATATTTTACCTGATTCAGTTGTCTCAGCCATTAATTTTCACAGTTTGAATTCTAAGTTTGCTTCTGCGTACTTCACTCCATATTTAAGAGCTCCCTAAAGGACTGTGGCATCAGTGCTCTTGTGATGGCTCAGGGTGGGGTACAAAATAAACACAGTTAGAAAAAACAGGTAAAGACCCTTTTATTCCTTAACTTTGCTTCCAAGCTCCAAATATTCTTGACTGGAGACAAAAAACTCCCACATGAGCAGTTACAAGAAGAAGGAAATGCCGTTTAAACTAAAAATGCCTATAAATTATAAAGAGTAAAAAACAACACAAACCAGGCAAGATAAAGGCTTGAAGAAGTCCACAGATATCAGAACACACTGGGAAGGACACCAAACTCAGAGAGGAACCATAAACTAGATATATTTCCCTGCTTTTTTTCCAGCACTCGCCCATACGCATGTCCACCCTCTTATTCAGTTGTCACAGCTACAGCCCATGAACAGAATCAAGGACCTCTCCTCCCAAATAGACCACATCTCTCCCTTATCCGCTCCTCCCTGTGTGCTCTTGGATGGAGAAGGGATGGTCCTGGGTCCTCCTCTGACTGCCCAGCCGGCCTCTGCCCTTCCCCAGCCTCCTCCATAACTTCTGGAGCCACACTTCCACTCCCTGTCAGCTGTTCCTCCTCTCCCCCAGAGTCAATCTCCACCAGGGGCATGACAGCTCTGGTGTGCCCATCATCCCTGTCACATTTTCATTTTTTTGTTTTATTTGTTCAAATTTGTAATTTTTTGTTTGACAACAACAAACAAAATCCTGATAGAATGCTGATCTGTCAAAAAATAATGCAACACCTTCATTTACACCGATTTCATGCAGGCAGTTTTTGTTCCAATCTAAACTTTCTCATCAGTTCTGCTGTAGATGAAGTCTCATTCATCATCTTCAGGCTTGGTCTTCAGCTCTGTGCTTCTCAGAGTGATGTGAGCTTGCAGCTGCTTCTTCCTTTTAACTGCTAGTGGGGGTGTGACTTGATTGGGTGGGGGCTTGGCTGTGTTCTGATTGGGTGGGGGGGTGTTCTGATTGGTTGGGGCTTTGGCTGTGTTCTGATTGGGTGGGGGGGTTGGCTGTGTTCTGATTGGGTGGAGGCATGTTCTGTTCAGGTGGGGGCTTGGTTGTGCTCAGGTTAGTCTGCTGGGGGATTTGAGCTGGTGAGCTGTGATCTTGCTGTTTGGCTTTGAGTTCGTGGTCATGCTGCATCTTCATGGTGGGGGTCAGTTCGCTTCATGTATGGCTCAGAGGAGTTTGAAGTGGGTAGTGATGCAGCTGCAGTGCGGCTTCTGGTCCGTGGTTGTGTCTCATCTTCTGTGTGGGTATGAGTCTGCTTTCTACGTGGAAGTGTGGTGGTGGCATCTTGTGTGGCTCTCAGGGGTGTGGGTCTGGTGTCATTCTTCATGTTAGGTACTCGTCTGTTCATGAGGGTGGGTTTCCAAATGGCTGGTAGGCGGGAGGTATCATCCCGTTTATTCATGCTGTGTGGGCTTTTTTCTATCTCTATGGCTTCTCTGATTATTCTACTGCTGAAGTGTTCGGTTTTGGCGATAGTTCTGGTATTTTTAAAGTCAATCTCATGTCCTGTGACTTTGAGGTGTTGGACCAGGGAAGAGGTCGGTTCTTCCTTTTTGATTGAGTTCTTATGTTCTTCAATGCGTGCACTTATTCTTCTGTTAGTTTGTCCAATGTATGTGGTGGGGCAGGCAGTGCAAGGGATTTCGTATACTCCTTGATTTTCTAACTTGGTTTTGTCCTTAGGGTTTCTTAGGATGGTGGATATCTTTCTGTTTGTGCAGAATGCTATCTTAATGTTGTGTTTTTGGAGGATCTTGCTGATTTTGTCTGTAGTGCCTTTTATATATGGGAGAAGGGCTTTGCCATTCTCTTGTTCTCTGTCTTGGATTTTGGTTGGGGTTTCTTTTTGGATTAGGTGGGTGATCTTCTTTCTTTGGAATCCATTGGCTGTCAGCACACTGGTGAGAGTATGTAGTTAGGTCTCTAGGTGTTGTTCATCGGCTAAGCATTTTGTTCTGGAGATGAGTGTCTCGGCTACGGAATTGATCTGTGCTGGGTGGTGGTGTGAGAGTGCGTGTAGATAGCGGTTTGTATGTGTTTTCTTCTGGTAGATGGTGTGTCTTTGGGAGCCATTGGATTTTTTGTATACCAAGACATCTAGGAAGGGGAGTTGGTTGTTAGCTTCTGTTTCCATGGTGAATTGTATTTTGGGGTGTAGGCTGTTGAGGTGTGTGAGGAAGTTGTTCAGTTTTTATTTCCCATGTGGCCAGATTATGAAGGTATCATCTACGTATCTGAGCCAGAGTTTGGGTTTGTGATCATATTTTTCTAGAGCTTGTGTTTCAACTTGAAGCCAAACAGCAAGATCACAGCTCACCAGCTCAAATCCCCCAGCAACTAAGACTAACCTGAGCACAACCAAGCACCCACCTGAACAGAACATGCCTCCAGCCAATCAGAACACAGCCAAAGCCCCAACCAATGAAAACACACCCCCACCCAATCAGAACACAGCCAAGCCCCCACCCAATCAAGTCACACCCCCACTAGCAGTTAAAAGGAAGAAGCAGCTGCAAGCTCACATCACTCTGAGAAGCACAGAGCTGAAGACCAAGCCTGAAGATGATGAATGAGACTTCATCGAAACGTTGCCTAGATACTTCCAATCTTACGTGGGAGAAAACCCGAATAACCAAAGATCCAGTAATTGTGCTTTTAAAGTTGTAGCAAGATGAACACTATACAGAAGCGTGATGATGGCAGATGGGATTCTGCCAAAACGTTGCTACAGCTTTAAAAGCACAACTACTATGACGTGGGAAAATACCCGAAGAAAGCTGAATGCCATATATATATATATATATATATATATATATATATATATATATATATATATATATATATATATATATATAATGTATTTGTGAATATGTATGTGTGTGTATGTATGTATGTATAATATATATATAATGTATTTGTGAATATATATGTGTATGTATGTGTGTGTGTGTGTGTGTGTGTATATATATATATATATATATATATATATATTCTTTACCATTTCGCAGGTACTTACATGTCTGGCATTCAGCTTTGTTCGGGTGTATATATATCCCTCTGAGAAGTTAAAAAAAAAAAGTACATTTCTTGCCTGAGATTGGGAAAGATAAATTTTGCAGAGTTTTCCCAAGTGTTTCTTAGGCATGGCCCTGAAGGGTTCTTGTAGGCTTCTGAATAGCAGCAGGGAAAAGAGACGGATCTCCTTGTTCAGCAGTAGAAACTATTATGGATTTAGGTGACAGGGAAATGAATCTCCACATTTAATGATCCCAGAATTGCTCTGAAGAACATACTCTGACTTCACTGATGAAGTCCAAAAGTGTTCTGTTGCCCCCATTATAAATATCACAAAATGTTTATCACAAAATGTCATCGTGTAGAGAGTACGGCAACAGAAAATTAAAGAGGAAAGTGTGCTCATTTTCTTCCTCAGCATTTTAGTATAAATTACCATTTCAGAAAAAGCTTTTGTTTCACCAGAATAGACTGCAAAAGTTGTATCTTTTATTATTTGAACATTATCAGCTGAAGGCTATTATTTAAAATACTCAGGATTCTATGCTACTTCATGGAGAAGAATTTGAACAATCCCTGAAAAATTTGTCACTACCTAACAGTATCATTCCTTGTTCTGCAAGTTAACGAACAATAGACAAAAGCTACCAACCTTCCTGCCACCAGTAGCAATGGCAATAGCACTTAGGTTTATGTACCACTTTATAGTGCTTTACAATCCTCTCGAAGCAGTTTACAGAGTCAGCTCATTGCTCCCAACAATCTAGGTCCTCATTTTACCTACCTCCGAAAAATGGAAGGCTGAGTCAACCTTGACCCTGGTGGGATTTGAACTGGCTAATTGCAGGCAGCTTCCCGGTAGCAAAAGTAGCCTGCAGTTCTGCACTCTAACCACTGCCACCACCATGGCTCATATCAAATTAGTTGTTTGTTAGTGACATGTTTTATCACTAAAGAAGCAATAGTTGCAAACTAATCAAGGAGAGAAGTAACCTAGAACTACAGGGGGAAAAAAATCAAATTAGTGGAAGGCCTCCAGAAGTTGTGGGTACTCCATCACTAGAGAAGGCTTTGAAGAAGAGATTGTATAGTCATTTGTCTGAAACAGTATAGGATCTTTTGCTTGAATTTGGGGAGGGGGGAGTTTGGAGGACCTCTGGGTTCCCTTCTGTTCTGTCCCCTCATTAGCATTCTTGAGATCCCCGTGCCTTGATTGGCCAAGGCGCGGAGCACTCTGATTGGTTAGGCGAGCCGCGCCGATTGGCTCGCTAGGAATCTCCCGCGATTGGTCGATTTGAATCGCGGGAGATTCAAAGCGGTGCCATTGGCTGCGGCCGCTGCGGCTAAAGGGATAAAAGCCGCGAACTTTTCCTATAGCACCAGTTCAGTTCCTACATCAATAAAAGAGCTTGATACGAAGTCACCGACTCCTGGCATCATTTCCGAAGACACAACACTGGCGACGAGGGTGGGATCCAGATCCTGAACCTAACCACGTGTCCGACGGAAGCTAGACGAATCTCCACGATGGCGAAAATCACACCCCCCACACCCTTCAACCCCGCCAGCGAGGACTGGGAATCGTACTCCGACAGATTCCGCATGTTCCTCGGAAGCTAGACGAATCTCCACGATGGCGAAAATCACCCCCCCCCCACACCCTTCAACCCCGCCAGCGAGGACTGGGAATCGTACTCCGACAGATTCCGCATGTTCCTCGAGTGCAGCGACCTGAAGGACGCCACCGGCCCCATGAAGCGAGCCGTCTTCCTGACCCACTGCGGGACCGAGGTATTTAAGATGGCCAAGGCTCTTGCCAAACCCGCCGACGCGACCACGATGGACTGGGACGTCCTCGAGCCAATACTTCGGCAGCACTACGCTCCAGAGGTGCCCATCCTAATCCAACGCAACGAGTTCTACCGTCGGGACCAACGGTCAGGTGAGAGTTTCAGCGACTTCGTCGCCGAACTACGGCGCCTAGGGGGGCTCTGCGAATTCGACAACCTGAACGACGCCCTGCGAGACCGAATCGTGCTCGGTCTGTGGGACCCCGTCCTCCAGAGTCGGCTGATGGCCAAGGGCAACATCAGCCTTGCAGATACCCTCACTGCAGCCGCAGCCGCCGAAGCGACCCGAACATCCGCCGACCGCATGCGCCGACCGAACGCTGGGGACCGCAGCGGAAACAACCACCCTGCAAGGTTGACTGAGGCCCAACCCAAGACAACCACCCACCAGGGCGATTTCCACTCGGCATCGGGCACTTCCGACGAGGAGTAGGAAATTCATCGCCTCCAGGCAGGCCGCGACCCACGGAACCGGTGGGGTCATAAGTCGAGGACCAACTGTGCCGGTTGCGGAGGCGACCACCCCAGGTCCGAATGCCGGTTTTTCGAGTCGATCTGCCGGCATTGTGACAAGAAGGGACACATCACCCGCATCTGCCGCCTCAAAAAGAACCGCAGCCCGCCCAGATAGGACCAGAGCGAACGGAGGAGAGAGAGCACACCACCCCGGACCAGAGATCGCCCCTCGGACAACAGATGGGACCGGAACGGACGATCCCTGCGAGGTGGCGAGACCCGGCGAAGGGAGGAGACCCATCAGACAGTCACCATTGGCCACGCCACAACCAATGACGCCCGGAAGGTCTACGTGGAGGTAGGCATCGAAGGCGAGCCATGCAAAATGGAGGTGGACTCCGGGTCCTACCTGTCCATGATAGCATGGCAAGAAATAAAGCACTTGGTGCCTACCATCCAAAGGAAAGGCCTAGACAGCCAGAGACTAATCGTAAAAGACTACCAGGGAAACCGCATCCCTGTAGTCGGAACCGGACAGTTCAACGTAACATACAAAGGGCGCACTGAAAGGCTTCTCCTGACAATCGTCGATCGTGACCGCCCAAGCCTACTGGAACTGCAATGGTTCGCCCCGCTCGCCATCGCAGTCACGGGAATCGACTACGTCACCGATGACAGCTGGGAGCAACAACTAGCCCGGGAATTCCAAGAGGTCTTCGATGGAAACCTAGGCAAGCACCGAGGGCCCCTTATATCATTCAGCCTAGACCCAAACGTCCCCCCAAAACGCCTGAAACCAAGGCGGGTGCCATTCGCACTTAAACCCAAGATAGACAAGCAAATTGACAAGCTCGTCAAGCAAGGGGTCCTACAACCAATAGACCACGCCCGGTGGGAGACCCCCATAGTCACCCCGATCAAGCCCGATGGGTCGGTGAGGATCTGTGGGGACTATAAGGCCACCCTAAATGGCGCGTTGCAACAAAGCGCCTACCCCGTCCCAGTAGTGCAACACCTACTGCATTCACTGGGAGGGGGCAAGGTTTTTGCCAAACTCGACCTCGCCCAGGCATACCAACAGTTGCCAGTCGACGAGGAAACGGCAGAAGCGCAAACCATAGTCACCCACCGGGGAGCATTTAAATGCAACCGACTCCAATTCGGAATCAGCGTGGCACCGGGAATATTCCAAAGCCTAATGGAAAGACTATTACAAGGCATCAAGGGGGTGGTACCTTACTTCGACGACGTCTTAGTGTCGGCAAGCAACCAAGCCGAACTAGAGGGTCGCCTAAGGGAGGTCCTAACCAAATTCAAAGAGACCGGGCTCAAGGTAAAGAGGGAGAAATGCCAATTATACACGGAACGGGTTGAATTCCTAGGATATCTCCTAGACGGTCACGGCATTCACCCCACAAACCAAAACATCAAGGCCATCAAAGAAGCAGCCACACCCAAGTCGAAGACGGAGCTACAGGCATTCCTGGGGCTACTTAACTTTTACAATGTTTTCCTGCCCCAAAAGGCGACGGTGGCGGAGCCTTTGCATAGGCTCCTGGACAAGGCGGCGACCTGGACTTGGGGGAAACGCGAGCAAGCCGCCTTCCAGAGAACAAAGGACCTCCTCACTTCGGACGCTGTCCTTATACAGTACAATGAGACCCTACCTCTGGCCGTCACATGCGACGCATCACCCTTCGGCGTCGGCGCTGTCCTCAGCCATACCCTCCCTGACGGAAAAGAAGCACCCATCGCGTTCTTTTCAAGGATCCTCACCAAACCGGAGCGGAACTACAGCCAGCTGGACAAAGAGGCTCTGGCTATCGTTGCCACAGTAAAAAGATTCCACGAGTATCTCTACGGCTGGACATTCACCATCATAACCGACCACAAGCCGCTGCTGGGAATCCTTGCAGGGAACCAGGCCACCCCGAACATTCTGTCTCCCCGAATGACAAGGTGATCCGAGTTCCTGGCGGCCTACAACTACGGACTCATACACAGACCGGGTAAGACGATCTCCCATGCAGACGCCTTAAGCCGCTCGCCGCTACCGGAACCTGACACCGACCCAGCACCCACAACGACCACCCTCAGTATAGAGACTCTACCCAACCTGCCCATAACCGCGTCAGACATTGCCCGAGAGACTAATAAAAACAAACGTCTGGCGCGGGTGTTGCATTGGGTAGAGAAAGGGTGGCCGGAAAGGGACAACGACAAGTCCATCAAGACATTCCGGAACCAGCAAACGGAACTGTCATTATTAAAAGGGTGCATACTATGGGGGGATAGGGTGGTCATTCTAGAAAAACTACAAGGGAAGGTTCTGGAACTATTACACGAGGGGCACCCTGGCATCGTTAGGACTAAAGCCCTGGCCAGAAGTTACGCTTGGTGGCCAGGGATGGACAAACAAATTGAGGCATGGGTAGCAAGGTGCCAACGATGCCAGGAAACTAGGCCAAGCCCACCCACAGCACCCGTCCTAGAGTGGGAAACCCCAAGGGGACCTTGGTCTAGGATCCACATAGACTTTGCCGGGCCCACAAAAGGACACATTTTCCAAATAACAGTAGACGCTTACTCTAACTGGCTGGAGGTAAGCAACATGAGAACAACAACCACGGAGGCCGTGATCAAGGAACTCTGCAAACTTTTTGCAACGCACGGCCTCCCAAACATCGTCGTTTCCGACAACGGGCCCCAATTCACCTCGCTAGAATTCAAAAAATTCCTAGCGGAAAGGGGCATCCGACACGCGCTGACAGCACCGGCGCATCCGGCGGCGAACGGTAAGGCGGAACGGATGGTGCAATTCACTAAGAAAACCATCCGGAAAATAGACCATGGGGAGATCCAGGATAAAATAAATAAATTACTCTTCACCCAACACATAACCCCAAATACCATAACGAATAAGAGCCCAGCCGAACTGTTAATGGGGAGGAAATTAAGGTCCCCACTCGACAGATTACACCCCACGTATAATCCAGAAAAGCCCCCAGATTCAACCAGCAAACAACGAACCTTCGCACCAGGCGACCCCGTGTACGCAAAGAACCTGACGGGAGACCCGTTATGGGTACCGGCCATCATCACACAAATAACAGACCCACACTTGTACTGGCTACAAACAACAGACGGACGAGCCTGTAAACGCCACATCGACCAATTAAGGTCGAGGGTGACCACCCAAGAGACCACCGACGCACAAGCAGGCAAAACCAACCCCCACAACACAAACCAAGGGGGGAGGGAATACCCAGGGGACCAAAACCAAAGAAGAATAAACCAACCATACTTACCGGAAAGCAGCCAGCACGACCCCTCGCCAGGAAGTGACAGCCAGGCCAGCTCGCCCGACCCGGGGAGACCGAGCGGGAGCGGCGAAACCCGCAGCTCAACCAACCCGGGAAGCCCAGGAGGGAGCTACGGAGAGCGGCCCGGCCCGACCGACCAGCCGGTTCCCACGACGGCATCCGGAGAAGCAGAGACCCCGACCGAACCGGCTGGGATCCAACCTATGACTGAGCTGCGCAGGTCCAGTAGGCTCAGACGGAGCCCCGCCTCCCTACGGGACTACGCGACGTAAGGACTAAACCAAGAGGGGAGGGGTGTTCTGTCCCCTCATTAGCATTCTTGAGATCCCCGCGCCTTGATTGGCCAAGGCGTGGGGCACTCTGATTGGTTAGGCGAGCCGCGCCGATTGGCTCGCTAGGAATCTCCCGCGATTAGTCTATTCGAATCACGGGAGATTCAAAGCGGTGCCATTGGCCGCGGCCGCCGTGGCTAAAGGGATAAAAGCCGCGAACTTTTCCTATAGCGCCAGTTCGGTTCCTACATCAATAAAAGAGCTTGATACGAAGTCACCGACTCCTGGCATCATTTCCGAAGACACAACACCTTCCAACACAATTATTCTGTTCTGTTATTTTGTTATTCTTTCTATGATCATGTGTATCCATCTCATCAAGCTGAAAGAAAGTCCATGATGGTATAGGACCATGATGGTGAACCTATGGCATGCAGAATAATTGTGTTGGAAGGGAACCCAGAGGTCCTCCAAACTCCCCCCTCCCCAAATTCAAGCAAAAGATCTCATACTGTTTCAGACAAATGACTATACAATCTCTTCTTCAAAGCCTTCTCCAGTGATGGAGTACCCCCACAGCCATTTGTGGTGACACGTGAGTCACAGGCAAACTTATCTCACTGCGTACGCACGCACCTCACAGTTGATTTTCAGTCTCCCTGGTGTAGGATATTCTGCAATGGGTAGGGAATTGAACTGGAAGAAGGGTCTCCAAGATTGGAAATTGCATGACTTGTGGACTTCTAGAATCTCTCAGCCCATTTCCAATGTTGGAGACCCCTGATATAGAAGACCTTCAAGAGCCAATCGTAATATTCTATGTTCTATTACAGAATCGTTCACAGGCTAGAAAGATAAGAAACATAGTATTCTTCCCTTCCACATAAGATGCCATGAATAGGGGATACAAAATTCATCAACGTTCTCAGAATAATTATGAATTACTTCTTTAATTTCTACATAACTCCTGATTGTTCACCTTTACTTGTTTTTAGAAGTAACAAAGTAAATAAGTTCCATGACTTCCATATTTAGTTGAAACCTTGTAAGGCAGGGAAATGGAAGACTTCTGAAGAGATTATTGTAATTTAGATTCAGTTCTTTCTTTCTTTCTTTCTTTCTTTCTTTCTTTCTTTCTTTCTTTCTTTCTTTCTTTCTTTCTTTCTTTCTTTCTGAGTTTCTTTCTGAGTTTCTGTCTTTCTTTCTTCCCAGAAATATTACTTTATGGAAATAACAAGAAGGAAAAAGAAATTTATTTTTCATAAATTGAAGGAGAAAGCTAAAAAGCATGCAGGGAAATTTGGAGACAACATATATCTTTGCATTAACATTTGAACTTGGAGTCTTCTCAAATTTTGCTTCAACTATTATTTATGAATTAATAAGACAACCCGGTATTCTCTCAGTTAGATGCCTTAAATAACAGCTTTATTTCTGTTTCTGGTAATTGAAAACTAGGACTGCTAATCCTTTAGGAAAGTACAGGCATGTTTGAGGTGTGACCCCAAGACTACAGCATGTTCTTTGGATGCAAACTAAAGAAATATACCCCAAACATAATAAAGCTACAATGGTAATAGTATGGAAGTCAGCAACCCCATGAAGATATGAGGAGACTTAAGGGCAGTCAAGAAGAACTGGCTGGCCTGGAAATTTGATTTGGAGATCCGATTTTAAAAGGGGGTTGATTGAATCACTTCTTGTTTGCAAAATGTTGTAGGAGGAACTATATATCCATTTATTTAGAAGTAGGATTGTGGTGTTGCTGTCAGAAAACCATGTAATTGTTTTGCATGGATATCTTGGTGCTTCTATCTATTATGCAATAGGAGATAAGAAGCTTTCAAGACTTAACAAGTTTAATTACTGCAACTTGTCTGAGCGAAGCATTTGCTGCTAGAATGTCTTATTTTTTTAAAAATGGTTAAGAATGCTTAAAGGTAAAAGCCTGAAATACTTCTAGCATTGAAAAGAAAGGTTTGAAATATGTTTAAACTGACAAGTCAGCAAAGCTTCTTAAAAAAAAAATCTATGGATAACAAAAATGGAATCTAAGCAATATGAGAACAATTTATCCAATATACAATTTCTTTAAAAACCTTTGTTGTGCTTATTAATGTTGTGAGAAAATTCATTTCAGGGATTGGATTTCAAACTAATTTGATTGCTTCTACCAATCAATCTGGATTCAGATAGTGTTCTGTCCCTAATTTACATACTCGAAATCCCCGCGCTTTGATTGGCTAAAGCACGGGGATTTCTAATTGGCCAGGCGAGCCGCGCCGATTGGCCCGTTGAAAGTCTCCCGTGATTGGCTCACTCCAAGAGCGGGAGACTTGAAACGCTGCCATTGGCCGCGGCCGCCGCGGCGAAAAGGATAAAAGCCGCGGGCTTTTTCCTTTTCGCCGGTTCGGTTCTCAACTTCAAAATAAAGAGCTTTAAACTAAGTCACCGACTCCTGGCGTCTTTTGCGGACACGACACTGGCGACGAAGGTGGGATCCAGACCCTGAACCGAACCCCGTGTCCGACAAGAGCCAGACTTAGCACCGAAATGGCGAAAATCGCACCGCCCGCCCCCTTCAACCCCGCCACTGAGGACTGGGAATCGTTCTCAGACCGATTCCGCATGTACCTCGAGTGCACCGGAATGAAGGACGCCCCGGGCCCGCTAAAACGCGCCGTTTTCCTCACGCATTGCGGAACCGAAGTATTCCAGATGGCCAAAGCATTGGCCAAGCCGGCCGACGCAACCGCCATGGATTGGGACGTCCTCGAACCTATCCTTTGGCGAAATTACGCCCCCGAGGTCCCAATCCTGATCCGGCGCAACGAATTCTACCGGCGGGACCAGAAACCAGGCGAAAAACTGAGCTACTTCGTCGCCGAGCTGCGGTGCCTAGGAGGGCTCTGCGAATTCGACGGCCTGAATAGCCTCCTAAGAGACCGATTCGTACTCGGCCTATGGGACCCTGCGCTCCAGAGCTGGCTTATGGCTAAGGGCGACATCAGCCTAGCAGACGCCCTCACCGCAGCCGCAGCCGCAGAAGCGACCCGCACTTCCGCTGACAGCATGCGAAAACCAGATGCAAAGGGCGGAAACAACAACCCGGCGAGGTCGGCCGACCCAAAAAACGAAACAACCGCACACTACGGCAATTTCCATTCCACATCCAGCACGTCCGAAGACGAAGAAGACATACATCGAGTCCAGACGGGGCGCGGCGACCAATGGAACCGAAGAGGTCGTAGGTCGAGGACCAACTGTGCCGGCTGCAGCGGCGACCACCCCAGATCAGAATGCCGATTTTTTGACTCTATCTGTCGGCATTGTGATAAAAGGGGACACATCGCCCGGGTTTGCCGCCAAAAGAAGACTCGCAGTCCACCCAGATGGGACCAACACGATCGTAAAAGAGAAAGCCCACCGCCCAGGACCAGAGATCGCCAATCGGACAGCCGGTGGGACCGAATCCAGCGACCATCGAGAGGCGGCGACAACCGGCGCAAGGAAGAAACCCACCAGACGGTAACCATCGGCCACGCCATCTCCGACGGTGCCAGAAAGGTACACGTAGAGGTCCATATTGAAGGACGACCATGCAAAATGGAGGTAGACTCCGGGTCCTACCTCTCCATGATTGCATGGCACGAGATAAAACAGTTAGTGCCCACCCTCCATAGGAGAAACATAAACGCCCAAAGACTTATTATAAAAGACTACCAGGGAAACCGCGTCCCGGTAGTGGGCACCAAGAACTTCAATGTGACATACAAGGGCCGCACCAAACAACTCCCACTCACAATCGTCTATCGCGACCGCCCAAGCCTGCTGGGCTTACAATGATTCGCCCCGCTCGACATCGCCCTCACGGGAGTCAACCACGTCACCGACGATGGCTGGGAACAGCGGCTAGCCCAGGAGTTCCGGGAGGTCTTCGACGGAAGCCTGGGCAAGTACCAGGGGCCCCTTATCTCTTTTGATCTAGACCCTAGCGTCCCCCCCAAGCGACTAAAACCTAGGCGGGTACCATTCGCCCTAAAACCTAGGATTGACGAGCAGATTGACAAGCTCGTCAAACAGGGGGTGTTACAACCTATAGACCATGCCAGATGGGAGACCCCAATAGTGACCCCGGTCAAGCCAGACGGGTCAGTGAGAATTTGTGGGGACTATAAGGCCACCCTAAATGGCGCGCTGCAACAAAGCGCTTACCCCGTCCCAATCGTGCAACACCTACTGCACTCACTGGGAGGGGGCAAGGTCTTTGCCAAGCTCGATCTCGCCCAGGCATACCAACAGTTGCCGGTCGACGAAAAAACAGCGGAAGCCCAGACCATCGTTACACATCGGGGGGCTTTCAAGTGCAACCGACTCCAATTCGGAGTCAGCGTGGCACCGGGCATCTTTCAGAGCCTGATGGAACGTTTGCTGCAGGGCATCAAGGGGGTGGTGCCCTACTTCGATGACGTATTAGTAGCGGCGCCAAACGAAGCCGAATTAGAAAACCGACTCAGAGAGGTCTTAACCAAATTTAAAGAAACGGGACTTAAAGTAAAAAGGGAGAAATGCCAACTGTGCACGGAGCGAGTGGAATTCTTGGGCTACCTTCTAGACCGGCACGGCATTCACCCCACAAGTAAGAAAGTAAAAGCTATCAAAGAGGCCCCCACCCCTAGGTCTAAGACTGAACTACAGGCTTTCTTGGGGTTGCTGAACTTTTATAATGTTTTCCTACCCCAAAAGGCAACGGCGGCGGAGCCTTTGCATAGGCTCCTGGATAAGGCGGCAACCTGGACTTGGGGGAAACGGGAGCAAGCCGCCTTCCAAAAAACCAAAGACCTCCTCACCTCCGACGCCGTCCTGATCCAATTCAGCGAAACCTTGCCCCTGGCCGTCACTTGCGACGCATCACCTTTCGGCGTCGGCGCTGTCCTCAGCCATACCCTTCCTGACGGAAAAGAAGCACCCATCGCATTCTTTTCCAGGACTCTAACCAAGCCAGAGAGGAACTATAGCCAGCTGGACAAAGAAGCCTTGGCTATAGTTGCCACTGTTAAGCGGTTCCACGAATACCTTTACGGCCGCCCTTTTACCATTGTGACAGACCATAAACCGTTGCTGGGCATCCTTGCAGGAAATCGAGCCACCCCGAACATTCTGTCTCCCCGGATGACAAGGTGGTCTGAGTTCCTGGCAGCCTACAGCTACGAACTAATACACAAGCCGGGTAAAAAGATTTCGCACGCAGACGCTTTAAGCCGCTCGCCGTTACCAGACTCCGACCCTGACCCAGCACCAACGACAAACACCCTGAACATCGAAAACCTGCCCAACCTGCCCATAACCGCGTCAGACATTGCCCGGGAGACTATTAAAGACAGGCGTCTGGCGCGGGTTTTGCATTGGGTGGAAAAAGGTTGGCCAGAAAGGGACAATGACGAATCCGTTAAGACATTCAGAAACCGCCAGACCGAACTCTCGCTGCTTAAGGGGTGTATCTTATGGGGTGACAGGGTGGTCATCCCGGACAGGCTGCAAGGGAAGGTTTTAGAAATGTTGCATGAGGGGCATCCTGGCATCGTCAGAACTAAAGCCCTGGCCAGAAGTTACGCTTGGTGGCCAGGGATGGACAAACAGATAGAGGCCTGGGTAGCTAGTGCCAGCGATGCCAGGAGACTAGACCCAGCCCACCCGCAGCACCCATCCTAGAGTGGGAAACACCGAGGGGGCCCTGGTCCAGAATCCATTTGGACTTTGCCGGTCCCACAAATGGGCATACCTTTCTAATAACAGTTGACGCTTACTCCAACTGGTTGGAGGTAAGCGACATGAAATCTACCACCACGGAGGCCGTAATCAAAGAACTTTGCAAACTCTTTGCAACACACGGCCTCCCAGACGTCGTCGTCTCCGACAACGGGCCCCAGTTTACTTCCCTCGACTTCGAGAGATTCCTGGCGGAGAGGGGCATCCGCCACGCATTAACAGCACCGGCGCATCCGGCGGCGAACG
Organism: Hydrophis major; assembly: GCA_033807585.1. Classification (NCBI taxonomy): domain Eukaryota; kingdom Metazoa; phylum Chordata; class Lepidosauria; order Squamata; family Elapidae; genus Hydrophis; species Hydrophis major. The sequence continues at coordinate 72,136,112 of CM066333.1, forward strand.
GTAGGGCGGAACGGATGGTACAATTTACCAAAAAAACCATCCGGAAAATGGACCACGGGGAGATCCAAGACAAAATTAACAGACTCCTCTTTATACAACATATCACCCCGAACACCACTACCAACAAAAGCCCAGCCGAGTTACTAATGGGTAGGAAGCTGAGGTCCCCACTCGACAGGTTACACCCAACATATAACCCGGAGCGGCCCCCAGACTCAAGTTCAAAATACCGAACATTCGCACTCGGAGACCTCGTGTATGCGAAAAACCTGACGGGGGACCCTCTATGGATCCCAGCCGTCATCACCCAAATCACAGGCCCGCGCTCATACCGGCTCCAAATCACAGATGGGCGAGCCTGGAAACGACACATTGACCAACTCAGGTCACGTTCGGCAACAGAATCCACCCCCCAAGAAACAAACCAAGGGGGGAGGGAATACCCGAATAAACAAACGCAAGAAAAAATAAACCAGCAGTACTTACCGGAACGCAGCCATCGCGATCCCCCACCGGAGAAGAAACACCAAGCCAGCTCAACCGACTCAGAAAGACCAAGCGGGAGCGGCGAGACCCGTAGCTCAACCAACCCGGAAGGCCCAGGTGGGAGCCACGGAGAAAGAACTGGCCCGATCATCCAACCGGTTCGCACAGAAGAGGGAGCGGCCAAAAACTCGACCGCTCCGGTCGAAATCCAGCTTGCAACTGAGTTGCGCAGGTCAAGTAGGACTAGACGGAGCCCCGCCTACCTACGTGACTACGCAACGTAAAGACTGTACCAAGAGGGGAGGGGTGTTCTGTCCCTAATTTACATACTCGAAATCCCCGCGCTTTGATTGGCTAAAGCGCGGGGATTTCTAATTGGCCAGGCGAGCCGCGCCGATTGGCCCGTTGAAAGTCTCCCGTGATTGACTCACTCCAAGAGCGGGAGACTTGAAATGCTGCCATTGGCCGCGGCCGCGGCGGCGAAAAGGATAAAAGCCGCGGGCTTTTTCCTTTTCGCCGGTTCAGTTCTCAACTTCAAAATAAAGAGCTTTAAACTAAGTCACCGACTCCTGGCGTCTTTTGCGGACACGACAGATAGATTCAGGCTTTGGATAAATTCACCTTTATTTTTGTTTATTTTAGAAAATTTGTGTGGCTACTCATTCACTCTCAGTGACTCTTCAATATGAGGTTGACTCAACAATTCAAATTGAAAGTGAATGTCCATTTGTTTCAATAAAGTAAAGGAAATCATTCTGAAGTTCTGAATTCAGTCAAAAATCAGGGGAAAAAAATATCAGATCCAATTGCACATCCCCAACGTTTACATGATTATGTGTGAAACTAATTGATATGACTGACTAATTAAAAATAGAACAGAAGAACAAAAAAAAAAGAGAGTTTCCCAAAGAATCATGGCTATAGAACAGTTGTGGCTAACCTCTTTGGGCTTATGTGCCAAAAATTACATGCACATTAGCGCGTTCACACTCGTGTATCAGCACCCAGAATACAATGCCCCCCCACGCCCCCTGCACATACGTGCATAATCCCCCTGCCACCCCCTTACCTGCACTGTACCTTACAGCTGATTTTTTGGCTGGTTTGCGGCCTTTTTCGGCCTCCCAGAAGTTTGGAAAAAGCCTCTGCAAGGCTTTTCAGGATGAATAATATGCCCATTTCATCACTTCCAGTATTACAGGAAGTGATTAAACAGGCCTATTTGTCCTGAAAAGCCTTGCAGAGGCTTTTTCAAGCCTCTGGGAGGCCTTAACCAGCCAAAAAATAAAGCTGTGAGGTGCGTGCATGCGCAGTGAGGTAAGTTTGCCTACGGTTCGTGTGCCAGCACAAATGGTTCTGCATGCCACTTGTGGCATGCATGCCGTAGGCTCACCATCACAGATATAGAAGCTCAAAACGACATAGACACACTTAGTAAGGCTGGTAGGCTGAAATGGTTGAAGAAATATAAACACACCTTCCAAATGGACAAATATTTAAAATCACAACTGCCAATACATCTCAGGGAGACATTTACTTGAGCAAGATTTGAACAGCGACTGATTCACATTCATGACAGTCGCAGTGTCCTGTGGGTCATGGGATCCCCTTTTGCAATTTTCAGACAAGCGAAGTCAAATGAGGAAGAAAGATTTGCTTCACAGCCGTGTTTCTAACTTAACCACTGCAGTGATTCCCTTAGCCACTGTGGCAAGAAAAGTTGTGAAATGGGACAAAATCCAATTATCCACCCTCTTGCTCAGCAAAGGAAATTTTGGGCTCCATTGTGATCGTAAATCAAGGACTACTTGTACTGTCTCAGTTGGAATAAATGTGAGATTGCTCAACAATATATTTTAGGTAGCACTGACTGATTCCTTTGAAGCTCCAAATCCAGACTGCATTGTTTGACAGTGGTAAGCACGCACTCATGACTCATGGAAATAACAGGCACCAACAAGAGGCCTACATATTTTTGCTTCTCAGGCAGTGAACCATGAGAAGGGATTGTTCACTGCATGTCTGTCAAAGGTTGCACAGCCAAACCAGCTGAGAGGAACAGCAGCCTGGGCCAAAAAAGGAAGCATCCAGATGTTTTGGTTTTGGATAGACTCTCTTCTTGATGCTACGAAAGCCAAGAAAACAAACGAATGAATCACAGAACAAACCAATCCAGCATTCTCACCCGGGGCACAAATAATTTGATTCAAAATTAGAATGGACACGTAATGTGGAGGCACAGTTATCACTTCCCATTACTCAGGATGCTGCTCATAAGTGCTATGTGCTTAGAGCTCGAAGCATTGTTAGAGACCCCACACGCCCACTTTATGGTCTTTTCCTGATTGCTCCCCTCTGGGAGGAGGTTTCGAAGTATCTATAGCAGGATTACTAGATTCTGTAACAGCCTTATTCCCTGTGCCATACATCTGGTAAACTCGCAAGATTTGTTTTATTCGCCATGTACATGTGTACATCCAAATTAGACTGTGTTGTTTCTCTGTGTCATATATATATATATATATATATATATATATATATATATATATATATATATATATATATATATATATGTGTGTGTGTGTGTGAATGTGGGTATATGCCTAATGGTTATCTTTTGAGAGCTGAATGCAAGGAAATTTCATTTTAATATATGCTGATTAGTATACATTTAAAGTGACAAAAATTCTATTCTATTCTATTCTATTCTATTCTATTCTATTCTATTCTATTCTAGTCTAGTCTATTCTAGTCTATTCTAGTCTATTCTAGTCTAGTCTACCCTACCCTACCCTACCCTACCTTACCCTACCCTACCCTACACTCTATTCTACTCTACCCGACTACACTACACTACACTACACTCTATTTCATATTTATGATTTGGGAAGAGTGGAATGGAAGAGAAGGACAGAAAGACCACACGGTCAGCTACAGCAGTGAGGAATGTACCACTGAAGATCTGAAGAGATAGGTTGAAGAAGAAGATCCAGAAAAATCTCCCTAAAAGTCCAACACCAGCTTGAGAGCAGATACTCAGTCAAACATTGGAACACTAGTTGTTTCTGTGACTTTCCATCTTAAAAAATGAAAGGACACAGAGGTCTATATGTGTCCATTCTCTTGCTGCTGGGGACAGCGGTTTCTTTTAGCATCTCAAGAAACCACTGGACAATCTAAAAAGAGGCCATTAAGTGCAGAAAGATCTGGGACAATAAACTTAATTCAGCTTTGACAGCAAGCTTGATTTTTAACTTTCCATTTTCCTTATTTAATTTTTCTTTTCTTTATATGAAGATGTTTTATTTCCAGATATGCTTCTGGTAAAAGAAGACTATGGGAGATTGAATCCCAAGTTAGTTTTAACAAAACCTAAGGGCCTAATTACTTAGGATAATAAGACTGACTGACATAATTAATTACCCTTGCCACAAATGTATGCATAAAATAGAATTAAATAAAGTATGTAAATATGTAAACTGTAAGCATATAAGCATTCCATCCATGAAAGAATGCTCAGTTGTAATTGTGTAACAAAGAAAAAAACACACAAACACACTCTCACACACTACTTATTTGAGGTATCCTGATTGCTTTCTAAACCAATAGTTAATTTCCCAGCATTACAAGCATAACAGCACCTGACATTCTCCTTTGTACTTGTACTTTTAAGTTTTCCATGCTTTCAGTTCTCAGCTGGAATACTGTTATGACCAAGGCTTCCTGAGACCATAATTAAGCACACACTTAGTCCAAATAACTCTTGTTTTATTTCAACATTGAATTATTTTCATTTCCAGCCAGTAATGAATCCCAAATAGTTCCATGAGATAAGCACCTACCTTTATTTCCTTTGAATTGCTGCCAACAACTAAAGTGACAAATTAACTGTAAGAAACCTATTGAAGTATCAAGTCCACATATAGCTTCAAGGTTTAATCTGAACATAGCGAATGACTTTGCTTCCTGCAAAGGTTTCTCTATCTTTGCACCTCCTTTATACCTTAGAAGAGGGGCAATCACCTCCAAGCCTTCCTCCCGAGTCACTCCTTTTGTCTCAGCTGCTCTTTTGTCTAGCAGCTCTGTGCACATGCACACCGGGAACAGGCTCCCCTTGTTCCTCTGCCTTGCTGCTGCCAGACTCTGGAGGCTCTGGAGTCAGCACACCACTCCCAGATGGTCCTGGCCCCATCTCTGCATCAGATGCAGGACCCTCATCTGAATCCTCCCCAGACTCCTGGACTGGTCCCCATTCTTCCCCACTATCTGATTCCACTGCCATCTGCACAGACTGTTGGCAAACCATAATAAATACATATTTATTTGACTAGCCAAATCATCCATCTTGATTGGGTCAAAAATTAAAATCG
>CM066333.1:72145967-72218467 GCA_033807585.1 Hydrophis major
CAAAAAAACACTTAAGACAAGTACCAGTAGATATAAATAAAAACAATAACATAAGACAGATGCATCAGAATATTACAGATGATACATGGGCTCCCTCTTACCAAGGGATTTTCAAAAACAAAGGTTTTTCAGAAGGTCACAAAAGTTGCCTCTTTTGGGGCAAGATGCTACAAAAGTGCAGGTGCCCTGGGGGAAAACAAGGCTCATCTTTTAGGTCTCATCAGCAGAGAGAACCTACAACTTGCCTTGCCTGGATGACTTGATGGAGTGGTTAGATGTTACTTGGAAGGTAATCCTTCAAATACCCCAGCCCCAAGTCATGTAATGTCAAAACCACCCCTTGAATTGGACGGAATGGGACAATTTGTCGCAGCCAACTCATTATGGCCAACTCATCATGGTCAACTTGCCATGGCCAACTCACCATAGCCAACTCACTGTGGCCAACTTGCTATGCCCAATTCACCATAGCCAACTCACTGTGGCCAATTTGCTGCAGGGCAAGTCACTGTGGTCAACTGCCACAGGATAACTAGAACAATTTAATTATATAAAATAATTAAAAGTACATTTTAATTTTTGTCATTCACATTTTGTTTTGTCCCTCCTTTGGGCGCCCTTTCTTTAATGATTCTATTTCACCATTTCTTCTGTATTATTGCAAATCTTGTCCCACCGAATGTTGTTCTGTAGTGAGTTGGCCATGGTGAGTTGTCCTGTGGTGAGTTGGCCATGGTGAGTTGTTGTAGACACCAGGAAGCAAACAAGGGCAGCCTATGAATGCAGAGGATTAATGTGTGACAAGGAATGCATCTTGGAAAGTTCAGTGTGGCTTCAACAAAGGTCACAGAATATGGGGAATGGATGTTTGCTCTTCATGGAGAAATAGAAGAATGTGAGAAAGTAGTGCATCATTGTCTCTTGAGAGAAATGATATATAAACTGGCTAGGTTTAAGGAATATTTTTCATGAATATGGAGTTGAAGGTTGACTGCTGAAAGCAAATAGAATAATGTGTAATGGAAGTAAAGCATACATGAGTATAAATGGAAAGTCAAGTGAACTGTTGAATATGGAGAATGGAGTAAGACAAGGATGTGTGATGTCTCCTTTATTGTTGAACAACATTATCAATAAATGTATGAGAGTGTGATGGAACCACAATGCTTTACAAAGATAAAAGAATAAGGTATTGGTATACTGTGAGGAATGCATATCCTTAGTTAATTTCCTTTCCTTTTCTGCTGTGTCCTGTCTTTATTTTTTTTATTAGTGTTTTATTTGAATAAAAGAATTTAAAAAAATATTATTTTTTGTGTGCTATGCATAATGTTGCTTATTTTGAAAAGGATTTGCATGAATTGGTAGGCAAGTGTCTATGAATTGTGGCCACATTTCTCATTGTTCTATATGTAGCACATGACATTGAACAGAGCACTACAATTTTTAGAATCTTGCTTGTAAGACTGTATTTATTTATTTGCAAAAAATACAGGAAAACAAATGGTTTAAATTCAGCTTTTAGTTGTTCCTCAGGTTATGAGGATGCTGTCTCCTTTCCTATAATAGTCCTAAAATTCTAATTGTAATGGTATCTGTAAGTGTCCTACTCTGCTTGGGAAAAAAAATGAACTTGCATAAATAAGATCCTCAAACCAATTATAACTCTGGCATATCCACCACCAAATTTGAATATGCAATTAAAATATTTCAAAATGTCATTTTTGCGTACAGTTTTGCATGGAAGGCATGCTGATTAGGAATACTTTATTATATTAAATCATTTTAGTGTATAAATAGAAAAGTCATCAGATGCTAGTGATGTTCATTGGTTAAACATAAAGTTTCTTTTCTTTTCCAAATTCGTTTTGTTTTTCTTTTGTTAACTATATAACTGTGCAGTTTTGCAATCAAAATATGTCTCCAACCAACTCAGTTAACTGTTGGTTAAATTTGTCAGGTTTGTTATTGTTACTTCATCCAGAGACCAACATGTACCATTTACTGCAGGGGTGTCAAACTCACATTGTCACGGCGGCATCATGTGACATATCAGGAATTTTTTTCCCTTTGCTAAACCGAGCATGGGCGTGACCAGCACATGATGCATATGGTCTGCGGGCCAGGTGTTTGACAGCTCTGATTTAGTATTTTTCAAAATTGGCAGATTTTACATTACTGATTTCAAATCCCATCAATTTCCCAACCAGCATGCTGGGAGTTGAAATCTGCCCATCTTAAACTTGCTAAATTTGAAAAATGCTGATCTAGAGTCACCCAAATGTCAAATTGAATATTTGCCAAAAAATAGTCAACCTGGAACTTCAAACTGATGGGGTGTGCAGCTCTGTTAAATCTACAGCGACTTATTCCATATTGCAAGAAAAAAAAATTGCAAAAAAGCCAAAGAAAATATGTAAAGTACAGGTCATCCTTGACCTTGAGACTCTAGAAAAAGTGCAGAGAAGAGCAACCAGGATGATTAGGGGACCGGAGACTAAAACATATGAAGAATGGTTGCAGGAACTGGGCATGGCTAGTCTTAGTGAAGAGAAGGACCAGGGGAGACAGGAGAGCCGTCTTCCAGTATTTAAAGGGCTGCCCCAGAGAGGAGAAAGGAGTCAAGCTATTTTCCAAAGCACCTGAAGGCCAGACAAGGAATAATGGATGGAGACTGAACAAGGAGAGATTTAACCTGGAAATAAGGAGAAACTTTCTGACGGTGAGAAAAATCAACCAACAGAACAGAAGTTGCCTTCGGAAGTTGTGGGAGCACCATCATTTGAGACCTTCAAGAAGAGATTGGACTGCCATCTGTCAGAAATGGTGTAGTCCAACTGCTTGGGCAGGGGGTTGGACTAGATGACCTACAAGGTCCCTTCCAACTCTGATTATCTGTTACCTGTGACTTACGACCACAATTGACCTCAAAATTTCTGTTGTTAAGCAAGACATTTGTTAGTTGGGTTTCACCCCATTTTACGACCGTTCTTGCCACTGTTGTTAAGCGAATCACTGCCGTTGATAAGTTAGAAACACAATTGTTCAGTGGACCTGGCTTTCCCCTAGATTTTGCTCATCAAAGGTTTGCAATGACTTTGTGATACAGCAATGGTCACAAGCAGGAACCAGTTGCCAAGCTTCTTAATTTTGATCACGTGATCGTGGGGATGCTGAAAACATTATAAGTGTGAAAAAATGGTCCTAAGTGACTCTTTCCAGTGCCATTGTAACTTTGAAAGATCACCAAATAAACTGTTGTAAGTCAAGAATTCTCTATACACAGGAGGCTTCCCTCTCTTGGGAGCTTTTGTTATTTTAAAGTTAATAACTCCTTCCCCCCACAAAATATAGCTCAAGAATTAAAACTATTGTTTCTGTTGGAAGCAATAAAAGATTGTGGGTTTTGTTTTGTTTTTTAATGAGTAATCATGGATTGTACTGCTCTGATTCATTTAAACCCATCAAACTTGACTTCACTGCATTAATAGTTTGTGGTTGATAATGCCATAATAGTCAAGAGCTAAACAAAATAGGCAAAATAAGAAAATACAGGTTAAAAATAATAAATAAATAAATACCTAACAAAGTCCAGCCCGTAGAGAAGAGACGTAAAGATGGAAAGCAGAGTTAAATATGTCATCAGTTTGGAATCATTATGTTGTCACAAATCCAGCCCTTCTACCCCAGGAATCCTGTTAAACCTTATATAGTGCCAATTTAGCATTGACCATTATTTGACCAATTCTTGTGTATATGTTGCATCAATAAAATTCCACCTACAATATACAGGATCACTTCCCATTCAAGCAGAGTTTGGGCATCCAACAGCTCACTACTTTATCTCCATTGCAATATTTGGCTCCATAATCTCATGACTTTTTCTTCCTAAGGATTTATCCCCTTACCTCATAACACCAGTGAGGGTTCAGTTCTGGTAATGATGAGAATCAAAACAGCTGTGCATAGTTGTGTGGAATTGTGCTAAACTCACTAACATTGTGGGTTATATATGTGGGTTACACAATCCACATATTTGGTGCTTGATGCTCAACCTATTTTTGTTACATATTATGAAGAAGTAAACACAAAACAATTTCTATGCTATATCGTCATTTTCCAGACAATATATTCCAGGATGGATAATTTAAGAAAGTAAAGAATGAGGAATATAATGCCACCATCAGATATAGATAGATACAGATTAACAGAGTTGGAAGGGACCTTGTAGGTCATCTAGTCCAACCCCCCAACTCAAGCAGACCCTACACCATTTCTGATAGATGGCAATTCAGTCTCTTCTTGAAAGCTTCTAGTGGTGAAGCGCCCACAACTTCTAAAGGCAATTTCTGTTCCATTGGTTGATTGCTTTCACTGTCAGAAAGTTTCTCCTTATTTCCAGGTTGAATCGCTCCTTATTCAATTTCCATCCATTATCCCTTGTCTGGCCTTCGGGTGCTTTGGAAAACAGCTTGACCCCCTCCTCTCTGTGGCAGCCCCTCAAATATTGGAAGGCCATTGATCCTTCACTATCTATCACTATCACCACTTCTCCTTCTTTTCCTGCTTGCTATCTTCCTTCTCCTCCAACTGCACCATGTTATTTCAGCCTTAGGAGCAATGAACCCAATCTCTATGCTCTAAAGAAAATCATTGTTTGCAAATCTATCTGGATTTCTCGTGTTTGACAGTCACTGCCCTACCAAAAGGAAATAAAACCAAAGCATAAATCTTTATTTCTGAGCAATTGTACAGAGCACAAAAGCTATTAATATTCCACCACAGAACTAAAGAAAGAATATTCCACTACAGTGCAAGAAAAGGGACTATTAAGGGTACATTGTGAATTCAGTAATGTTAGTTGCCAAATGTAACATCTGAGGCCAATGCTTATAGACACAACTGATTTTTTTCAGTACTATATCAAAAGTGCCAAGGCTCTCCCTATTTATGGATGACCTCAATTGTTCACTATGTATTTGCAGAATTCTTGGGGGATTTAAAACTTTTATTATTTTGGGGGCTGAATGCGAAATTGTTAGTTCTGCCAAACATTTAAGAACATTTCTAATTAATTCATTCTTTCTTTCTTTCTTTCTTTCTTTCTTTCTTTCTTTCTTTCTTTCTTTCTTTCTTTCTTTTTTTTTTTTGTATAATCAAGTTCACAATCCAAAAAGATCACGGTGGAAGAAAGATTCTGATCCTCAAAATCTTTGCCCCTGTGTCCAGGATATTATCTCTTGTCTATAAGTATTTTATCTACATTTTTACCAAATTTGACCTAGTTTGACCAGGAAGGGATGAAGGATGGGGGAAGGAAGGAAAGAAAGAAAGAAGCAAGGAAGGAAGGAAGGAAAAACTGACAGGGAAGGAGGAAGGGAAGGAGGGAGGAAGGAAAATGAGAAGGAGCATGGAAGGGAGGGAAGGGAGGGAAGGGAGGAAAAGAAGGAAGGAAAATGGGAGGGAGGGAGGAAAGGAAGGAAGGAAGGAAGGAAGGAAGGAAGGAAGGAAGGAAGGAAGGAAGGAAGGAAGGAAGGAAGGAAGGAAGGAAGGAAGGAAAAACTGAAAGGGAAGGAAGGACGAAGGGAGGGAGGGAGGAAGGAAAATGGGAGGGAGGAAGGAAGGCTGTTAGTCTACATTCTTGCTATCTGGAGGTTCCTCTAGGATCTCATGAGCTACAGAGTCCAATTCTTCATCTCAGAACTCCAAACATCAGTACTGGGAGGGGGGGGGCAGGGGAAATCAGCTCCTTTGCAAAGACTTTTGAGTAATATTGCACAGGGCCCATGTGGAAAAGCACCATCCCTTCCATGTTTTACTCCGAAGAGCTTTGTTCTAAGTCCAGTTGCCATTTCCTTCCATCTTCTTAGACGCTGCAAGGAATCAATAGTTGGCCCTCTTGTGTAGAAGTCAATGGATTGTTTCCCTACTGTTGATCTAAAAGCTGTTTATCTCTTCTAATTCCCTTGTGGGAGATTTTTTTTTTTTTTTTTTAAGGCAAAAAGTTGCAAAACGCTTTGCATTCTTCAGCGTGCTGTGGCCGTGGGTGGTCTGTAGTACAAGCCTTGCTTGTTTGAACATCTGGCAAGTGCAGATTTGGGTGCTTCAGGGAAGGCAGGCACAGCTGTAGACAATGTAATTATCATTCTTTCTCATGTACACACCATGCCTATTCTTTCAGGTAGGTGGGCTATAAAGACAAAAACCGGCCTTTTGACCTACCAAAATCTCCTAGAATGAATCAACAGCCTTCCTCACCCTTGGCTGCCACAGAAGCTGGAAGGCTTGTTCATAAACAAGGAAGGCTGTTGATTCATTCTAGGAGATCTTTGATCATACAGAATAGCAGTCTTCCAGCACTGGAGGGGTTGCCACCAAGAAGAGTGGGGTCAAATGATTCTCCAAAGCACCTGAAGGCAAGACAAGAAACAATGGATGGAAACTAATCAAGGAGAGAACCAACCTGGAATTAAGGAGGTTTCTAACAGGGAGGACAATTCAGATAAACAGATAGTCAGAGTTGGAAGGGACCTTCTAGGTCATTTAGTCCAACCCACTGCCCAAGTGGGAGACCCTACATAATTTCTGACAAATGGCAGTCCAATCTCTTCTTGAAAGACTCAAGTGATGGCACTCCCACAACTTCCGAGGGCAACTTCTATTCCATTGGTTGGTTCTTTCTCACTGTCAGAAAGTTTCTCCTTATTTCCAGGTTAAATCTCTCCTTGTTCAATTTTCATCCATTATGGCCTTCAGGTGCTTTAGAAAATAGCTTGACCCCTTCCTCTCTGTGGCAGTCCCTCAATTATTGGAAGGCTGCTATCGCTTCTCCCCTGGTCCGTCTCTTCACTAGACTAGCCAGGCCCAGTTCCTGCAACTGTTCAATTGTATGTCTTACCAGAATTCACCAGAAATCATGGGCACCATCCCTGGATGTTTTTAAGAAGAGTCCAGACCAGGGATGTCAAACTCAAGGCCTAGGGACCAGATTCGTCGCTTAGATCTGGCCCGCCCTGGAAACTGCAAAGGACTGGCCTGCAGTGCCTCTGTCAGCAAAAATGAAGGTCAGGCCCCATTTTTGGCCACAACGACCTCCTGCAGCCCTCTGCCAGCTAAAACGGAGCTCCATTTTTGCTGACCAGAGGGCTGCAGGAGGCTGTTGGAGCCAAAAATGGAGATTGGGATTGAGCACTCTGGCCACACAGGCATCTCTGACACAAGAGACATCAAGCTGGCCATACTCACCCTGCCCCACAAGGTCAAACACAACCCTGATGTGGCCCTCAATGAGACAGTCACTAATCTGAAATAGGATAGGTTCTCCTGCTTGAGCAGGGGGCTGGACTAGAAGACCTTCAAAGTCCCTTCCAGCTCATTCATTCCATTCATTCTAGGAGACCCTAACTGCTAAGGGTAACTGTGATGCCCATTTGATTTCATTCTTCCCCTCTTTTATACCAAGCTGTATTGAATGACCCGTTAATCTTAGTCATGATTTCTCAATTGATTGGTATTTGTTTTTAACTAAGTCCTCAATTAACTAGCTGAACACATTGAAATACATTTGCTGAGCGCCAACCATTATTCTAAACCTGAGAAATTGTATGCCTTTCCATTCAACATGCATATGTTCCAACAGCATTAAGTTTGCTTGGAAGAGAAGAATAGTCAGTCTTGCCCAGGCTTATCACTTCACTTAAGGTTCAGAGAAGGTCAATTCACATCACCTCAGCGCTCTTCTTTTACACAATTAAATGCTGTAGTGAGTTTTGGTTTCTCTCTCTTTCCCACTGCCCTTTTGAAGTTCAGAAATTGGGGGAGACTGTAAAGCAAGAAAAATGCTGAATGCCAAATGATTAATTGTGGCTTAATGGTTCCCCAAAATTTTGGTTCCCCCCCCTTCAGTTTCAATATTCACAAGGAGGTCGAAGACATTCTGTTCATTTCCACCTATTTCAATATTTCTAGGGAAGCCATTTTGAAGCTTCAGTGTTGCCCCACTGGAGCTGAGGGATAGGGAGGAAGGAATAGAGATAGATGGTTTTATATTTGGCGCGCTTAGAAGAAGAGGCGGAGGCAGTATAAAGCTCTAACAGGCTTTATTGTTAACTTGTTACTCAACTCCGTCTAGCTGTGGCTCGCGGCAGCAGCTGAGAGAGAGAGAGACAGCTGATTCCATTTGACAGCTCCTTTTATACTGGAACTGGCCAATCCCACCTCTGACTGGAGATTTGACATTATCCCCTGCCATGCCCACCAAGCCACATCCACAGAACTGGTAGTAAAAAAAATGGAATCCCACCACTGGAACCAAGGGCGGAGAGAGAGGAGGAGTGAAGTTACCAGACAGTCAGATGGCACCTTGATTGGACCATGTGACTGATTGTTTGGGGAAGGGGAAAAACTTTCAGAGTCAGTTTTCACTAGAACAGTGTCAATGTGGCTATTTATATCCAATAAAACTGTTTTTTGAGGAATCTACCTGCCTCGGAAATTTGCTTGCCTTTGGTGTAATTACATGGAAGCCTGACAATATTTTTAAAACAAAGTCTCCTGTGAGATTGCAATGATTCAGACCCTTCTATCTAGATTTTTTTTGGGGGGTGGGGGTGGGGGGAGAACAAATGTGAGCTGTTGTTTATCAGCATGACTAAACGCAAAAAGCACACAGAACGCTGTTACTTTCCCAATGAAGTGGTCCCTATTTTTCTACATGCATTTTTTACTGTCAAACTGCTAGGTTGACAGAATCTGGGACAAGGAATGGGAGCTCATTCCATTCCATGGCGCTGGGGATTCGAACCACTGAGCTGCCAACCTTTCTGATCGACAAGCTCAGAGTCTTAGCCACTGAGGCACCACTTCCCTCGAGATCTGCCATACAAATACAAAATAACAACATTGGAAGTCTTCTAGTCCAACCCCTGCTCAAACAGGAGACCCTTTACCATTCCAGACAAATGGCTCTGCAGTCTTTTCTTAAAAACCTCCAGTGATGGAGCCCTCACAATTTCTGGAGGTAAGTTGTTCCATTGATTAATTGTTCTTATTGTCAAGACAATTTTCCTTAATTCTAGGTAGATACCTCTTTGATAAGTTTCTATCCATTATTTCTTGTTCCTCAAATGCTTTGGAAATAGGTCGAATACCTCTTCTTGTTGACAGTTCCTTGAATATTGGAAGAGACCCCCCCAAGATCCATCCCAACTGAGTTATTCTGTGCTCTGTATTCTTCCCCTTCCATCAGAGTTTCCCCCAAATAAGCAGAGAATGGAAAGCAGAAATGACTGCAAATGTACCTATTCAAAAACTGGGTCACCTTGATAGAATGAAACACCCATCTACCAAAGGAGAACCAACTCTCCAGGGTGTTCTCTACCAATTTCTCAAATACATTTCTGCACCATAATTAATCAACCTTATTCCCCTCCTTCCTTCTAATTGAACTTTGATGGGGATTAGAGGAGATAAACTAATACCTGTGAGTACCACTTAACCTATCCTTCTATTTATCTTATCTTCCTAATATAAGCTCTGACCTCATTTAATAAACTGTTAATTTTCACTGCTCTTTTTCTGTGGAAGCACATTACCCTGCTTATACTTTTTTTATTGCTTATGGAAATCCAAACTTCCTTTGCTTAAGGAAATCCTAAGATTTAAAGTTATTTAGTATTCAGATGACAACGCAGCTAGACTTATCTTAAAAAAAATCTGAACTTTGAAAATTCTCATACAAACTAAGCTGAACTATCTCAAATATATCAGCACCCTTCCTAGGTCAATACCTTTTTTTTAATCTTTGCAATATTGTGGGGATTAAAATATACAGCCCAAAAATAGTCTATGGGATCATAATAAGGCAAAAGCAATTATTTGAACAGGAAAGAAGGGAGGGAGGGAGGGAGGGAGGGATGGAAGGAAGGAAGGAAGGAAGGAAGGAAGGAAGGAAGGAAGGAAGGCAGAGGGGCAGGAAGGGAGGGAGGAAGGGAAGAAGAAGAGAGGGAAGGAAGGGAAGAAGGGAAGGAGATATCTAGAAAAAATAAGGGAGGAGGAGGAAGGGAGGGAGGTTGGGTGGAAGGAAGGAAGGAGGAAAAGAGAAAATAAAGAAGAAGGAGGGTGGGAAGGAGGGAGGAAGGAAAAAAAGTGAGATAAGAGGAATGGCAGGAGAGACGAAAGAAGAAAGGATATTATTCACATGACATATGATCAAAATGTGAACATAAAGTTAGTCTGTTAGTAAAAAAAAATGAAGGCTTGGCAAAGAAATAGAAGCAGATAGCAAAGTTAATGCATGCATATCCAATATTGAAAAAAACATCTTTGTGTTACTCAGCTGAAGTGATTGCTTGAGAACAGTTCAGCCATGAAAAAAAGAAAAGAAAAAAAATGTATGACTCTTGAAACTTTGCCAAGGTCAGAAAGACTTTGGAAGAACTGCTGAAAAAGGGCAGATTGTCCAAGTCAATGCAGCCTCAAAGCAAATTGCTGCTTATCTCCATTCACAATTCCAGGAATGGAAAAAATATTTAAGTTTAACAAAGTAGCTATCCTCAAGCTTGATTATCATTACAAACCCAATCTTTTGAGTTAGTGTTATAAATGGAAATTCCAACAGTAAAAATATCTCCTCTTGATCTTTTCAGGCATGTGGCTTAATTAAATGATGGCTAATGCAGTTTGTTGCCATTTCAACAAACATGAAGTGTGTGTGTGTGAGAATGTGTGTGTGTGTGTATTTTACACACATGCATACCAAATATATACACATACACCACCCACCCATACTGTGTTTCCCCCAAAATAAGACACTGTCTTTTTTTTTTTTTTGCCCTCCCAAAAAAGTATCAGGTCTTATTTTCTGGGGATGTCATTCACTGACTAACCTCACTTCACACGTCACTCCATGCCTCCATTTTGGTGTCAGAGGCCTTCAAGAACTTCTTCTGCAGCCAACAAGGCTTTCCTGAAGGCCACTGCAGCCGATAGCAGAGCTCTGGCTTGATCTGGGGCTCTGTTATCAGCTACAGAGGCCTTCAGGAAAGCCTTGCCAGCCTTGCTGGCTGCAGAAGAAATGGGCCAGCAAGGCAGGTGTCAGGGTGTGCAAGACCTGGCTACAACTGTCCAAAGGTAAGTAGTAGGGAAGCTCCACCACCCCCACATCCAAGCTTAATTTTTTCCCGTGCAGTCTGGAATGGGAGGGATCTTAATTAGGGCTTATTTTGGGGGGTAGGGCTTATATTGGGTGCACATGTAAAAATCAAGCTAGGACTTACTTTCAGGGTAGGTAATTAGTGAGGTTAGTCAGTGGGTGACATCTCCCCAAAATAAGACCTGGTGCCTTTTTTTGGTGGCAAAATAAATAAATAAGACAGAGTCTTATTTACATTCAGTAAATCCACAGAGCTTAGAAGATATGACTTGAGTGGCTTATTAACTCTAGGATTTGCCTACAGAGATACAAGTTTGGCCTTCAAGCCTAGAATGATATTGGCAGCAAGTAGAACAATCCAGTTGAGATACTTTCTATCATGCCTTTATCAATGTATGAGAAATACATTCCAACCATTACTAGAGCTCCCAGATCTATTAAGGAGGAGAAAGGCGAGCAGTAGAATGACACGCATTCACTTCTGCCATTCCGGAGCCATGCAATAAATCTGAGATTAATAAAATTCACCCATCTTCACCGGATTCACAGCAGGCAATTAATAACAGAACCAACATATTGTGAAGAAATAGACTTTGCTTTCCTTCCTACCATGGCCTTCCCCGGTGAGCAGCCAGAAATGATGAATTTCAATGAGGGCAAAAGAAGGAGCATGCATTGCTCAGCCTGTTCCATCCAAGTCTTCAGATTTGGGGGAAATCACATATTGAGTCTTCAAAGACCAGGGAAAGTAGGCGAATGCTTCCTCCTTGATGGCCAGACTCATTCCTTAATCCACTTTTGTTAAACCAGGCCATGTTATCTAAATCCTGCAGAAAGGCCATAAAAGCCACTGCTATGTGTCAGATCACAGCTTCTCTTCTGTGACCCCTAAATGGACTTTTATTTATTGATTTTATTTTAAGACCTTGCCAGAAAGACCCATTTTTAAAACAAGAACAGCTTCCATATATCCTATATTTGTCTTCCTGCCTGCCTGCCTACCTATCACTTACCGTATATACTCGAGTATAAGCCGAGTTTTTCAGCACATTTTTTGTGCTGAAAAAACCCCCCTCGGCTTATACTCGAGTCAGATTCCCCTCTGAAAAAAAAATGGTGTGGAGCTCCGAAGCTGGGCAGCCGCTTCCCTGCTTCCGTGTTTCCTTTGCAACTTTTAAGCATGGGAGGGGGAGGCTTTTCTGAGCTCTAGGCTGAAAAAGCAACGCGAGCTGAGGTCGCTCCACTCAGTTTCATTTCCTCAGCTCCAGCTGCTTTCAGTCCACTCGGGAGGAGGGGGAGGAGGAGGGGGAGGCTTTTCTGAGCTATAGGCTGAGAAAGCAATGCGAGCCGAGGTCGCTCCACTCAGTTTCTTTTCCTCAGTTCCAGCTGCTTTCAGTCCACTCGGGAGGAGGGGGAGGAGGGGGAGGAGGAGAGGGAGGCTTTTCTGAGCTCTAGGCTGAGAAAGCAATGCGAGCCGAGGTCGCTCCACTCAATTTCATTTCCTCAGCTCCAGCTGCTTTCAGTCCACTCGGGAGGAGGGGGAGGAGGGGGAGAGAGAGAGAGAGAGATATCATAAGAACGGCTCTTGGTTTTTTCTTGCAAGGGAGAGAGTGACTCCTGCCTACCACTGTCATCATCATCATCTTTTGGGTTAGTGAATCAATCAAACCTTTCATGATAGTGAGATCGTTTCCCAAATTTCCCTTAAATCAGGGAAGAAATCAGAAACAAACCTTTGGGCTGAGAATAAGCTTGTTCCTATGATGCCATTTTTGTTCACTTCAGTGTGAAAAGTGTGAAAAAACACACTTCTTTTTCTTCATCTTCTTGTTCCCTATTTACTGGTCTCTTTCAAAGAGGAAATTGTGAACATCAAACTTATTCTCAACTGTCCTAGTGAAAGTTTTTATTGGCATCTATTTTTATTTTTGAAATTTACCAGTAGCTGCTGCATTTCCCATCCTCGACTTATACTCGAGTCAATAAGTTCTCCCAGTTTTTTGTGGTTAAATTAGGTGCCTCGGCTTATATTCGGGTCGACTTATACTCAAGTATATACGGTATCTATCTATCTATCTATCTATCTATCTATCTATCTATCTATCTATCTATCTATCTATCTATCTATCCTGTATATCTATCTGTCTGTTTGTCTGTCTCTGTGTGTGTCTATCCCCATCTATCTACTGTCTGTCTGTCTGCCTATCTCTCTCTCTCTAACTATCTAATTATCTAACTATCTATTGTCTGTCTGTCTGTCTGTCTGTCTATCTGGCAGTAAGGTAAATACCAACACTTTCTATGGTTTCTAAAGTTTACCCCAATAGGTATTGCAAACTGCTTGGTACACAAAGAAGTCAGAAGTTAAATATTGACATATATTATTGTTAAGGGTAATTTTCTTCCTTTGTTTTCTTTTTTAACGTTGATAAATAATAACATTGAGTAATAACAGATTCCACTTCCCCCTCCCACTGTCCTCATGTGTCTTTGGTTTAATGTTTGATTTTAACTTTTTAGGTTTTAACTTTAGATGTAACTGTAAGCCTCGCAGGGTGACCCTGGAGTAAGATGGGCAGACAATACATTTTATGAATGAATGAATGAATAAATAAATGAATAGCAATAGCACTTACACTTATATACCACTTCATGGTGCTTTTACAGCCCTCTCTAAGCGGTTTACAGAGTCAGCCTCTTGCCCCCAACAATCTGGGTCCTCATTTTACTGACCTCAGAAGGATGGAAGGCCGAGTCAAAGTCAACCTTGATAAATTTTATTTATTGATAAAATAAATAAATAGTGGAGATTCTGGTATGAAACTCAAAAATTTATACAGGTAGTCCTCGACTTACAATCACAATTGAGACCAAGTTTTCTATTGTTAAATGAAACATCTGTTAAATAAGTTTTGCCCCATTTTAGGACTTTTTGTTGCCATTGTTGTTAAGCGAATAATTTGCAAGTGTTAAATTAGTGACCCACATTGACTTGGGCCTGTCAGATGGTCGCAAAAGGGGATCACAGGACCCTGGCACACTGCAACCATCATAAATATGAGTCACTAGCCCAGCGTCTGAATTTTAATCACGCAACCATGAGGATGCTGCAGTGCTCATAAGTGTGAAAAACGGTCATACACCACTGTTTTAATTGTAAATCAAGGACTTGTATCTTGTTGGTATTTTCGTTATTGTTCAATTGGACAGTAATTGTATAACCAGCCATTATTTATCCATTCATGGATAATGTCTTTTGTTTTTGGAAATATACCTTTACTGGTTTAAACATTTACAAAGACATTTCAAACAATGCTTCATTACCAGCCCTTCATCCAATTATCCAGCAGCCCATCAATCTAATTCTTATAGCAGCACAAAAGTTTATTGTTAGATCAGCAGAAAAGTTTCATGTGTCAACATTTTCAAGCTGAAGCCTCAAATCCCACTAGGTTATTTTTTTTTCTCTCTCTCCCCCTACTCTGCCTTTCACAATATAATCAGGCATAACCAAGAGAGGACTGCCTTCAGTAACTGTTTATAATCAACAGGAACATGTAGAAAGAGCACAGACTAAAGAAAGATGAGCGGGAGTAATCAGAAGGTTAAGAGGGAACTTGGCAGATCCCAAGCGTCTTTTATCAGTGGAATTTCCTTCCCATCCCATGAACATAACCCAGTCCTAGTGGGACTGACTAAACCACTAAATATGAAGGTGTGTCCTCTTCCAGAACAGACCCAGCCAAAATGTACAGACTTCTGATGGATATCTGCATTCTTGCAACACATTTGCTGCAGCTTTTGAACAACAGGAAGCAAAACATGAATTCGGTCTGGCTTTTCAATCTTCTGAACAGTAACAAGAGAGTTGGAAGGGACCTTGTAATCCTGAACAAGCAGGATACATTTCTGGACAAATGATTGTCCAATCTTTTCTTAAATCCTCACAACTTCTGGGGGCAATCTGTTCCACTGCTTTATTGTTCTCACTGTCAGGAAATTTCTCCGCAGTTCTATGTTGCTTCTCTCCTTGGTTAGTTTCCCTCCATTGCTTCTTGTCCTGCCCTCAGGTGCTTTGGAGAATAGATTGACTCCCTCTTCGACTTTTGGAATGTTGCTATCCTATCACCCTTAGTCCTTCTTTTCATGAGAATAGATATACCCAATTCCTGCAACCTTTCTTCATATGTTTTAGCCTCCACTCTCCTGATCATCTTTGTTACTCTTCTCTGCACTTTTTGCAGAGTCTCAACATCTTTTTATGTTGTGATGACTAAAACTGGGTAGAATGTTTTTAAGTGGGATCTTACCAAGGCACTATAATGAAATTCAAGAAATAATGAATTCAAGGAACAACAAATTCAATGAGGATAGGAGAACTGGATAAATTTTCTAATCCTTTCCTGAAATTCCTATCCACACCCTATTTAGTTACATCCTTTTTTTTTTTTTTTTTTACTATTCTGCTACTGTCCAACAAGCCTTAAAATTATTACTATTTGGCCATAAATTTCCCACTGGACTTTGGTCATGGACTTTGGATGTACATAGAAGGAGGATCATTTTAAAAGGGATCAGAACAGAGGTGTGTGGGAAATGTGAAAGTCCATTTTCTCTTAGGGTAGATGAAGTGGGCCACAGCAACTTCAGAAGCATGTAACTTATCTTTCAGGGGTTGTGTCCTAGCAGATCAGTTCAGAATTTAAGAGAATTTGGAAGTCTAGGAAAATGGTCTCGATTGCCTAATTTATATTTCATTTCAGAACTTAAGAGAAGTTGGAAGTCCAGTTGAAGTGATTTTGATTGCCTAATGTATATTTCCCTGAGCTAAACTTCTGGAAGCAATACTTAATAGACCTTCATTTACCCAAGAAGTGATATATGATGGCATCAGCAGGTGGCAGCATTAAGCCTGGCTGATCTCTGAAGCTAAGCCTGCTCATTCTGGTTAGTGTTGCATGGAAGACCACCTGGAAATTCCAGGATGTAGGCTAGAATGGGAAGGAAAGAAGGAAGGAAGGAAGGAAGGGCAATGACTGATGATAAGCCATTAAGTCAACTCTTTGAGACCACATAGAGTTCTCCATAAGAATCTTTCCCTAACTTGGTCTTTTAACAAGTATTCATTCCTGCTGTAACTGACTCCGTATATCTTGCTGCTGGTTGTTCTCTCTTCTTTCCTTCTTACCTTCTCAGAGATCTCTCTATGGAGCTAGGACTTCTCATAACATGTCTGAAATAGAAGGAATTTGAGGCTGGTCCTTTGTGCCTCAAGTAAGAACTTTGTTTGATGATTTATTTGTTCATTTTCTTAGGCCATCCATGGTATTCTAATGAGCGTTCTCCAACATGAAATTTCAAAAGCGTTAATGGTCTTCTGTTTCTTCACACCCTGAACTCTAACCCAAAGTCCTAAACCTGAGCCCAGAAAAAGGCAAGGAAAAATCATTCTCATAACAATGCCAAGAAATCTCTTAGGATGCAGTCATTAGGAACTAAGCTCACTTTGAGGACAACTTATTTTTTTAAATGAATAAATAAACAAGTAACCATTCTGTCAATAAGTAGGCATTCCAGGTCTCTTACTTCCTATAAAAAAATTGGTAGCAATGAACTTTTTCATCCTGATCTCCTAAACTGCATTTCGATTCTCCAATACTTGGTCTATCACTGCAGGCATTGGCAAGTGGACAACTCTGTCACATTAAACTGTGGATAACAAAATGACTCTATTGGCAGGTTCAGTATCAGCACTTGGACGGAGATTTGCAGGTGCTCTAAACCAGAGTGGGCAACCCAAAACCTGTCCATTTCAACATTGTATGAATATTCCACTGACAATTAGTGATACTAATTGTCCCCTCTCCTTCAGCCCTCAGAGACCATTAAAAACAGAGAGATGTAATAGCATTTCAGCAATAGCAATAGCACTTACACTTATATACCGCTTCACAGTGCTTTTACAGCCCTCTCTAAGCAGTTTACAGAGTTAGCCTCTTGCCCCCAACAATCTGGGTTCTCATTTTACCCACCTCAGAAGGATGGAAGGCTGAGTCAATCTTGAGCCAGTCAGAATCAAACTGCCAAATTGTTGGCAGCTGGTAGTCAGCAGAAGTAACCTGCAGTACTGCACTCTAACCACTGTGAAGGAGAGAAGGAAGGGAGGAAGGAAGGAAGGAAGGAAGGAAGGAAGGAAGGAAGGAAGGAAGGAAGGAAGGAAGGAAGGAAGGAAGGAAGGAAGGAAGGAATAGCAATAGCACTTAGACTTATATCCTACTTTATGGCCCTCTCCAACCAGTTTACAGAGTCAGCCTCTTGCCCACAACAATCTGTGTCCTTATTTTACCGACTTCGGAAGGATGGAAAGTTGAATCAACTTTTGAGCCTGGTGAGACTCGAACTGCCAAACTGCTGACCACCTGAAATAACCTGGAGTATTGCAGAAGAAGCAATAGCCACAAGAAAAGTTGTATATCCCTCACCTGGGGGCAGCCAGAGTGGCAGAATGACCAGAGCTCTTGCTAAGGGGTTCAAGCTATCTAGAAACCATTAACCTTTTCCAAACAAAAAGAAAATAATGAAGATATCTCATTACAGGGGAACCTAGCTGAAGAATGAGTCCAACCAAGCATTTGTAAAAATCAACAAAAATAGCAAAACCTGGTTATTTTCCTACTTTTATCAGATCCACAAATAGTCTCTCCAAGGAACAGTACTATAGGGGCAGGCCCACTAAAACAACTAGACACAAATAACCTTTTTTTTCTTCTCATGCCATTACTCTGCTCAACACCTAATTCTCACAGCATCAACTTATGTCTATCTGCATTTACCCATCTACTATGTCTGCAAGAGTATGAATAGAATAGAAGAATGGAATGAAGAATAGAATAGAATAGAATAGAATAGAATAGAATAGAATAGAATAGAATAGAATAGAATAGAATAGAATAGAATAGCAGAGTTGGGAGAGACCTTGGAGGTCTTCTAGTCTAACCCTCTGCTTAGGCAGGAAACCCTACACCATTTCAGACATATGATTATCCAATCTCTTCTTAAAAACTTCCACTGCTATTGAGAAGAGATTGGATAACCATTTGTTTGAAATGGTATAGGATTTCCTGCCTAAGCAGGGGGTTGGACTAGAATATTATTATCCTTCTTATTATATTCTTTAGCCCCCTCTCTTATTGGGATGATGATGATGATGATGATTTGCATGTACACTGAGAGCTTCTGAACTGGAGACATATTCCTTGGGTGTCTACTCACACTCGGCCAACTAAAGTATTTTAATCTATTCTATCAATAAAGGAGAATATTTGTAGCTCAGGGTTGGAATGAGGGATCCTTGGTACTCTCTGAGCTTGCTCTTTTTTTTTTTTCTTGCAGACATTTCATTACCCTAACTAGATACCATATTTCCCTGAAAAATAATACCTAGATGGAAAATAAGCCCTAGCATGATTTTTCTGGATGCTCGTAATATAAGCCCTATTCCCCAAATAACCCCCTGTTAAGAACATCAACCAGATACATTTAGTACTGCATTTCTCTGAAAATAAGACCTAACCCAAAAATAAGTCCTAATGCAAAAAAAAAAAAAAGGAATCTAAGACCCCGTCTTATTTTTGGGGAAACATGGGTAACATCATCAGCGTGGCTGATGTTAACTAGTTAGGGTAATGAAATGACTGTAAGAAAAAAAGCAAGCTGAGAGAACACCACAGACCCCCTTCTTCTCTTCTATTTCTAGCTTGACTTGGGCATCATCATTTCGGTTGTCTCATGTGTGCAAAACCAGCCTGATTTTGCTCCTGGGGAAGCTTCAGAAAGTTCCTTTTTGCATGGACTTCTGACTTCATTTATACTATGATGTGAGATGCTGAGGAACAAGGCTGCCAGCAATGGCATCTGGCATTCTTCTGCATCCTTCTTCTCCTGTGCTTGGCTTCTCTGTAGCCCTTTTTAATCGCTCCTTGGCTCTTCTGGCAGCAGGTCTGGTTTCTAATCTTTAAGCTGGCTGTGACATGCTGAGGATGCAATCGCTTCAGAAAAACTGCTGACACGGTAGACTCTGCAAATTACTGACAGGCAAACTGAGGGCCATTAAGCGTAATTACACTTTGTAGAGATTCGCACCATTCAAAGTAAGCTTTGCAGTTTCTAATAAGGGGAACTGCCATCATTTCAGTAAGGCTCATTAGGTTCCACCCCGAGGAACAGTATTCTTCTTTCTTTTCAAATGTGCGTGAAAAGAAGAAAACCTGACATCGTGACCAACTCTGGGTTGGCCCAAGATTTTTTTGTCTTTCTTTCCCCTTTTCAGGGTTGAGAATGTAATTGGAAAGGAGTTGCTTGGGTTAATGGGACTCCTATAGAACTCAGAATAAAAGAGTTGGAAAGGATTTGGGAAGTCTTTGAAGTACAACCCTCTGCTCAAGCAGGAGATCTATAGCATTTCAGACAAATGCCTGCCCACAATCTCTTCCTAAAAACTTCAAGTGATGAAGCAACCACAAATTCTGAAGGTTTCTCCTCCTCCTCCCTCTCCCACTCTTTTTCCTTCTCCTCCTCCTCCTCTCCTCCTCCTACACAAATCAGATTTTTTAATGATGAATAAACCCAATCTCTTTTTAAAATCCCCAGTTACCCCAGTGATACAGGTAAAGATTCCCCTCACACATACATGCTAGTCACTTCCAGCTCTAGGGGGCAGTGCTCATCTCCGTTACAAAGGTGAAGAGCCAGCTCTGTCCGAAGATGCCTCTGTGGTCATGTGGCTGGCATGACTAAATGTCGAAGGCGCACAGAACGCTGTTACCTTCCCACCAAAGTGGTCCCTATTTTTCTACTTGCATTTTTACATACTTTTAAACTGCTAGATTGGCAGAAGCTGGGCCAAGTTATGGAGTTCACTCCATTAGGGGGCACCAGGGATTCGAACTGCCAAACTGATGACCTTTCTGATTGACAAGCTCAGTGTCTTAGCCACTGAGCCACCATGTCCCTGTTAATGATGATAATGTAATGTCCCACTGATGATGCATCCACAAATTCAGAAATTTTCTTCCCCTTCTCCCTTCTCTTATTCCTGCTCCCTCTCCTATTCCCTTTCCTTCTCCAAAAATCAGATTGTGTAATGGCCAATCAACAGAGATTCCTAACAAAATGCTGAAAATGCCCTGCCTCTCATCATTAGTCATGAAAATGACAGACTTGGGTGATATCCCAAGGACTTAAGTTAAGCACTGTGATGACATGATGTAGCCAAAGGATTCCAGGACCTTTGAATTGTCCTGAAAATGCAAAAAAAGAGAGAGAAGTTGTTCCTAAATGCAGGGCCTCTCAGAAAATTGGCAACTCAAGTGGGAAATCAACATCAGAAGAGTTGAACTTTTTAAACATTAATTTGGGTGATCAAAGTCAGTGGCAAGCTCAAATTAAACGAAATTAACATTTAGAACATAAGCTTCAAATCTGGAAAGATTTTGGCTGATTTGCATATGCCTAAATGATAGTTATCTTTTAGCATATAACCAGGTGCCTTTAGGGTAAAATATTTTGGGGAATAAGTTCATGGCCACCCAGTAGAACAGGGGTAAGCAACTATGGCCTCTTTATGACCTGTGGACATCAACTCCCAGAATTTGTGAGCCAGCATGGGTTAGTGTTGCCTACCCCGGAGTAGAAGAACAAGAGAAACTCTAATTAACTACCACTAAAGTATTTTCTTGTGAATTATTTAAGCATGCATCATTATTTTCAAGTGGTATTACATCCAGGTTTAAAACCATTTAAATTGTACCATGCCATGCAACAAAGCTGTTTGGATTTACACTAGCTAAAGATTTATGCGACCTTCTTTTGAAAAGGTGATCTTTTCGTGCCCCAGATTTAGATAGTTTTCAAAGCTGGGGTGATAGAAATACCCCACCATTTGTAAAACACCCCAAGAGCATCTCTCAATTAATTATGCATCACACTAATTACTATCCTTCTGGACCAGAAAAGCCCAGCTAACTCTACCTCCATGATCCAGGTGTATGCAGTAATTTGCAACTCACTCAATTCGGTGTCCTGATATTCACATGCATTTATTTTTAATTCTGCTCTGACTTTGAACGTGGCAAAGAACATTCTCCAATCTCATCATTGGTTCTTATTTGCTAGTTTATTTATATCCCATCTTTTATATTTTTATAAATAACTAGTTGGATACCCGTGCTCCGCGATGAAACTTTATGATCGGGCTATGCAGGAGAAATTCGACTCACAATCCATTGGCTCAGTGGTGGTTGGGATTGAAACACATAAGAGAATATCACTCCCGCTGCCTTGAGTCTGGAAGCAGTTCCATAGGTGGCTGGTGAAGACATTTTAGTGAGGTACTGATGTTGAGTACTATAAGGAGTCCCAAACCACCCCTAGAATGGAACGTCTACCATTTTGAACTGAGGTAACAGAATGTGAAGCAACTGGCAGTTGGAACAGAGCTGTTTTCAGGTGGGGAGGGGGAGTAGAACTCCTTAGCATCAGAGCATGTTAATAACAATATACAAAATACTAATGCTCTGATGGTCATTTTGAAAAATCCTTTCTTAGCAAGCACCAAGAAGCCAAGACGAACATACATGCCAAATTTCAAGTTTGTAGGCTTTATGGTTCTGAAGATTTTGTGATGAATGAGTGGTCCTTGGCTTTTATATAAATATTGATTCAAGGTGATAAACATTTCCAACAGTCCTTCTTTCTCCTATTTCCTCCACAAGAACCATCCTGGGTTGGGCTGGAAAAAGTGATTGTCCCAAAGTCACCCAGTTGGCTTTCAAAGCTAAGGTAGAACTAGAACTCACGGTCGCCTAGTTTCTAGCCTGGTGCCTTAACCACTACACCAAACTGTCCCTTTCCAAATAGCTGCTGCATAGCTATTTCTTTACCAACCATATACTACTCATTCTTCTAACTAGAAAGAGGAGGAGAAAATGTAAATATACAAAGACAGTAATTTATATTCATATATATTTATCTCCAAAAAACAAGCACAGAGAGAGAGAGAGAAAAAAAAAATCCTAAATGTTATTTGAGCAGGAGGCATCAGCTGGAACCCCCATTTCTGAATCTCCTTAGAGACTTTTACCAAATGTGTCATCTCAAGACAAATCTCAGTGTTTGTGTTATGAGTGTGCTTGTCATGAGGATGAATCTTTGATTTCCCAGCAACTGTACTAAAACAAAATAATCTGTTAGCAATTAAATGCTGAATGGATTCATTTTTCATCTCACCGCCCGCCTTCCCCCCCCCCCCTTTCTGCAGTTAACAAAGATGTAGGCATTGCACGTTCATTGTAACAGAATGGAAAAGGAAGTTTGCTGTCGAGTCTTTTAAATCTCAGAAGCAAAAGGGCAGAAATAATGTTCTTGTGACATTGCAAATTGTTACCAATTAATTCTATATTATTAACTCAAGCTATCTTTTACCCTTTAAGCACTGAACTTCCTTTCCTTACTTTTTTTTCCTTTCCTTTTTCCTTTCTTTCCTTTCCTTTTTCATTTCATTTTCCTTTCCTTTTCTTTCTTTTCCTTTCCTTTCCTTTTTCCTTTCCTTTCTTTTTTCCTTCCTTTCCTTATTCCTTTCCTTTTTCCTTTCCTTTTTCCTTCCTTTCCTTTTTCCTTCCTCTTTCTTTCCTTGACTCATGTTTATGATGGTTGCATTGTCCCGGGGTCATGTGATCCCCTTTTGTGATCTTCTAACAAGCAAAATCAATGAGAAAGCCAGATTCACTTAACAACCATGTTATTAATTTAACAATGGCAGTGAATCACTGAACAACTGTGGTGACATAGGTCATGGAATGGAGCAAAACTCACTTAGCAAATGTTCCACTTAGCAACAAAAGTTTCAGACTCAATTATAGTCGTAAGTCAAGGACTACCTTTACCACCAATACTGCAGCATGAATAACAAGGAAAATTATTTTCATGTACATTCAAAAATGATACCACTATTCTTTTTAAGCAAATGGTGCTTGAAAAATGGGAGACACCATTCCAACTGACTAAGTGTTCCTAATTCAAGAGACACAATCTACCCATACCTCAAGATATATGGCCTTTCCTATTTTTCCCTCTCTCAAAGGCACCAGAGAAAATTTATAAATAGCAGGAGCTCCAGGCCTAAGCTGAAAATGTATTCAGTGTGCCTTCTTTTGGGCAATTGCAAGCACAAATTTGAATTAAGAATTTATATTAAATATCTAAAGTAATGCAAAAACATCTCAATTTGTTGCCAGGGTAAATAATAGTTTGAGGAACATTAGTAATGGTTGTTTAAAGATGAACTTCTAGCTTTTAATAAACTAGAATCCTCAAGCCATAATTATTGTTTTCACACAGACAAAAAATGGCATAATTGTAAAGCTGGTAATCTATTTCCTACAGATGCAAAGTTCAACTGCATTTTCTTATGAAAATACAGAAAGTATGAATTCATAATTAGATACACAAATATTCTCTATCCTGCTTCTTATTCATCACCTTTACATTTTGTTGTTATTCAAAACACTATCATATGGTTAATTCTGATGCTGTCAAAATTCCCTGTATCAATTTTCATTGGATAGAACATTTTTTAAAGGGTGTGTATGATAGCTAAGTTATTTTTTTCTGGAATTGGAATTACATTTTTTCCAGTTTGAAATAGAAATGCAGATGTCTATTTGCATACACACGGAGATAAAAAGAGTTTCCCAGAAGTTGAATGCAACATTGAGAAAAAATGCATAAAAGTAAAGATACCTTTGAATAAACTATGACTTCTGATAACTTCTGGAGGTTGCTAACTCCTGAGACCAAATTAAAACTACCCTTTACAACCCTGAAATCCCTTAATTTGGGATTAAGTTGGGGGTGACTGGATAGAGCTGAAAGTTTACTGGTGGATTCCCTTCCTGACACCTATGTGAGTCTCACAGCAGATATTTTCTCTTTGCACCCTGATAGAGAAACATTCGTTGCTATCAAGGACTGAACTCTTAACCTTCTGAGTGGGAGGCAAGCATCTTGACCACTAGGCCACCACACTACTCTTTATAGGTGCAACACTAAAAAAAACCTTCCCTTTTTATGATCTTTTATTTTGTGGTAGAGCCAAGGCAACTGAATGTTTATTGGCCGAATGCCCTTCCTGAAACCTATGTGAGGTTCTTAACAGATATTTTATTTTTACACCCTGATGGAGAAACACCTGTTGCTACCAAGGACTGAACTCTCAACCTTCCAAATGAGAGGTGAGTGTCTTCACCATTAGCCTACCACACAGCAACTCCTTAGATCCAATACTGAACCAAATCCAGTGCCTGGTCATTTTTATGGACATTTCAGACACACTTCTTTTTGCAACCATACAGAAATGGTCACTGAGGTCATTGAAGTTATTCCAGAACATTTTAAAAATGTAGCTAATGGTCCTGCCGTTTTGAATCATCTCTCATTCAAATGTTAACTTTGGAGCCCTGAAAAAGTTAATCAGATGCTGTCGCCTGCTGAAAGCAGGAACTTGCTTACTCAACTGTAAAAAAAAAAAAAAAAAAACCCAAGGCAAAACACATCTAAGATGCAAAAACCAATTATGAATCAGCTCTGACTGAATCACACTTATCCCTATTGTCTTGTATAACAAAGCACTAATTGCATACCTCAAACAATCAAGCCATCCTGCTAAACAATCCAATTTGCATTTCACAACCCAGCTGTAAACTGATTTTTCTTAATAGTGAAGTCAGGTGGAAAAACAAGGGTGACAGGTAACTGATTTGGGATCCTTCACAGCCACTTTAAATGTACCTTCATCTTTAAGCTTAGAAACAAGACTTTCATGTTAATGAACCAAGATCTGAAGCAGAGGTGGGGTATTCAGCAGGTTCTGACCAGTTCTGGAGAACTGGTAGCGGACATTTTGAGTAATCCAGAGAGCTGGCAAATACCGTCTCTGACTGCCCCTGCCCCCATCTCTTCTCTGCCTCCCATTGAGTCCCAGCTGATTGGCTGGGTCTTCTTTTGTTGCCCTGCACAGGAGAACGAAGCTGTAAAGCAGGCTAGTGGGGTGGGGAGGGAATGGGATTTTGCAGTAACCTTTTCCCAGGAGTGGGGAAGGAATGGGGATTTTGAAATACCCTTCCCCTGCCATGCCCACCAAGTCAAGCACACCCACAGAACCGGTAATAATTGTTTTTGAATCCCACCACTGATCTGATCCATGAAATGTGTTATAGTATTGGACAATCATATGCATTTATGTTTTGAAAGACCATGTAACGGGTCCCATGGAGGTTCTTTGCAGATAAATGGGTTAATTCAAGAAAGTGCATCCAGCCCTACAGGTTGGCTATTGAAGAGGCACATATTCTTGGGCGGTCTTGTTGCAAACAATAACAACAAAAGTCCCTAAAAGTTAGTCTGGTATCAGATTCTAATTATGTAGTGTTGTGTGCTTTTTTCCCAAGTCAAGGGCACTGTTCGCCTTTTCCAAACAATAGTTTTACGATGCCGTATATTTCTGCTTTACAGAATAAATGAAAGAGAATAGGAAAAAACAGGCAAGCGATTTCCCAATTTCCATAAAATCATCACCAAAACAAGGTAACAGATTTCTCCTAGGGTGGGTCCAAGTGAGAAGACCATGTAATGAATATTAAAATAAGACAATAACAGAGTTGGAAGGGACCTTGGAGGTCTTCTAATCCAACCCCCTGCTTAGGCAGGAAATCCTATACCATTTCAGACAAATAGTTGTCCATTCTCTTCTTAAAAACTTCCAGTGTTGGAGCACTTACAACTTCTGGAGGCAAGTTGCTCCACTGATTAATTGTTTTCACTGGCAGGAAATTCCTCCTTAGTTCTAGGTTGCCTCTCTCCTTGATTAGTTTCCATCCGCTGCTTCTTGTTCTGCCTTCAAGTGCTTTGAAGAATAGATTGACCCCTCTTCTTTGTGATAACCCTTTAAATATTGGAAGTCTGCCACCATGTCGCCCCTAGTCCTTCTTTTCCTTAAACTAGGTATACCCAATTCCTGCAACTGTTCATTAAACCATAAATGAAACAATGACGACAATACTTCTATGATGATTCTGTAAGAGTTGGTTTTGGTGTGGTCACAACTGAACATCCTGATATCAGGAATATCACTTTGGAGGCAAGCAGGACAATTTCCAGGATGAAGAGTATTGAGTTCACACAATTCTTCTTCTTCTTGTGCCATATCTGTCATCAGATGTTGGCGATCAAGATTGGTGATTCACACAATATTGAGTTCACACAATACAGAAACTAAATGCATTATGGATTAGGGCGATGTGTGAGCCTTCTCAATAACACCCGAGAGAGTTTTGTAATGAATCTGATGATCATCATGATTTTGAAAGATGAAAGAGCTGCTTGTTCAGATATCACTGTGTTTCTGATTGCTTCATGAATGAAATGGCAGCAAACAGGTGCAGAAAAATATGCATCCAATGTGGTGGTGTCAACAGTTTGTCATTGAAGGCTATGTTTGTCATGGCTTGTGTTCCTTATGCAAATTAGGAAGTGTGGTCAATCAAAAGTCAATAAGACTTGGAGACAAGTTGAAAACTTTAATTGGCATAATCATGAGTTTGGTATCTTCTGTACAATTTTGCTGCACTTCCCCTATGGAAAGGCATCCTTTGTTACTTACAAAATATGCATTCCCTCCCTGCATTCTTTTGTAACAAAACCAAAATTACAAATTCCTAGAAACTAAAGTTGAATCCTAGTGAGAATGCCATAAATTTATAGCTGTGTCAGCATTGTGCCATGGAGTTCCCTGAAAAGATTAATAATCTGCTACCTGAGATGCTGATTAATGATTGATTAATGGTTTGCTTACCATTTTAATTAAAATATCACTTTCTCCCATTGCTATAATTAATTCTGTTTCCCCACACAGAAAAAACTTACTTGAGGCTGAGAATTAATGCCTCAGCATGCTGCTTGGTTGACTGGACAGAAGGGGCCCAGGGGACAGCAAAACTAAAATGTGTTAGTCAACAGAAGATCTTTGAGAATTTGAAAAGATGCTAAAGAGTAGGAAGACTTTCAAAGAAGTTGGCAAAACAACTTCAAAGTATGGGCAAGGACAAACATAGCACCCGACAATTGTTTGAAGTGGTCACAACAGGTCTCAAACTCTTGCAGCTGCCCTCTCCAGCTGCTTTAAAAAGTAGCAGGCACGTGTTATGTTAGCATCCCTCTCGTTCTTTGTTTACTCCTTTTCTAAACATTTCTGAAAAAGTATTCCATGCCACAAGAGGTAAAACTTTCCACACAACAATATGCACAATCTATAATGCAGGTTACTCTTTTAAAACCATTTCTGAAAGTGTGTTCAACGTCACAAGAGGTAGATTTTTTTCACACAAAAATATGCACAATCTATAATGCAGGTTACTGTTTTCTAAGCATTTCTGGAAGAGTGTTCCATGCCACAAGAGGTAGAACTTTCTACACAACAATATGCACAATCTGTAATGCAGTTTTATATGAAGATACAGTAAGTAGTTTACTCTGCTTTCAAGGTGTTGGAAAAAATGTCTATCTGGGTTCAGTTCCAAGTGGGGAAAAAGACACTGGAAACTCTCATGTCCTGAGGTCCATATCTTAATCCCATCACCCTGGAGCTGGAGGAGGTGGGAGCAGAGAGCTACAGGGAACTGCTTTTAAAACCTGTTTCTCATTTTCTCATCCAGGGAAATATAATATTCTGCCTTTTTAATATTTCCTAGAATATTTCATTCTTCTAGGAGAGGAGTGGGCGCTAACTTTCTACAAAGGAAGACGCTTGACATGGATGTTGGCTTAGAGAAAAAAGAACATGAAACTCATTGTGATCCAACACAACATGTCTTGGACTTCTTAGACATGTCAACAGATCTACTGACATGACTCTCCATACAAACCAAAATCTGAGCAAGTCAGGGTTCCAAATTTGTGGCAACTACAATATCCAATAAGAATCCAATTAAGGATCAAAGTACATCATTTGAGAACATATCAATGGGATCAAATTTACCTCACTTAAACAAAGACTAAAAAGATTCTTGAATCTAGATCAGGGGTCTCCAACCTTGGCTCCTGGAAGCCTGGCGGACTTCAACTCCCAGAGTTCCACAGCCAGCAAAGCTGGCTGTGGAATTCTGGGAGTTGAAGTCCGCCAGGCTTCCAGGAGCCAAGGTTGGAGACCCCTGATCTAGATGATATGTACTCAGTTTTCCACATTGAAGATATTTGGAAAAGGGTGCTAGTCTTAAAGTTTGATTAACAATTGTTTACTTCTACTGAAATGTAGAAGTAATGTAAATGGCTCAGTGGGACTGGTTAACTATCTGGAGGACTGTAATCCACATTTGAAAAAACAAAGCTAAGATATATGCATTGGCTGAAGCCAGAAACATTCACGCAATCGAGTCAAATATATTGCAAATGTTTCCCATTTTTGATCTCTAAAAAATTACATGCAATTACATATTACATATTTTCCCATCATTTGTTCCTAAGCAACTGCTTGTAAATTGTAGTTTAACACATCTGTTCCAAGGAGCATATTTAAAAGTATGTAATTGTAATGATGATGACATTCTTAGCACACATAGTACCTTCCGTTTGCAACCTTTCCTTCCTTCCGTCTTTTCCCCCTTCATTTATATTTACTCTTAACCAGTTCTGTTCCTTTCAGTATAATTGCATATTTCTAGGAAATGCAGGTAAACAATCACTGTTGTTGTTTTATAAAAAAAAGTTGTGTGGTAAACAGACAACTTGATAGGCCAAGATACAAACAAGAGTTATTGACTTAATTTTCTGCCTGACTTTTCTGCATTCTAAGTCATACAAAACATTTGCTAGACCAATACTCCAATACAGCTCATCAGTCTGGAACCCACATTACGTGGTATTAACACAGTTGAGAAAGTCCAGAAATATTTCACAAGAAGAGTTCTCCACTCCTCTACTCGTTGCAGAATACCTTATGCCACCAGACTCGAAATTCTAGACCTAGAAAACCTAGAACTATGCCACCTTTGGTCCGATCTAAGCATAGTATATAAAATCATACATTGCAATGTCCTACCAGTCAATGAATACTTCAGCTTCAACCATAACAACACAAGAGCAAACAATAGATACAAACTCAAGGTTAATCACACCAAACTTGATTGCAGGAAATACGACTTCAGCAACAGAGTGGTCAATGTCTGGAATACTCTACCTGACTGTGGTTTCTTCCCCAAACCCCAAAAACTTAGACTGTTTACTATTGATCTCACCCCTTTCCTAAGAAGTCTGTAGGGGGCGTGCATAAGCACACCAACATGTCTATGTTTTCTTAAGTTTTCGCGGGTACTTACATGTATGGCATTCAGCTTTGTTCGGGTATTTTCCCACGTCATAGTAGTGGTGCTTTTAAAGTTGTAGCAATGTTTCAGCAGAATCTCATCTGCCATCATCAGGCTTCTGTATAGTGTTCGTCTGTGTGACGTGGGAAAATATCCGAACAAATATATATATATATATATATATATATATATATATATATATATATATATATATATATATCCGAACAAATATATATATATATATATATATATATCCGAACAAATATATATATATATATATATATATATATATATATATATATATATATATATATATGGCATTCAGCTTTGTTCGGGTATTTTCCCACGTGGTGCTTTTAAATGAATGCCAGACATGTAAGTACCCGCGAAAACTTAAGAAAACAAATATATATATATATATATATATATATATATATATATATATATATATATATATATATAATTTTTCTTATATGTATCCATGTATTCATAACTATATTTTTACTTATACCTATTATTTTGTAAGCAATTGACAAATAAAAAAAAGTCCTCTGTACCAATTTCTCATCCCAAGGACTACCAGAACAGACAGACAGATCTCTCAGGACAGGGTTAAGCCTAAATGCATCCAGTTTGTGGATTTAAACAATGTAATTAAACATAAAACTAAATGGCCTACATTCCACTCATTGAAATAAGTCATAAAGGAAAACAAAATAAAAAAGAACACCCAAATAAGCTTAAACAGCTGTGTAAATTCAGCCGCTAAGTCTTTAATGACCTTGGTTAAGCATGGTGTATAATACATCCCGTCTGAATCCCACTGGGAAAATAAATAAACAAATTGCAAGCTCTGATATAAATATAAACAAAAATAAGGCATCCATAATTTCCCCATTCAAAATTTCAAAAAGCTCCTTCACTAAAACCATTCTCCTAAAAATAAAAAATAAAATATCTAGATTATAGTAGTCAGGAAAAACAAGCCTTTCCAATGAAAAATGATTACAGGCATCAAAAGGCACACAAATAACTTTGTCAATATGTATGTATGATTTGTCAAAAAGTTGTTGATGAAGTTTCTCATCAAATATTGAGTAAAGTAAAGTAGTCAGGGGGTAAGATGATGTGTCTTTATTTTAATGGATTTCTAACCAATTAACCATCAGAAAGTCCTGGAACAAGGACTAATAATTATAGAGATCTATTATTTTAATAATAGCAATATCTATAGCACTTAGACTTCACAATGCTTTTACAGCCCCCTCTAAGTGGTTTACAGAGTCAGTCTCTTGCCCCCAACAATCTGGGTCCTCATTTGATCCACCTCAGAAGGATGGAAGGATGGGTCAACCGTGAACCGGTCAAGATTGAACTCCAGACTATGGGCAGATTTTTCTGCAATTCTGCATTCTAACCACTGTGCCACCAGAGCTTCCCTTCCTTCCCATCCCTTCCTTTCCCTTCCCTTCTTTTCTCTCTCTTTCCCTCCTTCTCAATTGGACTTAGACTTATATACCACTTTCTAGTGCTTTTTTTCAGCCTTCTCTAAGTGGTTTACAGAGTCAGAATCTCGCCCTCAACAATCTGGATCCTTATTTTACCCTCCTTGGAAGGATGGAAGGCTGAGTCAACCTTGAGCCTGGTGAGATTCGATTTGCCAAATTGCAGCCAGCCAGCAGTCAGCAGAAGTAGCCTGCAATACTGCACTCTAACCACTGTACTATCATGGCTCTTAAGGATAAATAAACTGATATTATCAGGTTATATGTCCATTCATTTCTACCATGCCAGAACTTTCTGTTATTTAATTTATCTTCACTTTTGGGATGGTTTGAGAGAGTTAAAGAGGCCAACACAAAATTTATATGAGTGGATTACAAAAACAGTTTGTAAACAGAGAGTTCTGAAACCTTAACCTGGTCTTTTATTGGAGCTGTGGTAGCGCAGTGGTAAGAATGCAGTATTGCATGCTGATTCTGCTGACTGCCAGCAGTTTGATACTGACAGGCTCAAGGCCGGCTCAGCCTTCCACCCTTTTGAGGTCCATAAATGAGGACCCAGATTGTTGAGGGCAAGATGCTGATTCTGTAAACTGCTTAGAGAGGATTGTAAAGCACTGTGTGAAGTGGTATATAAGTCTAAGTGTTTTTGCTGCTATTATTATTATTATTATTATTATTATTATTATTATTATTATTATTATTATTATTATTATCAGCATCATCAGCATCCTCCTCACAATCAGCCAGATGTTCAGACTGGGTTTGGCATTTTTGTCTACCTATTGAGTCCTTACCAAGGACCTGGGATGGGCAAATCTGGATGGTGTTACACATATCACTGTTCCAAGTGAAGCTGCCTTCTGCAATTGACTGGTGGCAAATTTGTCAATGCCTATGGTGTTCAAGTGGTACTCCAGTTGTTTGGGGAATTCACTGAAGGCACCTATTACTATTGGTACTACCCTTGCTTGCCTTTGCAATAGCTGTTCTATTTCTATTGTAGGTCTTTGTATTTTTTTATCTTCTCCATCTCTTCTCTTCTCTTCTCTTCTCTTCTCTTCTCTTCTCTTCTCTTCTCTTCTCTTCTCTTCTCTTCTCTTATTATTATTATTGTTTTTGTTGTTGTTGTTATATTATTACTATTGTTACTATTATTATTGATTCATTACACATGAAATTCAGTCAACTGAACATTTAAAAATGTATCACAAATATAATTGACCGGCACTGATGGTTGATATAGGTTGCTGTCAGCATCCTGGGTATCAACCAAGTATCTATATAAGTGCCTCAATGACAATGGGAATCACCATTACATGTTTGATCCATAACCATGTAGTTTCAATAGCCAGGTCACAATATTTCATGATTTTTTCCAGTTTTTTTTTTTCTTTGACTCTGGTGTCTCCTGGTACAGTGATATCAACAAATTGTATGCTTTGGTTATTATTATTATACACATAAAATGACAGTATACACAGCAAACGAGATAACTATGCTGGGTTTTGTATCACAAATCACTAGTCGAACATTTCCCAAGCATGATGTATCGGTAGATTATGTGAGCAGATCCCAGTAAGGTGGCTTCTGCAGCTGACCAATGGTGATCTTGTCAGCGCCAATTGTTCTTAAGTGCTTGCCTAGGTCATTAGCACAGCACCCAGTGTGCTGTGTACTACTGGAACCACTTGCCCTGGTCTATGCCAGAGTCTCTGCCGTTCAATTCTCAAGTCCTGATATCTGGTGATTTTTTCAAGTTGTTTCTTGTTTATTATTATTATTATTATTATTATTATTATTATTATTATTATTATTATTATTATTTCTGTTAACTATTTTGACACTAATAGACTATATTGAAGATAGGTCAATAATTTGCAAATAGATTTACTAGTATTTTCTGAATTTTTTTAATGGGGGCTTGCCTGTTTTACAGGGGTGGAACCAACATTGTCGTAATGTATTAATCAATATTCAGTTAGTGGGGACAAAGTATGTTTATGGCTGGGTTTTCTGTTTGTTTTTGTTTTACTTTTCAAGTGACTTTTTAATGTCTTCATTGTTTTGCATTTTTAAATGGGGGGGGGGGGAGTTTTGCATTTTAACTTTCTTTTGAATAAAATAAGAAATGGGGGGAAACCAGATCTCTGTCATGAAACTGGGGCATTTGATCATCTCAGAAGTGGCCATCCCAAAGGATAATTTAACTTTGGGAAATAGGCATATATGTCAAGTCTGATTGACTATGCCAAGAGTGTCATGCTGTATAGGTTGTCCCAGTGTTTCTTATTGGCGCTTGTGACTACCAACTGCAAAATAGGGAACTTCAGAGCAAAGCAATTTAAAATAATGCAGAAATTACAGCACAAAGCAGGTAGGATTATTCAAAAGTCACATCCTGTTTAACAAGAATAATACCCAATCTTTCACCCAATATCTAGTGGGTGCTATTTTTGGCATACAATGAGGTTTGCTCCTGAGGACCACACACATGAGAAAGAGGGAGGAACAGGGAGAGAGGGGGAGAGGGAGAGAGAGGGGGAGAAGGAGAGAGGGAGAGAGAGTGGGGAGAGGGAGAGCAAAGAGAGGGAGACGCAAAGAGATCACCCTGATAATGTTTATTTAAAACAACCAAACAAAAGCACAACAAAACAAGCAGTTGTCAAAGTAGCAAACAATTAGAGAATTTATTTGGAGATTTTGATATGTGAAATTGCCTTGCCCTGAAAAGGCCCTGCCTGGCTGCTCTGAAGTTTCTCCCAGGTTCATATATTATATATTTATTAAATATATTTGTTGTTCATCTCGTTTCAATGGGATTCTGAATGCTTAGCTGGCCTGCACCTCCGGTATCTCCATGTTGGCAGACTTTTGCTGGGAGCAAAACACTAAGCATACACAAGCATATTAAAATCAGAAAATATTTAAAGTATAACAGAATAACAGAATTGGAAGGCACTCTAGAGGTCTTCTAATCCAACCCCCGATCAACCTATAACATTTCAGATAAATGGTTGTCCAATCTCTTCTTAAAAACTTCTAGTGTTGGAGCATTCACAACTCCTGAAGGCAGGGTATCCCACTAATCAATTGTTCTAACTGTCAGGAAATGTCTGCTTAGTTCTAAAGTTGCTTCTTTCCTTGATCAGTTTCCACCCATTCCTTCTTGTCCTGCCCTCAGGTGCTTTGGAGAATAGCTTGACCCACTCTTCTGCATTATAACTGGTTTGAGACAACCCAGAGGAAAAATGTGTAATTTGCACAAATGTGTGACACACCATTCTGAATAATTTGCTCTGTGCATAATCTACACCTCCCTTTTTTCCCCAGTTGTACACCAAATAAACAATGTAATGAGCTATGGTGGCACAGTAGTTAGAATGCAGTATTGCAGGCAAATTTTGCTGACTGCCAGCAGTTCAATTCTGACTAGCTCAAGATAGACTCCTCAGCCTTCCAGACTTCCGAGGTCAGTAAAATGAGGACCCAGATTGTTGGGGGCAAGATGCTGACTCTGTAAAACCGCCTAGATAGGACAGTAAAACACTATAAAGCGATATATAAGTCTAAGTGCTATTATTATTGCAACCCTAAGAGACTTAGCCATTATAACAAGAGCATTTAGACTTATATCTATTCACAGTGCTTTTCAGCCCTCTCTAGGCTGTATACAAAGTCAGCATCTTGCCCCCAACAATCCGGTAGTTTAAATTCTAGCCTATTTTACTGAGTTACACATCAGCAATTATTGTGTATCGCTGGGGTACCAATACACTCACAAAAATGGTGTATAACTTCTAAAGATCTACCTTTGCAATGAAAACTAAGACAAAACTAAACCATCTTCAATACAGTGTGGTCACAAAGTAGTACAAAGTAGTATTACGCATGCACACACACACACACACACACACACACTGAGCACTTAATTTGTCATGCTCTGTGACTTGGTAGGCAGGTATTCTACTATAATTGGGACCAGATTTACATGGTTAAATAGAGCAATTGTTAAATGCATCACACCCACTTTTACCATTTTATTTGGGTTTTTTTTTTTTTGCCCTGATTACTAATGGAATCACTGCAGTCATTAAGTGAAGCATGTGGTCATTAAGTGGACCCGGCTCCCCCCACTGGCTATCATAGTTCAGAGTAAAGAACTCTGGGAAGTTGGGACTCAAGGAACCCTCAAGGATTACATGTTGTTTGCTACTTATTAAACTCTACGCTTATCAAATGCTGTTATACTGCCCTTTAGACTCCTAATTTTAAATGTACTTGCTTTTTATATTTGTGTCTTTTAAAAACAAATGTATTTGTATTTTAGACTTTGTTATATCTTTTATGCTTTTTATTTCTCTGTAGGGCACCCTCCTTATGCTGCTTTATGATTGCAATAAAGAGTTGATTTGACAAGCATTGTGGCTTCTTAGCAATAGTGGGGTTCAAAATTGTTTAGTACCAGTTCTGCAGGCATGGTTTGCTGGGTGTGGCGTGGCTTGGTGGGTGTAGCTTGGTGGGCATGGCAGGGGAAGGATACTGCGAAA
This sequence comes from Hydrophis major, assembly GCA_033807585.1. NCBI lineage: Eukaryota > Metazoa > Chordata > Lepidosauria > Squamata > Elapidae > Hydrophis > Hydrophis major. The sequence continues at coordinate 72,181,585 of CM066333.1, forward strand.
TCCCCATTCCCTCCCCACTCCTGAGGGAAAGTTATTGCAAAATCCCATTCCCTCCTCACCCCACTAACTTGCTTTCCACCTTCGTTCTCCTGTGCAGGGCAACAAAAGAAGACCCAGCCAATCAGCTGGGACTCAGGAGGCAGAGAATAGATGGGGGCAGGGTCAGTCAGAGGTGGTATTTGCCGGTTTTCCTAACTACTCAAAATTTCCATGACCGGTTCTCCAGAACTGGTCAGAACCTGCTGAATACCACCTCTGCTTCTTAGGATTGAAATGAAACCCAGTGCGGATTCTGTCTAAATTCCTTGTGTTGTGAATTAATAAAAGTGCTTAAATAAAGATTATTAAAACCTTAAGAAAAGTGCAGAGTTCTGGCCCTTCACTTCTGATTGGCCGATAATAGCGACATCTGATTGGTCCATTCAGGAGAATCTGATTGGCTATTAGCGGGCCTCTTTCATTGGTTAAGAGAACTAACGCTTCCCATTTCTTATTGGTTATTTGATCAGCAGCTTGCCTATAAAAAGGGCTATTGCTGCCATAGTTTTTGCTCTGTTCCACAATGTTAAATAAAGAGTTGAAGTTCATTGCTCATCGTCTCGTCTCCACTCCTTGCGCCCATGCACAGAACATAACACTGGCGACGAAGTGGGATGTGGAGACGTCAGAGTTGACTGAGCACTACAGAGCGCTAAACAGAGCACATGGCTGAAGACGCACCAACGGCTGAACCATGTCTAGTAGCGTCATACCACCTGCTCCATTCAACCCGGCACAAGAAGACTGGGACTCATATATGGACCGATTCCAGATGTTTCTGGAGACCAACAACTTGAAGGATGCCACTACCGGAAAGAAGCGAGCGGTATTCCTAACTCACTGTGGGCCGACCGTATATAAGATGGCCAAGGCACTAGCCAAACCGGCTGAGGTAAAGTCCATGGACTGGGACATCCTCGAGCCCCTTCTACGGGCCCACTATGTACCTACCGTACCAACGCTTGTTCGAAGACATGAATTTTATCAGAGAGACCAGCGGAAGGGAGAAAGTGTTGCAGATTTCATTGTGGATCTCCGGAATTTGGGAGGCCTCTGCGGGTTCACTGACCTTGAAGAGGCCCTGAGAGACTGAATAGTTCTGGGATTAGATGCACTAGCTACACAAAGTAAGCTGATAGTGAAAGGCGACATTAGCCTTACAAATGCCATCACTGACACTACTGCAGCAGAAGCAACCAGGAAATCGGCTACATGAATGCGCTGCACCCACGCCCCGCTCCGCCAACTCGCCGGCGAAATCTCACCTCACCTGGAAGGACAGGCAACGACAGCCCACCACAAGGACCTCCAATCATCATCAGAAAGTGATGAAGAAGAGGTCAACCGGCTCCGGTCTGAACGAGACCAACACCATCAACGTAACCAGAGAGTGCAGTACCAATGCGCTGGTTGTGGGGCAAATCACCCACGATCAGACTGCAAATAACTCGACGCACTCTGCCATGTGTGTGGGAAAAGAGGTCACATCGGAAGAGTCTGTAGAAGCAAGCAAGGCCCACCTCAGAGGGGGACCAACTACCGCCAGCCCACAGGAAGTCGTCCTGTGAATCGGGAATACTTAACCCACCAATGGAACAACCACTCCTACAGAAACAAACCACCAGCCCAGTCAACGAAACGAGAAGAGGCACACCAAACCATTACGATTGGTCATGCCTCATCATTAGACGCCAAGAAGATCCGGGTGAAAGTCGCCATCGAAAACCAGCCCTGCATGATGGAAGTCGTTTCAGGATCGCCCCTCTCAATGGTTTCCTGGAAGACCCTTAAACAATTAATTCCCACCGTCCGGCGGCAAGACCTCAGATTCCAAAGAATCATACTCAAGGACTATCAGGGAAATCGAATTCCAGTCATTGGATCCAGCAAAGTCTGTGTCTCATTTAAAAATCGTACTGCATCCCTACCACTAACCATAGTCGACAGGGATTGGCCTAGTTTGTTAGGCCTCCAATGGTTCGCCCCACTTGGGATTGAAGTAGCCAGCATTCACCGAACCAACTGCGACGACTGGGAAGAGGCCATCGTCCGGGAGTTCCAGGACATCTTTACAGATAAATTAGGCGAGTACAAGGGGACCCCGATATCATTTAACCTTAACCCCAAAGTAGCTCCCATCCGCCTTAAGCCTCATCGAGTTCCATTTGCACTTAAACCAAAGATTGACGAGCAGCTTGATAAATTAATAGCCCAGGGTGTGTTAGAACCAACCGACCATGCTCCCTGGGAAACCCCAATCGTAACACCCATCAAGCCGGATGGATCGTTAAGAATTTGTGGGGACTACCGAGCCACTCTGAATCACGCCCTTCAGCAGAACGCTTGCCTGGTACCGGTGGTACAACACCTTCTCCATTCCCTGGGGGGAGGAAAAGTCTTTGCTAAATTGGATTTAGCACAGGTATACCAACAACTGCCTGTAGATAAAAAAACGGCAGAGGCACAAACAATCGTTACGCACCAAGGTGCATTTAAGTGCAACTGACTCTAATTCGGAGTTAGCGTGGCCCCAGGAATCTTTCAGAGCTGATGGAGAGACTACTACAGGGTATAAAAGGGGTTGTACCTTATTTTGATGACGTTTTAATTGCTGCTCTGACTAGAGAAATACTAAGGGAGTGCCTGAGTTTAGTTCTCCAGAAATTTAAAGACTCTGGCCTTAAAGTAAAAAAAAATAAGTGTCAACTGTGTACGGAAAAAGTAGAATTTTGGGGGTACTTAATCGATAAACAAGGCATTCACCCCACCGATAGCAAGCTAAGGGCAATCAAAAATGCCCCAAGGCCCAGAAATAAGACTGATCTCCAAGCTTTCCTGGGCCTTATCAATTTTTACAACGTGTTCCTGCCCCACAAAGCGACCGAAGCCAAGCCCTACATCGTCTGTTGGACAAAAAGGCAACCTGGGTCTGGGGACACCGAGAGGAACACGCGTTCCGACAAGTAAAAAACAAGTAAATATCCTCACTGTACAGTATCAACATTGAGCGTGTATCAAACTTCTTGCTGGAACATTTCCTGAAATCCACCCAGGTGAATCTGGAACTGATCTCTGATCTAAAGCATTTGCATCCAAATTTATAAAGACTAACTTCCACAAGCAATCTTTAGATGAGCACTTGGGAAATTTGATTGTGTGATCTTCACATTTTGCAACCAGCCTTTCTCGATTCTGGGCAGCTGTACTCACATTCATTCAGTTGGGGAGAGGGAAATTTGTTAAAATATAATATCTCTGCTGCATTGCAGGGATTAACAACATTGTTAATCACCATGGAGGATTATTCTTCCAACTTTGGAACTCAGATGCCACCATCAGCAAAGCAACCGAGGGAGTTTGGTGGAGCTATTTCTGGATCTTTTTTTTTTTTTTTTCCTTTTTGAAACACATACAAGTACGGGCAATTTCTAAACAGCACCAAAGTAAGCTGGTGACCTATTTACTAAACTTGAACACAATTAATGGAAATCCCTATTGTGACTAGTCACAGATGTGATTAAAAAGGCATGTCTGAACAAGTCCAGAAATTCTCAGTGCCCCCAAAGCCAAATGCAGCTACAATCTCTAAGGGAGAAGTTAAAATAGGCATTGAACCAACTCAAACAACATTATCCAAGACCTGCATATAACAACTATAAAAAGTTCATCATTTATTATGCAGAGAATTAAATTTGGCAACTCCTACAAGTGTGGCAGACTATCTGTAACAAAAATACTACACAAGGAATTAAGAAGAGGGGAGAAGAGAGGAAATTTAAAAAGTCCAAATTTGATTTTTTTTAATGATATAAATGTGAACGCTTCTCTTATTGCTGTTTTAATTTCATGTACCACGTTTATTCTTATAGTTTTATATCTGTCTTGCAGTAATAGATTTTAATTAATTTTGTTCCTGGCAAATGCACAATAACTTTCCAATATACTAATTCTGAACAGGGATTTGAAGGGAAACCAAGGATGCCTTTTTAAAGTCATTTGATGATTGTTATTTTCTTTAGCATAAGGTATGAGCAAAGCTAAAGGGTATCATTTAGAACATAGAATATTAGAGTTGGAAGGGACCTTTGAGATCTTCTAGTCCAACCTCTGTTCAAGCAGAAGACCCTACACCATTTCAGAAAGGATAGGGCACTGCAACATTGCTCTGTCTCCCCTAGTTCTTCTTTTCACTAGACTAGCCACACCCAATTCCCACAACCGTTCTTCATATGTTTTTGTCTCCAGGTCCCTCATCATCTTTCTTTTTGTTCTCTACACTTTTTCCAAAGTTTGTTTTTGGAAAACAAACGTGTTTTTATAATGTGGTGACCAAAACTGGATCCAAATTCTAGGTGTGGTCTTACTACCAAGGCTCTGGAAATTGGTACTTGTGCAAAGTAACTTGTCCCAAACCATAACAGTATAAGAACCCACTTCACCCACTGCCTGGATCAGAAGTCTGGAGCTTTGAATGGGCCATCTTGATGACTGGGAAACATCAGCATTTCTGCGCGTATTCTCTCCTTGCCGATGTGGAAACTGCAAAATAGCCCAATGAACAACTACCTGGACACCAGGCAGCAGATAGGTTCAGCAGGAATGAAGAAGGAATAGGTGGCTTCTCCTTCTGTACTTATCCTGATAAGTGTTAATGTACAAAAAAGATGTTGAGATTCTAAAAAGATGGAGAGAAAATAAAGATCACAAGGAGGCTAAACTGTTTGTTGAACCGTTTCAGGAACTGATAGGTCTTCTTTAACAAAGTTAAATATTGGGGTGGCATGATAGTTTTCCAGTATTTGAGGAGTTGTCATAGAGAAGAGGAGGTCAACTTAGTCTTCGAAGCACCTGAAGGCAGGACAAGAAGCAATGGGTGGAAATTAATCCAGGAGAGAAGCAACCTAGAACTAAGGAAAAATTTCCTGACAGTAAGAACAATTCATCAGTGGAACTAGAAATAGAAGTGGAAATTTTGAGTAGTTTGGAGAACCAGAAAATCCCACCTCTGACTGGCCCCGCCCCTATCTATTCTCCGCCTCCCGAGTCCCAGCTGATTGGCTGGGTCTTCTTTGGTTTCCCTGAACAGGATAATGGAGCTGGAAAGCAGGTTAGTAAGGTGGGGAGGGAATGGGGATTTTGCAGTATCCTTCCCCCAGGAGTGGGGAGGGAATGGGGATTTTGTAATAACCTTCCCAGAGGAGTGGGGATTTTACAGTATCCTTCCCCTGCTATGTCCACCAAGCCACACCCACAGAACTGGTAGTAAAAATGTTTGAATCTCATCACTGCCCTGTTGTGCTATGTTATGTAGAGCAGTATTTTTTCCTCTCTCTTTTCTAAAATGCAAAATACAGGATATGTGCATAGGAGAAGGAGGAGTAGAAGAACAAGAAAGAAGGGGAAAATCACTGCCTGGTTTTCCCCCACCCTTTTTCCACCCCCTTCTCGCCTACTCCCTGGCATTATCCAGCTCCAATGGAGAACAAAAACAATGGCACCACTACTTAAGACTTCAGAGAAGAGAGATAACAGCAGGAGGAACACCGGGGAAGCAAAATGAAAAGAACCATTCAATCTGGCAGAACAGCTATCATGAAGGTTAGAAGCAGACATAAACACCAAACAGTCTTAAGGGGTGGGAAAATTTGACTAGATTGGGAAAACACTGGGAAAGAGCAAGCTGGATGAATAATGCTAACATTTCCAACCAGAGAGAATAGAAAAGCAAGTTTAATGATTCCGAAGAAGAAACTTATTGAAAGGACTGTGGGAGGATGTTGTCAGTCAGCTTAGGAACACCCAAGAACTTCCTGATTTTTATTCATGCAGTCAGATAAACCCTGCCTTGAATCTAATATATTTGTTTTAATATACACCCCAATGCAAAACTAAGGCTTATACCACACTGTTTGTCATGCCCTTGGTACAGTCAGACTCTGAGCGAGAGGAGGAACAGCTGACAAGGAATGGAGGTGTGGCTCTGGAGGTTGTGGAAGAGGCTGGGGAAGGGCAAAGGCCAGCTGGGCAGTCAGAGGAAGAACCAGGTCCATCCCCTCTTCATCCTAGGACACACAAGGAGGAATGGAGAAGGAAACAACTTAGCTTAGGAGAGAGGAAGCAGCCATGATCCCCTTCATTGGTTGCAGCTGGAGAGATAGTATATAAGAGAGATGGTTAAAACACAGCGTTACTAGAAGCAAAGTGTGTGTTATTTTGGGCTGAAGTTATCTTGGTTGGCATCCTTTCAACAGACTGTGCCTTGTTATCTTCTTGAAGTTGGTAATTACTTATCCTGGTCCATTGTGGAAATTCCTTCATTGTAGTTTGCTTTAGTTTTTTATTTCACCTTTATCTACTCATTAAGTTCAGACTGTATTGCTTTCTTTTGAAGACTATTTTTGAATACGTTTATCTCCAACTGAGAATTATTGAACAGTGGGGCCAAGTTGGAGGCATTAAAGGACATTTATTTACATTTTGGAATTTGTTACGTTTGTGTTACACTCTGGGTCATCACACAGTTTAACTTGCGCCTGAGAAGGTAGCATAAAGCTTCTATTGAGCTTAGCAATGCAATGTTAACATGAAAGAACAACAGAGTTCGAAGGGACTTTGAAGGTTTCCTAGTCCAGCCCTCTGCTCAGGCAGGAAACCCTATACCATTTCAGACAAATGGCTGTCTAACTTCATCTTAAAACCCCCCCAGCAATGAAGCAACCACAACTTCTGAAGGCAACACTTTCCACTGCTTTATTGTTCTCATGGTCAAGAAATTTCTCCTTAGTTCTAGGTTGGTCCTATCCTTGATGAGTTTCCATCCAAGGCTTCTTGTCCTGCCTTCTGAGACCTTTTTACAAGCAAAGCCAATGGGGAAGCCAGATTCGCTGTGAGTAACTTAACAACTGCAGCAATTCATTTAACAACTATATCAAGAAAAGTCGTAAAATGGGACAAAATTGACTTAACAAAATGTTTCACATTGCAACAGAAATGTTGGGCTCAATTATAGCCATAAGTTGAGGTACCTTGTACCTTGAGTTCTTGAAGGAGAGGAGGGCGATGGGTGGGATTAATTAATAATCTATTTCCATATACCTCTGACATGGTTAAAGCAGGAAGAAGATGGCAACCAAGTGATGCTTCTCAAATGAGTCAGCACAGTTCAAATTCACTCACAGCCTGGGCTGGTGCACACACACCCACACAACCAGACATATCTTTCATTGCAGAATGAAATGAAATAGGATCTGAATTACCCGTTTCTTTAAAATGACAAGAGGCATTTCCAGTGATTCATTCATTCATGCAAACCGGTGCTCAACAATGTTGCCACCATTAAATGGGGGACAAATCTGGTTTATAAGTTCTAATCCTGAAATCGGGAAGCTTCCATCCAGGACATTTGATGGCATTAACAGAACCCAACTGGTGAGGTGGTCAATCCTACTTAGAAAAATCAGACTTGTCTTGGGTGATGAATAGTGAATGAGGCCATGAGAGCTAACTCTGGTCTTGTGTTCCCTTGTTCTAACTAGTAGCGTTCTGTCATCATTCATTCATTCATTCATTCATTCATTCATTCAATATCTCCCTTGGCTTTTATACCCTCAAGAACTATGCAACATAGCAACATTGCACCGGATGAAAATCTCATGTAGGCAATATTTTAAACTCTTGACAGGCAAATTAGTATGGTCCTTCTCATGGGTAGCCCTTGATATAAGCCCTGTGTGGCATGGATTGAGGTTACTTGAGAATCTGTCTCATCCCTCTTGGATTGGCCCACTCACCAATTTTGGCAGAGGAGGCATGTTGCAGATCCCATCTGTCAAGGAATACCAGCTAGCGGAGTCCTGGAGAAGGGCATTCTCTACCATGGCTTCCATCCTTTGGAATATCTTGTTCCCTGAAGTGAGATTGGCTCCAACTCACCTGACTTGACTCTACCAGATGGCTTGAAGATCCAAAGGGGTACCATCACACTGGGGATGGTGATGAGTTAAGAGACAATCCCACCTCAACCCTGCACATTCTGTTCCTTCTTCACCATCTTTTAACTATAATTTTATTTCAATTGTGCTTTCCATTTTTATTGTTTTGAAAAATATTCATGTCAGGGTAATGATTTAAGAGATGACCAGCTGCTCCGATGATGTAATGCTGGGAATGAGTCAGCAAGATTTTTAGGCTGATATCACTTTAAGAGCCTGTAATAAGAAGAGGCCCTGTTGGGCTTATCTCTCTCTCTCCGTGTGTTCTTCCATGCTGTAATTGTTGATGGCTGTTTGTTTAAGGTTTGACTAAAGTACATGTATGTATATATGTATGTATGTAGATAAAACCACTATTTAAATATAAATTTCTGTTTACTATATTTGAGTTGTCTCACATAGTCACACTGTGCGCACTCTGACAATTTATCTTTCAGGATCTTAATGCTTTAAACTTCAAGCTACCCAAGAGTTGTTTTGATACAAGTTGGGCAGCAAATAAATTTAAATAAATAAACAAACAACTTTTACATGGAGAAACTCCTCTGATTAAATTACCAAGACAATTCAAGATTACAGTCAGGCTCTAGATTCACCGTTGATTTACTTTGACTGCCTATTTGAACCACAACACCTATCTAAAGTATCACTCACACCTACTTATTCAGAGACCATTTCTAATATTGGATGCTGGTGGGAACAGCAAGTTGTCTGGAGCTGCTACATTTGCTAAGTACATAACACCATTCTTGAAATCCCTGCTCTAATAGAATTTGTGCCATAAAAAGTACATTCTTTCACCTAGAGAGACGTTGCAACTGGTTTGGAGGACTACCACCTAAGAGGATAAGCTTCCACTGATAGAGATAATCTCTCATGTAATCTGCTGTTCAATTTACTAAGGATGTAGCAATTTGGAGGGAAGAAGGTATGTCCTTCCTTAGTAGAAACACTCCCATGATAGAGAAAATTATAGAAGATTTCACCACCACCTGCACTGCTGAGACAAGCCCAAACCTGTTTTTATTGTTCCTTTAAAAATAAAAAAAGAACATTTTATTCCAACATATTGCATTAGCAATTTGTGCATATAAAATGTCATTTCCCTTCAACTGAAACAGGGACACAGCACCGTTTTCTCACTGCTGTATGTGCTGACAGCAAGCAGAAGAGCCACTTTCAATAGTAAAACCAATTAACCTTGTGTAGTACACTCTAATATAAGATGGTTGGTGCTTTGGGAAAGATAAAAATGAGGGAAAAGAGCAATTGCAGATTCTTACACATTTGCCAGAGTAACTGTTTACAAGGCTATAAAAGGTGAGGATTCTTTATTTTCCCCTTCTGTTGAAGGTGATTGTCCTTTTTTTGTGATGTTTATAGTTTTCCAAAAACAAAAATGCATTCACATGAAAGGACAAATCCAGTGGTGGTATGCTACTGGTTTGGACCAGTTTGGTAGAACTGGTAGTAAAAAGACAAAGCCTCCAAGCAGCTGAGAGGAGATAAAAAAACAGCTGAAAGGATAAAAGACCTCATGGGAGGGTTGCTCCTAGCTTTTCACTTCTTCATCCTCTCAGCGGATTGGCTTGTTAGAGGTGCGCATGTTAGGGGTGTGTGTGCATACATGACCAATCACCAACCAAACTGGTAGTGACTAAGGTAGGATCCCACTACTGGACAAATCACTTGTTTTTCTACCAATGGAAGAATAATCTCCATGCAAGTGTCGTATCTTGCCTTCACACTGTTCTAGATAACATTAGTTTTGCTTAATCATCATCACCACCATCTTTTAATGACCCCATAATCCCTTGCAGGGTGGAATCTGGGAAACTGAATGGAGCTAGCAGAGTGTTTAATGGCCAGATGCCCTTCCTGTTGCCAATGTGGAGTTTTGTTTGGCAGATATATTCTCATTGTCCCCAGAGAGAGAAATATCTGCCTCTACCTAGGATCAAAGTCACAACCTCCTGATTGTCAAGTGACAGCTCCATGTCTAAGCCATCACACCACTCTGTATTAGTTTTGCTTGATGATGTTACAATATAGGTAGGCCTTGACTTACTAAGTGACTGTTCAAAGTTACAACAGCACTTAAAAAAAAAAAAAAGAATTGTGACCATGTTTTTCACCCGTACGACCATTGCAGCATCCCTGTAACAACATGATCACAATTCACATGCTTGGAAATTGGCATGTATTTATGTTTGTTGCAGTGTCCCAGGGATCGTACAATCCCCATTTGCAACCTTCTGATTAGCCAAGTCAGTGGGGAAGCCAGATTCACTTAACAACCATATTACTAACTTAGCAACTGAAATGATATAATTAACAACTGCGGCAAGAAAGATCATAAAATGGGTTGAATCTGGTGATTTGATTTAACCTTTGTGAATGAGGATGAGTATTCATTATCTTCATGAATTCTTTGTCTGGACTTATGACACTATTAAGAGTTTACCTTGGAGTTAGTCATTGATCCTTCACTCATTAAAAAAAACAGTATAAGAAAACCAAGCATATTTATCTTTTGAAGGCAAGCCGTTCCACTGATTAATTGTTCTCTCTGTCAGAAAATTTCTCCCTAGTTTTAGGTTGCTTCTCTCCTTCATTAATTTCCATCCATTGCTTCTTGTCGTGCCCTCAGGTGAACATCCGTTCTTCATATATTCTGGCCTTCAATGTCCTAATCCTCTCCATTGTTCTTTTCTGCACTCTTTACTTTAGGTCTTCTAAATATTTTGAATTCTATCAAATGTCCATTCATCCCATTGTTATTATATAATTAGACCGAAGAATATTGTTTAACCAGAAATCCAGGTTTTCTTTTATCAGTTGTTCACTGAACAATTAATTATTACCTTACTTTGACGATCTTGTTTTGATCATGATGAATTTTTGGCTGTAATTAGAGCAGCTTTCATGTTGTCAAGGTGCTAAGCACAGAAGTCCCATAATCTATATCTATATCTATATCTATATCTATATCTATATCTATATCTATATCTATATCTATATCTATATCTATATCTATATCTATATCTATATCTATATCTATACCTACCTACCTACCTACCTACCTACCTACCTACCTATCTATCTATCTTTGTCAGTTAGCACTGTTCTATGTGTTTATTATTTCAGATTTCCTTTCTGCAGAATGCATAATGATTTCGTCAAGCAAATCTGCTCTAATTATAGCTCACTTGGAATTCATAAATAAACTTTCAAAATTAAAAGCTAGAGCTTCAATTTCTTCTGGCTTTTCCTCATACAAATTGCTCCTTCTTCTTTCTGAGAGGAAGGAATACCTGATCTCATTTCAAAAGAGATTCATTATCCTAACTGCTTCTAAATTGGAACAGGATCCTAATGTGTGAGGGGGATAAAAAAAATCTGGCTCTGATAATTTTAAAAAAAAATATTTTGAAAGATCCTTTGTTGTCCTTTCAACCTCTAGTTTTTCTTTGCCTCTCAAGTTGCTCTTGAGGGACACTGAAAGAAAACAAATAAAAAATAAAAATAAAACTCATTGGTATATCTGCATACCATATTGAGAACTGAATTGACAAAAAAAAAATGGTGAAATGGATGCTTGCATCAGCCAAGAATCATGCTCAGGAGATAACTTTAATGTCTGGACAGTTTCTAGAACACCAATGTGTATTCTCTTTAACAATTCATTAAAGTCAAAACCACAGGCTTTGGCAGATGCCCAGATCATAAAGGTTAGCTTTACATCACATTCACTCAGTCAGTTTAACTGTGACAAAGAACAATTTGTAAATGCTCATAAAATTAAATATGATGCATCCTTGAAAATAAAATCAAGGCCAACTGGCTTAAAGAATGTTAAGATGCAGGAGGAATGCAAATACTCATTCCATGTATCTATAGAGATTCTCAGTCATCCAGATCATAGCAGTCCCAAGGGTGCTTTTTCAAGAGGCTGCTAGACTTCCTTCCTTCCTTCCTTCCTTCCTTCCTTCCTTCCTTGTTTGTTTGTTTGTTTGTTTGTTTGTTTGTTTGTTTGTTTGTTTTTTTGAAGACGTTTCGCTTCTTATCCAACAAGCATCTTCAGCTCTGACTGGATGGTGAGGAATGGAAGGATTTATACTCCTTGCAGATAAACAGATAAACCTCCAGGTGGCCTCAATGGCTCTCTAAAAGGAATGCAAATGACCAGCTGTCTGCAAGGAGTATAAACTTTTTTTTTTCTTCATTTTATGCTTTTTCTTGGTTTTACTATTGTGGCGAGCTTTTCACAGTTGGGTTCTAGGACAAGGGTGTCAAACTCAAGCATGAGGTGCTTAGATCTGGCCCATGAGGCCACCCTGGAAAGAGCACAGGACTGGTCTGCGGTGCTTCTGACAGTGAAAATGGAGCTTGGGAGGGCCACATGTGGCCTTCTCGGGCTTTGTTTTCACTGGCAGAGAGCTGCAGGACATTGAGCTGGCCACACCCATGTGGTCACACCCACTTCCCCACCCTGGTCACACCCACTTCCCCACCCCGAGGTCCAACAAACCCTGATGCAGCCCTCAATGAAATCGAGTTTGACAATCCTGTCCTAGGATGTTTGGCCAAGACTTAATATTTATTAAATAAATGAATAATTTCCATTCCTTCCAAGTGTTAAATTGGCTGCAAGCTAATTTTTTTTTTCAACAAAAGGAAACTGGATGCATTCTTACCCTGAATATATAAGAAGTGGGCAGCTGGGATCATATTTTAATCAAGACATAATTAATGTAAACCCTGGGTCTCCAAACTAATCAAACGTCTTGATTTTCTTTCCCTTCAAATCAGAAGAAGCATCAGAGAAAACCCTTGTGAGTTTCCTTCCAGTGATTCTAAAAGATGTTTACAATACATTTCAAACTTTGTGGGCCTAATCCTATCAAGAATAAGGAAAGAGAATGCTGAGAACATATACAATCTAATACAGGTTTCCAGACTCTTGGAATGAATGAATGAATTTTTCTAAAATCTAACATGGAGATTTTAAATCTCAAAGAATAGCTGGCTATTTTTACATAAGTTAAGGGACTTTAGAAGTATGCCAAGTACTGATTGGACTTTCTGGTATTGGAGTGTCTAAAGCTCAGAAGAAGATATTCTGAGATGTGATGAGCCATGAAAATATCTACATTATGTGGGAACCTCCAAGAAGCATTTAAACCTTAATTGACCCTTTAAAACTACCTGCTAGGTTTGGGGAAATGTGAAGAAAGGATGTTTGTCGTTTAAGTGTGTGGTTTGAAATTTATGAAAAAGAAACTTCTGGCTCTCAATTTAAAAAAAAAAAACATTTCAAAGGTTAGCTCCCCTAAAACAACAAACAGTTGGCCTATTCAAGTAAAGGAGATCATGTGCAGCCATTTATCTTATTGAGAAAATCAACTGCAACTGTTTCTTGCAGTGTTGTTTATTCCTGCTTCAAGAGAAAGCTTCAAGGTAGTCACTAAGAGCTTGGAAATTAATCTCCCTCCTCCTCCTCCTCCTCTTCTTCCTCCTCCTCCTCCTCCTCCTCCTCCTCCATAACCTCTATATAACAAAGAACTGGTGTATATTTCCTTTTGAAAGACAACCCCTATTTTTTAACAGTAGAATATGTGTTTTGCATTGCTCCACTTGTTCAGTTAATTCCTCCTATTTTATCATAGTCCCATATAATTAATAATAAGACAAATCTCTTAATCCGTATGAATTCAAAGCTCCATGTTTAGCAGCAATACACCTGCTACTTCCGATTATCGGAATCTGTCTGCTCATCAGCTTTGAAAATCACTTTTTTTAAGCAAGCAAAACCCAGATGACGAGCAGTGAAACAGATTTTGTATGTTGTCCAGCCAAACTAATTATTGAAAAAAAAACCCAAACAACCTATAGAGTTATCTATCTTGGTTTTGCTGTTAAAATATCAGCAAAACAATGAGCATTTGTTATAACAAAGGAAAGCAAAATTGCCAGGGTTCAAAGCAACCACAAAGAATAAGGCCATCAGAATGCCAAGCTGTGTTTGAAGGGATCATAAATAAAATTGAACAAGGCACCCTGTGACCAAGAACATTTCCAAAATAAATTAGGTTAATTATTAATAGCTTGCACGCACAACTATTGTGTTTGGTTAAGTTTGCATAATGTCTAAAAAGGGAGCTTTGTTCTTGTGAAGTCAATGTGGGTCAACAGTTATGAGTAAGGAGGCATGTTAAGAGTTCTGTATAGTAATTGCATTACTCACAATGAAGTTGTTAAATCTATTAACAGGCCGGTAAAAGTGTTTCTTGGCCCGCCAATATTAGAAGGAATCAGAGATTTAAAGACACAGTATTAGAGCCTCAGTGGCGCAATGGTTAGAGTGCTGTACTGCAGGCCACTTTGGCTGACTATCGGCTGTACAAATTCCACCAGGCTCAAGGTTGACTCAGCCTTCCATCTTTCTGAGGTGGGTTAAATGAGGACCCAGATTGTTGGGCGCCAAGATGCTGATTCTGTAAAACCACTTAGAGAGGGCTGTAAAGCACTATAAAAAGTGGCATATAAGTCTAAGCGTTATTAAGCTTCAAATTCTTAACAGCGTCTTAAATCATCTAGAACTCAAAGTAACATGTGCATGTGTCTGACTGTCCCTCTGTGTGTAGGTGCACAACTCTCAGTGTTGATTCCTGATCACTGCCTGGGTAAATCCCTACAGTTATCTTGGCAAGATTTTAGAAGTGATTTGCCATTGCCTCCTTCCTAGGGTTGAGACAAAGTGACCAGTCTAAGGTCACCAAACTGGCGTTGTGTCTGGAACTCAAAGTGCCTAGGATTCTAGTCTGATGGTTTAAGCACAACACCAAACAGCTTCTTCAATACAACAACTCTCTCTAAAAATAATTATTTTTCTATCTTGTTCACTAAGGTAGTATGGTTATATGGAAGCCTATGGAGATTCTCAGTCATCCAGGCAACGGTGGTGTCAGCTTTGGAAGCCATATTTTACTCAGAAGCTTCCAAGGTGCCATATCTTAGTGCCTGGGAATTTGGGAAGGGGGATTTCATGGAGAGGTGGAAGATTAGACATAAAAACATTGTTCTCATAAGTCAAGGACAAGTTACCCTGCATCTGGACAGGAGTGTTTGGAGGAATGTCTCCAGTTGGGATAATGGTTGATTGGGCCATGTGATGTACTGGTGGGTGCAGGGGATGGGTTTGTGAATTTCAATTGGGAAGGGAAAACCTAGATTTGGGTTTTCCTAGATATGCAGGTATGACTTCTCTAATTTTAGTTATGACCTAAAATGGACACCCAACATCAAAAACATCATTAAAAAAGCACAACAAAGAATGTTCTTTCTGCACCAGCTGAGAAAACTCAAACTGCCCAAGGAGCTGCTGATCCAGTTCTACAGAGTAATGATTGAGTCTGTCACCTGCACCTTTATAACTGTCTGGTTTGGTTCTGCAACCCAATAAGACAGACACAGACTCCAGAGAGTAATTAGGATTGCAGAAAAAACAATGGCTACCAACCTGCCTTCAATCAAGAACATGTATACTGCACGAGTCAAAAAGAGGGCTGTGAAAATATTTATAGACCCCTCACATCCTGGACATAAACTGTTTCAACTCCTTCCCTGAAAAGGATGCTATAGGGCACTGCATACCAGAACAATTAGGCACAGCAGTTTTTTTCCCAAACGCCATCACTCTGCTCAACAAATAATTCCCTCAACACTGTCCAACTATTTACAAAGTGTACACTCCTATTACTGTTAATCTTCTCATCACTCCTTATCACCCATCCCCTCCTATTTGTGACTGTATGACTGTAACTTTGTTGCTTGTATCCTTACGATTTATATTGACTGTTTCCTAGTATGATTTGATTGCTTATTGTACCCTATGACTATTATTAAGTGTTGTACCTTAGGATTCTTGACTCTTGATGAATGTATCTTTCCTTTTATGTACACTGAGAGCATTTGCACCAAGACAAATTCTTCGTGTGTCCAACCACACTTGGCCAATAAAGAATTCTATTCTGTTCTAATAAATTCTTACTTGAATGAACTTTGTTTCTGAGTGCAAAATGGAAATGGGGAATTTCATTGGAATGCTGACAGGTGAGCTGCAATCGGTTTGACAACTGGTTCTGTGAGCATGCAATCTTTCTTGCCGTAATTGGTAAGTGAATCACAGTTATGGATAAGTCAGTAACCTGGTTGGTAAGTGAATCTGGCTTCCCCATTGACTTTGCTTGGTGAAAAGGTCACAATAGGGGATCATGTGACCTTCGGTAACAGCAATGATCATAAATATGAACCAACTTCCAAGCATCTGCATTTTGATCACATGGTGCAACGGTCATAACTGTGAAAAATGGTCACAAGTCTCATTTTTAGTGCTATTGTAACTTCAAACAGTCACTAAATTAACTTTCAAGGACTACCTGTAATTAGGATTTCTAAACATGTCCAGCAGTGCCCCTACCCAGACCTCTTTGCTAAAGACAATAATAATGTCAAAATGGCACCGACGACGGCTGCCTCAGTGAAATGCTGTCTTATTGAGGGTATTTACATCAAGACAAATTCCTTGTGTGTCCAATCACACTTGGCAAATAAAGTATTCTGTTCTCTTCTCTTCTCTTCTCTTCTCTTCTCTTCTCTTCTCTTCTCTTCTACTCTACTCTACTCTACTCTACTCTACTCTACTCTACTCTACTCTACTCTACTCTACTCTACTCTACTCGATATAGATATAGATATAAATATAGATTTATGTAAACTGGGAGCTTATGCACCAAAGACAAATTCCTTGTGTGTCCAACTACACTTGGCCAGTAAAGTATTCTATTCTATTCTATTCTATTCTATTCTATTCTATTCTATTCTATTCTATTCTATTCTATCCTATCCTATCCTATCCTATCCTATTCTAATAAAAGACTGGAAATAAATTCTATTGGATATAGTAACTTCGATTTACCCAATAGGTAAATATGAGTGGTTAAAATTAGCTACTACATCCAGTAGAATAATGGTTAAAAAGCAGTACTGCTGCCTGCCAGCTGCCTGCAATTTGGCAGTTTGAATCTCACCAGGCTCAATGCCTTCCATTCTTCCATGGATCCAGATTGTTGGGGGCAAGAGGCTGACTCTGTAAACCACTTAGAGAGGACTGTAAAAGCACTGTAAAGTGGTATATAAGTCTAAGTGTTATTACTAATGATGTATAAAACTTCAAAGCAATTATCATATGATATGGCAGTTAGCCACAGCAATAATACTGAAGACTTCCATACTGCTTCCCAGTGCTTTACAGCCCTCTCTAAGTGGTTTAAAGAATCAGCATATTGCCCTTAAAATCAGGCTCCTCATTTTACCAACCTCAGAAGGATGGAAGGCTGAGATAACCTTGAGCTGCTCAAAATCGAACTGCTGGCAGTGGTTAGAAATCACCTGCAATACTGCATTCTAACCACTGCGCTACCGCAGATACTATTTTCTGCCATTTAAAGAATGCTTGTAACCACCAGATAATTTTAAAAGCAACACCACCTCACACATCCCAACGGAACAAAAGCGGAAAAGGATTTTGGATATCAGTGTTCTTAACCTACAATAAAAGTAGAGAATCCATACCAGAAGGTTCTTCAGTGTGGCTAAAAACCTAACAAATGCACAGACCCTCTATGGCAGGGGTCTCCAACCTTGGCCCCTGGAAGCCTGGCGGACTTCAACTCCCAGAATTCCACAGCCAGCTTTGCTGGCTGTGGAACTCTGGGAGTTGAAGTCCGCCAGGCTTCCAGGAGCCAAGGTTGGAGACCCCTGCTCTATGGAAAACTAGCCTGATAGATTTTTTTTTTTTTTTAAATGATGCAACTCTTTTGCTCTTCTATGTTGTTTTCTATTTGCAAGATTTGTTGCTAACAATGTGTGAAAACAGTCACTGCTGTTGTAAGTCATACAATTACAAAGCAGAACAGCCCTGGACAGCTTGGATTCATTGATTCTGTAATTTATGCAACAGAAGATTTATATATCTGAATGATTTATATATTTGATTATATATTTGAAAGATTTATATATTTGAACACATGCTTGGCTGCACCTGAAGATGCACATCAAGATTTATTATCAGCAGGAACATGGAACTAATGGCAGTTCCAATGTTCTTGTGCAACTACATTTGCTTTAAGAAGCAGTGCCAATAATGAATGATTTAAGCATTCTAAGCAACATCTGAAGCGCCATCAGACCTTCATCCTCAAGACATTTTGCATGTTGATTATGAATTGATTGAATGGTGCAGTGACAACCAAATGTCCTTCAAAACAACTCCAGTGTCTCAATGGCAAATGTAGGACCCCCTGTCCCCAAAAAACCAGAAAATGCCAACATAACAGCTGGGGAAAATCACATACCATTGTCTGTATCTCCCACTATCGAACTTCTGACTTCTCTTTTCCTTATTTTCATTCTCCCCTTATCATTTTTCCTTGAAAAGGCACGGGAGGGAATCTAGAAGCTTTCATTGATGGCCTGAGAAATTATTTTCTAAATTTTAAATTCAATACGTATCTCCATCAACTAATTATAATTGAGTCTTTTCATGCTGGACAAAATTAAAGAGTAAATATTTGAAGTTGTAACAATTAAGCATCAGATTGCTTCTCTAAGCACATGGATTTACACTCATGTTTTCCTGCAAAAATTTTCAGTGCAACAGACCCTGATAAAATTGCAATCGAAAGAGCTGCTTTTGATGCTCGTGGTAATTTTTTTAATACAAAGATGATACTAAGCAGATCATTCAGCATGTGGATTTTCCTTAAAGTCAGGACAAAGGAGTTTAAAAACTGAAGTTAAACTGTGGGAGGAAGAGAGGGAATGAGTTACTCAGTCAAGTGTGTGTGTGTGTGTGTATGTTGTTAGATAGATATAGATATAGGTGTGTGGGTACATTGGTATATAGATAGAGAAGGGGAAGGGAAGGGAAGGGAAGGGAAGGGAAGGGAAGGGAAGGGAAGAGAAGAGAAGAGAAGAGAAGAGAAGAGAAGAGAAGAGAAGAGAAGAGAAGAGAAGAGAAGAGAAGAGAAGAGAAGAGAAGAGAAGAGAAGAGAAGAGAAGAGAAGAGAAGGACTTTAGCTGCAGGATAGCATCATTCAGAATTACTGGAGGTAGATTTTTGAAGGAATTGTGATTTTCTCATACCAGTTTTTGATATTCCAAGCAGGGAATCAAATTATGCTACTTTAAGTGTATAATAATGAGGTTTTGGAGATGGATGGATATCAGAAGCTGTTGAAAATGGAACAGTAAATTAGACTTGCAGCTTGAGCAAAATCACTCAATTTGTCATGGGCATGAAAATTCAATGAAAAATGTCATTTCTTTTTCTTTTTGATTTAATTGCATGATCATCTATGACCCAGAAAGTTACAAAAGATCTTGATTTTCTAAGGAGAAAATCCAGTTGGTGAGCTGTTGGCTATCTGTGTCAATGTATTAATTCCCTGTCTCTTGAGACATTTTCCAAAAGTTGAGACACTCTCCAAATGTTGGAGCATCTCCACTTTTCCCAACAGGCATTAAATGAACTATAATTAATTAAATCGGGTTCTTAATATCATGAACTATAATAATAATAATAAAAAATAGACTTAAGGCTGTGCTCAACATCTGCATGTCTTTATCAGTGATTGGTTTAACCCTTCAAAAAGATTATGTCTTCCTGCAGTTCCTTGTCACCAATATTTGCAAGCCTGCTACAATATATACTTGTATCTGTCAAGTGTATCCGTCAGGAGATTATGGCAGTTTGAATGAGTATAAACAAAGATGGTATTCAGCCAGTTCCTGGAGGACCTGTAGGGAAAATTTTGACTCACCCACCTATCTGTGCTCTTACCTCTCAGCTCTCCTATCTTCTGTTTATTAGCTCAGCTGATTCGCATGGCAGAACAGAATGCCGCGCCTCAGCTGAGCTAAGAAACAGCACAGTTCACCAGGGAAGCTGTGCGCACATGCAATTTGGGTATTTGGCATGCATGCACAGTAGGCACGCCTACACAGCTCACCAGACTTCATTCAGAAAGCGGAGTTTGACCACTGCTCATACATGCATGAAGCAAACTCCGAACCAGTAGGAAAACTTTTTTGAAACACATCACTGAGTATAAAGATTTATTGCAAACTTAAGCTTTCTACAAGAATCTGACCAACTAACAGTCAAGGGAAAAGAGCGGGAAATAAGAAAGGCATTCAAGGTGGGGTGGACTTAGATTTCCTGTGGGTACCACAGGGACTCTTGACCTAAGATACATTTGACTCCAACCTCCGGCTCAGCCTGCTATCTCCCATAGTATCTGCTATCTGTCTGTCTCTCTAATCTATCTATCTATCTATCTATCTATCTATCTATCTATCTATCTATCTATCTATCTATCTATCATCTATCTATCCCAAAGGAAAATAGAGCTCAAAAAAAATAAAGGGAACACAAAAATAAGACATCCTATTCTTATTAAATACTTTGTTCATTACATAGTTGAATGTGCTGACAACAAAATCACACAAAAATTATCAATGGAAATCAAATTTAGCAACCCATGGAGGTCTGGATTTGGAGTTACACTCAAAATTAAAGTGGAAAAAAACACTACAGGCTGATCCAACTTTGATGTAATGTCCTTAAAACAAGTCAAAATGAGGCTCAGTAGTGTGTGTGGCCTCCACGTGCCTGTATGACCTCCCTACAATGCCTGGGCATGCTCCTGATGAGGTGGCGGATGGTCCCCTGAAGGATCTCCTCCCACACCTGGACTAAAGCATCCCCCAACTCCTGGACAGTCTGTGGTGCAACGTGGCATTGGTGGATGTCCCAGATGTGCTCAGTTGGATTCAGGTCTGGGGAACGGGTGGGCCAGTCTATAGCATCAATGCCTTTGTCTTGCAGGAACTGCTGACACACTCCAGCCACATGAGGTCTAGCATTGTCGTGCATTAGGAGGAACCCAGGGCCAACTGCACCAGCATATGGTCTCACAAGGGGTCTGAGAATCTCATCTCGGTACCTAATGGCAGTCAGGCTACCTCTGGTGAGCACATGGAGGGCTGTGTGGCCCCCCTAAAGAAATGCCGCCCCACACCATTACTGACCCACTGCCAAACTGGTCATGCTGAAGGATGTCGCAGGCAGCAGAACATTCTCCACAGCGTCTCCAGACCCTGTCAGGTCTGTCACATGTGCTCAGTGTGAACCTGCTTTCATCTGTGAAGAGCACAGGGTGCCAGGGGCGAATTTGCCAATCTTGGTATTCTCTGGCAAATGCCAAACGTCCTGCATGATGTTGGGCTGTAAGCACAACCCCCACCTGTGGACATCGGGTCCTCATACCACCCTCATGGAGTCTGTTTCTGACCTTTGAGCAGCCACATGCACATTTGTGGCCCGCTGGAGGTCATTTTGCAGGACTCTGACAGTGTTCCTCCTGTCCCTCCTTGCACAAAGGTGGAGGTAGTGGTCCTGATGCTGGGTTGTTGCCCTCCTACGGCCTACTCCATGTCTCCTGGTAGTGCCTCCATGCTCTGGACACTATGCTGACAGACACAGCAAACCTTCTCGCCACAGTTCATTGATGTGCCATCCTGGATGAACTGCGCTACCTGAGCCACTTGTGTGGGTTGTAGACTCCGTCTCATGCTACCACTAGAGTGAAAGCACCGCCAGCATTCAAAAGTGACCAAACCATCAGCCAGAAAGCATGGGAACTGAGAAGTGGTCGGTGGTCACCACCTGCAGAACCACTCCTTTATTGGGGATGTCTTGCTAACTGCCTCTGCTTTCCACATGTTGTCTATTTCATTTGCACAACAGCATGTGAAATTTATTGTCAATCAGTTGCTACCTAAGTGGACAGTTTGATTTCACCGAAGTGTGATTGACTTGGAGTTACATTGTGTTGTTTAAATGTTCCTTTTGTTTTTTTGAGCAGTGTATATTACTACATCTATATTTAGGGAAACGAAAATTTCAGCAATCCATGTCAGTTTATTTTTAAGCTCCTTCTTAAAATTCAGAGAGCTATGGTGTGAATTATCAATGGTGTCACCTCTCTTATTTACCTGGAGATCTTGGCCCTTGTTGGGACATCTGAAAATCCATACTGTACTATTTAATCCATACTGTACTACTATCCTCCCACTTAATTGGTTTCTAAGTCAATGTTGCTTTGTTGAAACTCTGAATTAAATTGGCCCACCAGTTGCAACACTTGGAGAGGCCAGAGGTTATTATTTCTTAGGGTAATGTGGATCTATGGGTAGCTCACTTGTGCACAAAATGGATTGCAAACCACCATGGTTGCAATTAGATGTGCACTGATATCAGTCACTTGTTCATGTAAACAAGCACTGGAGGAAGAAATGAGAAAAGGCATCAAATCATGGCCTTCTTTCAGCACTCTGGATCTCTGTAACCATCTAACCTAACCCGGTTTAGATAAAGTGAGAAGATCTTGTATTTCTCAGACCTGGCCTGACTATTGTCAGCTAACCTTGGGATGATTTGAAGAGTCAACCAGTGATGCATCCCTAATGCAGAAGACTTTGTGTTGTCATGTTGATGTCTGGCTAATGCTATAAATCACTGGTATGGATATCTTCTGTGCAACCTGAAAATGACCTGCTGTCCCCTTAGCCAGAGGAGAGTCCAATTAATCTCTCTTTTCTGGAGAAGAAATAGACTAGCACCCTGGGCATCACTCACAGCAAATAATGTAATGGATTCTCTCAAATTTGCCCTTGACCTCAGTCTATCTATGGCCATGTGTCTTGTTTCTGCTTCTTAGTACCTGTTTGCCTGACCCTGTACACCCGTGGTGGGAAATCCCATGTCACTTTGTTACATGGTTAGATGACTACGCCACCTTGTTACACAGCTATGGCATTAATTCTACCCCATCTGCATTCCACACCAGCCTGTTGTAAATTGAAGCCAGATTGGAAGATAAGTGGGAGATTAATGCATTCTTGATTTACTAGTTTTCATTCCAATTGCATAACTCCCAACGTTAAGAAACGTCTAAGGGAAGGATACATACAAATGCCAGCATGGCTGAGTCATAAACAGATCATAAAAGTTATAAACACTATAACTCTGAGGCATTAAATAGCATTGCTGAAAAGATTTATTTAATCTTGAATCTAAGGTTGGATCTTTCAACTCTCCTACA
The DNA here is from genome assembly GCA_033807585.1 of Hydrophis major. NCBI lineage: Eukaryota > Metazoa > Chordata > Lepidosauria > Squamata > Elapidae > Hydrophis > Hydrophis major. Next base: position 72,204,845 of record CM066333.1, read on the forward strand.
AACACCACATTACTAATTGAACTAGAAGGTTTTTTCCTCTTTTCAAACTGGCATCCCAGCAACATTTTCTTCAACAACAAGCAATATAATAAAAGCTCATGAAAACAGGCAACATTTCTTATGTGCTTACTGAAGAAAGAGCAATGCTAGTAGCCATTTTTCATCCTCATATTAAAGAGTTTCTCTCTTACCCTCTCTCAATTGTTGTTATGATTTCATTGATGGGTCTATTTCAGATTGAATTAATCAATCCATTAACTATTGATAGAAACTTCTCAAAAGAAAAGCAAAACTAATACTGCAGCCCCAACAATCATCTCATTTGTACGCTCGTTTCATTTATTATAATTTCCCTACACTGTGAGTTTCAATAGCTTTTATTGCCACTATAGAAATAACATTCATTGTAATTTAATTCAGAAAATTTCAGATCAAGGCAAAAAAAAAAAAAAAGAATGGGGAGAACAAGGAAAAACTCATATAGAAGTGGATTGTTAAAAATACACCAGAAAGTAAATGGAGAATTTAAAATTATGTTATGCTGCATTTCATTTTAACTACCCCATCCCAAAATGATGCAAGATTCCAACAAAAGCTTATTTTGTTCTAGAAAAAAAAATTAAATAAAGCACAGGCAAAAACATTACAATTTTGTTCCTGAGAGCAACAATCTCAGGTTTGAAATGAGATGTTCTGATTATGATATTTTTTTTTTCACCCTTCTACAACAGCTGCAAAAGGAGAAAAGAAAACTGGATGCTTGTCATTCTTTTTTAAATAATCAAGCATTCATGGAATCTGGCATGATTAATACCATTTTATGAAAAAGGGTATGAATGCTCTGGCCATTGTCACTGAGGTGTGCAATCTTTGTAATTGGTTGTCCCAAAGGCAACTGAACAGGGAGCAAGCACATTAAGGCTTTATTCTGTAATTCTGGGTTCCATTAGAAACCCTGAATCCATTTAGCTCAGCCCTTATCACATGCACTTCAATCAGTTTGTGCAGATAACTGTATCTTATGGATTGGGGAAGCGTAAACACAGTCTTTGCAAAGACAATAATTTTTGAAGGACAATTATTTTCTTCTAGCTAATGCTGGACATCTTTAATGTAATGATGATTAAGAGAATTATAATAGCAAAAAAAAAATGGTACGTGGCTATTTTTTTAAAAGAAAAGAAAACTTCTCTTCAGTTTTGTTTTGTTTTGTTTTTAAAACAAGATTATATATTGATTTGTTTTTCTAGCTTTAGGAGATTGTGGAAGCAATGCTGTTTTAAATCTTTTAACTGGTTTTCCTGCCCCCCTCCCATTGTTTTGATGTTGTCAATTAAAATATGATCAGCTTAATGCAATCGTAAATGAAGCACACCCCAACCCAGTGAAAGTTGTGTGCAGATGTTTAGGTATGCATCACTAAAATATTAGTAGTAGTAGTGGTACTGGTTTAATTTAGATTCTAACTTTCTGTCCAGTAAGTCCAAACTGGAGTGGAAAGGGTTTAAAATCTAACCTTATATCTGTCGATCCAGACATCAATGGGACTTAGTAAAGCCTACTCATTGGGAAGAAGCCATCATATCAATTGCAATTCTTGGTCAACAGTCCTTCCCCCTTTTCTTGCAACTGACCTCTTGTCAAGTCTACTGGACATGGGCTCCCTACTGCAAATTGGAGTGTTGTGAGTGTTGTGTTTGCCCCTACCATTTTCCATATGCTCTGCCTCACCAACACTGCCATCCGGCGTTGTCCTTTCGTAGTTGTCCTCTGGGAGTGGAAGGGCACCCAGCCTTGGGCCTGAAGAACTCTTACTGCTTGGTGTTTCAGATTCCTCCAGACCGCTGTCATAGCAACTCTGCAAAGACCCTTGATGTGGGTCTTGAGGCTGACTCACAACTGAAAACGTCACTCTACGGAACGGCTGCAAAAGAAAAGATTCTGGATGTCACTTGAAAAGTAAGGTCTTGGAGAATGCTACTCTTAATCATTTCTATTATTTATTTTGCTTATTTATTTTTTTAAAAAATATATGCATCTTGTCAAACACAGTTGAGCCCCCACTGTAGAAACTCACAACAGCTATGAACTGTGATTAGTAGAATGTCAACAGTGTACTTATACCTCCATTGGATTATTTATTTAGCGTATGGCAAATGCATGGACTTAGAGTAGTTCAAATGTTAATGTCCAGCCTACCCAGTCATTGAAGGACACGATGGTCTTGGTCAGTGGTTGCCAACCAGTGGGCTGGGGACCACTGGTGGTCCGTGATAAAATTTTGGTAGTCTGCAGAGAAATGTCACACCCCCAGCACCCCCCAAAGCAATTAATCCAGGCTGTGCAGGAACATAAGGCTGTGTTACCCACATCGCCCGCGGGAACACAAGGCTTGCATTGCTTGCATTGAGAACAACATGATGTAGTGAGGGGAAGGGAGAAAAGGCATTGGGGGGGGGGAAACTTGCCCCACTCACCCCATACACCTGGCCTGACTACTGGGCTGCTTCTTTCCACTTCTTTCTTCTTCTGTTTTTGGCTGCACACAAGGAAAGCAGCAAAAGTCTTTCTTTCTCTCCCCCAAACTCTGCCAGAAATGAGTATTTGGGACCCTGCAAGGCCTCCTGCTCCAAGAGGCTGCGCCAACACAACAAATCTCACAAAAACTCATTGCTGGTGGAGCTTGGGGGAGAGAAAAAAAGACTTCTGCTGTTTCTGCTGCTTTCTTTGCATGAAGCCAAAAGTCTCTACCTCTACCTCTCTCCCTCCCTCCCTCCTTCCCTCTCTCTCTCTGAGAATGGAGTTAGAGACGTTATCCTGCAATCCCAAATAAAGAATGATCGATTGGTAGGAAAACAGGGTGGGGAATTTTCCTGCAGACATTTTTTGGGATTTCCCCAGGGTCTCTAGTCCGCAGGATTTAAAATTATGATTTTGGTGGTCCCTGAGGTCCAAAAGGTTGGCAACCCCTGGTCTAGATTGAAAAAAAAAACCCAGACATTGGGCTGATGTAAGCTCTGGATGGACATTCAGACACAAGTCGATGGATATTTTTTGACAAAATTTTGTTGAATTTTGTCAAAATTCTTCCATTAGAATGTTGAGTTCATTGCAGAGCAGTTTTGCAAATTTTTACAGATTTGCAAAGGCTGTGCGTGTGTGTGTGTTGAAGGTTGGATATTAGATAGCTCATGAGCAACTGAATCCATCCATTTTTCTCAAAATGCCTGGGGACATTTAAAATAACTTTCAAGGAGCCTTCTTGGAAATATTGAAAGGGCTGTGTTATAGACTGGAGATAGATGACACTCTTTAGAAGACAGCAAAGTCCACAGAAAGGACTTTGCAAAGGACAGCAAAGTTGGACAAAAAGGACTGCTGGTTTGAAAGAGGTGTTAAAGAGGCCATCTATGTCAAACTGAACTGCCTTCTTTCATCAGAGGGGGAAGGATAGAACATCATCTATCTACAGTCTACAACACATTCTTTTCAACAGTTCCAAGAAGGCTCCACAGCCATTTGCACCACTCAGGTGATCCTGAAGACACAGATAAACCTCCAGGTGGCCTTGACACCTGGGCTAAAAGAATGCTGTCTTCAAGGAGTATAAATCCTTCCATTCCCCAGAGCTGTGAAGAAGCTTCTTGGATCAGAAGCAAAACATCTTCAAAGAAAAACCAGAAAGTCCAGTTGCCTCTTGAAAAAACACCCTTGGGACACTCCTTAATTTATTGTTATGTTGTTGTTGGGTTTATACTTGATGTTAGCTACCAAGTGTTATGATGATGAAATGGGTGGCCGTATAAAATGATTATCACATTCTCATGGAAGACACATACAGAACTCATTGACACAACTTTAAAATAATAAGAGATTGAATTATTTGGGGCAATATAAAGATACTGTAGGCCTCAAGTCACAACCACAAGGGGACTGGAATTGTATTTACTAAATTATGTGCTCATTGAGTGAACCAGTTTGGTATTAAGTGCATCACACTCAATTGTCAAGTGAATCCAATTTACCCCACTGGTATTGCTTGTCTAAAGCCAGCCCGGAAGTTTCTTTAGATTAGATTAGAATTCTTTATTGGCCAAGTGTGATTGGGCACACAAGGAATTTGTCTTGGTGCAAATGCTCTCAGTGTACATAAAAGGAAAGATACATTCATCAAAAGTCAAGAATCATCAGGTACAACACTTAATAATAGTCATAGGGTACAATAAGCAATCAAATCATACTAGGAAACAGTCAATATAAATGGTAAGGATACAAGTGACAAAGTTACAGTCCTACAGTCACAAGTGGGAGAAGATGGGTGATAAGTGATGAGAAGATTAACAGTAATAGTAGTACAGACTTTGTAAATAGTTGGACAGTGTTGAGGGAATTATTTGTTCAGCAGAGTGATGGCATTTGAGAGAACACTGTCCTTGTGTCTAGTTGTTCTGATGTGCAATGCTCTATAGAGTAGTTTTGAGGGAAGTAGTTGAAACAGTTTATGTCCAGGGTGTAAGGGGTCTGTAAATATTTTCACAGCCCTCTTTTTGACTCGTGCAGTATGCAGGTCCTTGATTGAAGGCATTTATTTATTTATTATTTTATTCATTAAATTTATTTGCTGCCTATCTCTCTGTGGGCTACTCTCAGTGGCTTACAAGAGTAAAAACGGAGAAATGAAAAGAAGTATAAACATAGCAGCAGCAAAATAGTGAAACAATAAAATAAACGATGAAAATACAGTAATATGAGAATAAAGGAAGGATGGAGGGAAGCAGGGAACATGGGGGCAGAGAGGCAGAGTTTACTATCAATCTAATACAGGTAGTCCTCAACTTACAACAGTTTGTTTAGTGACTGTTCGAAATTGCAACGGCAATGGAAAAAAATTACTTATGACCTGTTTTTTACACTTACGACCATTGCAGCTTCTCCATGGCCATACGATCAAAGTTCATGTTTATGACGGTCGCAGTGTCCTGAGGTCATGTGGTCTCCTTTTGCAACTTTCCAACAATCAAAGTCAACAGGGAAGCCAGATTCACTTAACAACCATGTTACTAATTTAACAACTGCAGGGATTCACTGAACGACGGCGGCAAGAAAGATTGTGAAATGGGGCAAAGCTCACTGAACAAATGTACTGCTTAGCAATAGAAATGTTGGCCACAATTATGGCTGCAAGTTGAGGACTACCTGTAGCTCCCTCCAGAGTTGAACTCCCCATTGTGTCTCCAGGCCAACCACTAGAGTCAGGTCTTCAAGCTCTTATGGAAGGATAGGAATAGGATAGGATAGGATAGGATAGGATAGGGTAGGGTAGGGTAGGGTAGGGTAGGGTAGACTAGACTAGACTAGACTAGACTAGACTAGACTAGACTAGACTAGACTAGACTAGACTAGAACAGAATAGATCGTTGGATGGGACCTTGGAGGTCTTCTAGTCCAACCCCCTATATCATTTCAGACAAATGGTTATCTAATCTCCTCTTAAAAACTTCCAGTGTTGGAATATTCACAACTTCTGGGGGCAAGTTGTTCCACTAACTAATTGTTCTGTCCTTAATTTCTCCTCTAATTTCTGCTTAGTTCTAAGTTGCTTCTCTCCTTGATTAGTTTCTATCCATTGCTTCTTGTCCTGCCCTCAGGTGCTTTGGAGAATAGCTGGACTCCCTCTTTTTTGTGGTAGCCCTTCAGGTATTGAAACACTGCTATCATGTCACCCCAAGTCCTTCTTTTCATCTAGGCATACCCAAACTAGGCATACCCAGTTCCAGCAACCAATCTTTATATGTTTTAGCCTCCAGTCCCCAAATCATCTTTATTATTTTTCTCTGCACTCTTTCTAGAGTTACAACATACTTTTTAGATCATGGCCACCAAAACTGTCAGAAGAAGGATGCGTTAGATCTCACCCTGGGATGGATGTAGGATATTCCAGAGGATGAGTGCTATGTTGCAAATCTTGATTATGTGACTGTAGGATGCTGCAACATTTATACATGTAAGCCACTTGCCAAGTGTGCAAATCACAAACACATGTACTTTAGAAGTGGTGCAACAGTATAACTTTGAGGGCGGGTTGTAAGTCACTTTTTTTTCAACACAAATGGTTATTAAGCAAATGGCCGTAAATCCATTTGTAGCTGTCCACCATGTTTTCCAAGTCCTTGGAAATGAAAGGAATAGCACAAGCCAGTCATTCCATTCATTCTGTCTAGTTTTCTATGAACATAACTCAAGGATTGAGAAGGTGTGGATATGATTGGATTCTAATTCCACTCCACCATTCATGAGTTATACTTATGGATGCCAGAAGCTGCAATGCAACCACAACAGAATTTCTACTCCTGCCCTAAAGAGCAAATGCTTCTTGGTGTTTTGTTAGCAATTGGTGGTTTGTTGGACAGGAGCAATGGGTGGAAACTAATCAAGGAGAGAAGCAACTTAGAACTAAGGAGAAATTTCCTGCCAATGAGGACAATTAATCAGTGGAACAACTTGCCTCCAGAAGTTGTAAATGCTCAAACACTGGAAGTTTTTAAAAAGAGGTTGGGCAACTATTTGTCTGAAATAGTATACAATTTCCTGCCTGAACATAAACAGTTGGATGAGAAGACCTCCAAGGTTTCTATCAATTCTGTTATTGTTTCATTGTTTCATATCTGAAGTGTCCTAAGAATTGTTTCATGGGTTTAAAGAACTTTATCATCTAAGCAGCAATGGAAATCCTTCAGAACAAATCATCTCTTTTCAAATACATCACAGATGTTATGCTGTCCCACCCAGACATTACAACTTCATGTCTTCCCATCACCCACAAGTGCAGCTGGAGGGATCCATGAAACAGCTGGTTGATGTGTTAAAATAACACAAAGAGAAGTGGTGTTTTTGTTTTTGTTTTCAGGGCATGGGATTAAAGCTGTCACAGATTTCAGCAGATGAAAATTGTATATATCTTATGTGAATAAAGTCCAGAATGGTGTAAAATGTTATAGATGCTATAAATGCTACAGTATGGTCTGGCTGTCAGTAGTGCTACCAGACACTTGGGTATTTTAAAAACCAACCTTTGTGGTTTGGACAGACAGACCACATCAGGGATCTCAAAAAGCAGAAAATTTTGGCAGAGGTAGAGAAAAAAGAAATGAAAATGCTTCTGTTACTTCATTCCTTCCCACAAAAGTTATTGCTGCTAGAAGTGAGGGATTTATTTTTGTCAGCTTACTTAATAAAGCTTTCAAGCTCCTGATGCTGCCAATTGACATCACAAGCTTCCACCGGGATGTATCCATGCATTAATTATGATTTAGGAATTGTGTTCATTCAAAAATGTCAAGGCAACTGAAGACCTAACTGACTCTCTAGGACTTCATTTATTGCACACCGACACCGGTTGTTGCATTCTCCAACACTGAAGGAGCAGGCAAGACTCATCAATGATCCTTCAAAGCCAGAAGTGGGCTGCTGATGGTTCACACTGGTTCTGGTGAACCGGTAGTTAAGATTCTGCACAGTTTGGCAAACTGGCAAATCCCACCACTGGCTGGCACCGCCCCCGCTAGTTTTTCTGTCTGTTTTCTGGGCCATTTTTCTGGCCATTTTCAGGTCATTTTTCAGGCCGCTTTTCAGCTGTTCTTGGGCCCAAAATGGTCTGAAAACAGCCCCCAAAACAGCTTGAAAATGGCCCAAAAGACACCTGAAAATGCCCAAAAAGCAGGCTGAAAAATGGGTGAGGGCAAGGCAAGACAGGAATGGGATTAGCCCCAACTGGCCTTTGAAGAGAGTGGCTGGGAGGTGGGGCTGGGTGTGATAAGTGACATCACCCACTCAATCACATGACCAACCAGCCATGGCTACCCAGCCAGAGAACTGTTTTTTAAGTTATTCCAATTCCACCACTGTTCACAGCATCTAGCAAAGAGAAACAACAACCCTACTGAAAAGGGGATGCAGCAATTTAAGCTCCACTCCACATCTACATGAAACAGAGTTTCACACAAGGGATGATATAATCATGTGCACTTTCTATTCATCAACTTAGCAGCCAACTTGGGTGGTTTCTACAAGATATGAACCAATTCTCCAAAGTACCTGAGGGCAAAACAAGACACAACAGATGGAAACTTATCAAAGAGATATCCAACCTAGACCTATGGATAAATTCCTTCTGATTAATTGTCCTCACAATTTAAGTGAGAATAATTCATCAGTGGAACGGCTTGCCTTCAGAAGTTGTGGGTGATCTACCACTGGAGGTTTTCAGGAAGAAATTGAACAGCCATTTGTCTGACAAATATATAGGATCTCCTGCCTGAGGAGAGGTTTGGACTAAGAGACCTTCAAGGTCCCTTCCAAGTCAGTTATTCTTTTGTTCTGGACTTGTATAACATTCCTGACATTTGACTTTGTATCGATCAACCTCGATCTGTTTTAGGGGAGATACAAGGACTTCAGCCTTGGAGTCCAACAAACCACCACGATTTAATGAACACATCTCAATGACTGTCTCTAGGTCTATCCAGGAAAAACTTTCAGGCTGACATGGTCTACCAAATAAATATTTATCTGCCAGAACATAAGGGTCCTTTCCAACTGCATTTTCTCTCCCTTCCCAAAGTATATTTTTCAACCTAGCCCTTCAATTTTTGTGTTATGCTACTTGGCAGATGGTCATGTACCTGATTATAATATTAACATTTTACATTATGTGGTCTAGAGGCTTTTTTTTTTTTTTTGGAAAAAAAAATAAAACAAATATATTTGGAAACCTCTGCACAGCAGTAAGCTTGATTCCTGTTTAATTTTTAAAAAATTAAACTAAATCAGGTAGGATAGGAATCGTGGCAACCTTAAAAGCAGAACAATGAACCTCTTCTTAATGAAGAGATGGATTAAATGTGTGAATATTTTCTTATGATAGAAACGTATGTCTTAATATGTTTTGGCAAAATCTCATCTGCCATCACCAGGCTTCTGTATTGTGTTCCTCTGTGAGTCAGACTTTCACAGCCGTTTCTGTTTTAAATTTGGGGCTAGCCTGCGCTCTCAAACAAAACAAAAAAATCTCCACACTACAAGCCAGGCAAACACCTGGGCACAAACAGACTCCCTCTGATACCTCCAGCTCAAACACACCCCAACCAGGCACCCAGATGAAACCTAGTTTCCTAATAAATGATAGCCGTCTGTTTACTCGGAGCCAAGCCGCATTAACAACCTCCAATACAGGAAACACAATGTTGCCAGCCAATCAAGACAAAAAAATGCTACAAAACAGACAGAAGATATTAGAAACACCAATCAAGCAGAACACAGCAAACTCCAAGACAAATAAACACAGACCAAGACTCCCAACCAATCAGGATGAAGAAAAAACCATTCTGGCACAGCATAGGCTAGCACCAAATTTAAATCTGAAACCACTGTAAAAGTCTGACTCACAGATGAACACTATACAGAAGCCTGACGATGACAGATGAGATTCTGCCGAAACGTTGCTACAACTTTAAAAGCACAACTATAATGACGTGGGAAAATACCCAAAGCTGAATACCATACATACATACATACATACATACATACATACATACATACATACAGGGGTGGGATTCTACCAGTTTGCACCTATTCGCTAGAACTGGTTGTTAACATTCAAAGCAGTTCGGAGAACCGGTTGTTAGAAGAAATTACTGGCCTAATCTTGTAAGGAAGGCAGGAAGGAAACATTCTGGTGTTTCTTACAGAAACTGCCTCTCTGTTAACCCTTATTACATTCTTGGCAGGACTAGACTTCCTGTCTCAGGAACTTCTCTGGAGTTTTTTTTCCTTCCTTTGCTGGTACTTTGCTTGTGTGGAGTGACCATTCAAAGTTACAATGGCACTAAAAAAAGTGACATGACCATTTTTTATACTTACGACTATTGTAGCATCCCCACAGTTATGAGAGGACAGGCAATGGGATGTGTGTGTCAATGTGAGTGATACTGAGTTGGCCACACCCAGCCAAAAACATGACCACCAAGCCACGTCCACCCAGTCACATGACTACCAAGCCATGCCCACCAACCAAGCCATGCCCATAGAACCAGTTGTTAAATATATTGAATCCCACCCCTGTATGTATGTATGTTCGGGTATTTTCCCACGTCATAATAGTGGTGCTTTTAAAGTTGTAGCAACGTTTCAGCAGAATCTCATCTGCCATCATCAGGCTTCTGTATGGTGTTTGTCTGTGAGTCAAACTTTTACAGTTTACAGTTTACTTACACAGTTTACTTACACAGTTTACGTATACATATACATATACATATACATATACATATACATATACATATACATATACATATACATATACATATACATATACAAATACATATACATATACATATACATATACATATATATATATATATATATATATATATATATATATATATATATATATATATATATATATAATGATACAGATGAACACTGTGCAGAGGCCTGATGATGGCAGATGAGATTCTGCTGAAACGTTGCTACAACTTTAAAAGCACCACTATTATGACGTGGGAAAATACCCGAACAAAGCTGAATGCCAGACATGTAAGTACCCGTGAAAACTGAAGAAAACACACACACACACACACACACACACACACACACACACACACACAGATAGATAGATAGATAGATAGATAGATAGATAGATAGATAGATAGATAGATAGATAGATCTTTGGTTATTCGGGTTTTCTCCAGCGTAAGATTGGAAGTATCTAGGCAACGTTTCGATGAAGTCTCATTCATCATCTTCAGGTTTGGTCTTCAGCTCTGTGCTTCTCAGAGTGATGTGAGCTTGCAGTTGCTTCTTCCTTTTAACTGCTAGTGGGGGTGTGACTTGATTGGGTGGGGGCTTGGCTGTGTTCTGATTGGGTGGGAGTGTGTTCTCATTGGTTGGGGGTTTGGCTGTATTCTGATTGGTTGCGGGGTTGGCTGTGTTCTGATTGGCTGGAGGCGTGTTCTGTTCAGGTGGGGGCTTGATTGTGCTCAGGTTAGTCTTAGTTGCTGGAGGGTTTGAGCTGGTGAGCTGTGATCTTGCTGTTTGGCTTCGAGTTCGTGGTCGTGCTGCATCTTCATGGTGGAGGTCAGTTCGCTTCATGTATGGCTCAGAGGGGTTTGAGGTGGGTAGTGATGCAGCTGCAGTGCGGCTTCTGGTCCGTGGTCGTGTTTCATCTTCTGTGTGGGTGTGAGTCTGCTTTCTACATGGAAGTGTGGTGGTGGCATCTTGTGTGGCTCTCAGGGGTGTGGGTCTGGTGTCATTCTTCATGTTAGGTACGCGTCTGTTCATGAGGGCGGGTTTCCAAATGGCTGGTAGGCGGGAGGCATCATCTCGTTTATTCATGCTGTGTGGGCGTTTTTCTATCTCTATGGCTTCTCTGATGATTCTGCTGCTGAAGTGTTTGGTTTTGGCGATAGTTCTGGTATTTTTAAAGTCAATCTCATGTCCTGTGGCTTTGAGGTGTTGGACCAGGGAAGAGGTCGGTTCTTCCTTTTTGATTGAGTTCTTATGTTCTTCAATGCGTGCACCTATTCTTCTGTTAGTCTGTCCAATGTATGTGGTGGGGCAGGCAGTGCAAGGGATTTCGTATACTCCTTGATTTTCTAACTCGATTCTGTCCTTAGGGTTTCTTAGGATGGTGGATATCTTTCTGTTTGTGCAGAATGCTGTCTTAATGTTGTGTTTTTGGAGGATCTTGCTAATTTTGTCCGTAGTGCCTTTTATATATGGGAGGAGGGCTTTGCCATTCTCTTGTTCTCTGTCTTGGATTTTGGCTGGGGTTTCTACCAACTCTATATATATATTTATGCATCCAGTTTTGATTGCCATAATGTAAAAAAAGATGTTTAGACTCTAGAAAGAGTGCAGAGAAGAGCAATAAAGATGATTAAAGGATGGGAAGTGAAAACATATAAAGAATGGTTGCTGAAATTGAGTATGTGTAGTTTGGTGAAAAGAAAGACTGGGATGATATAACAGCAGTGTTCGAATATGGATCTCAGGGGCCACAAAGAAGAGGGAGTCAAGCTATTCTCCAAAGCACCTGAAGGCAGGACAAGAAGCAATGGATGGAAACTTATCAAGGAGAGAAGCATCCTAGAACTAAGGAATTTTTTTTCTAACAGTTAGAACAATTAATCAGTGGAACAACTTGCCTCCAGAAATTACAAATGCTCCAACACTGGAAGTTTTTAAGAAGAGATTGGATAACCAGTTGTCTGAAATGCTGTAGGGTTTCCTGCCTAATCAGAGGATTGGACTAGAAGACCTAAAAAGGTCCCTTCCAACTCTGTTATTCTATTCTATTCTATTCTATTCTATTCTATTCTATTCTATTCTATTCTATTCTATTCTATTCTATTCTATTCTATTCTATTCCTAATTCTATTCCTTATTCTGTTCTGTTCTGTTCTGTTCTGTTCTAGTCTAGTCTAGTCTAGTCTAGTCTAGTCTAGTCTAGTCTAGTCTAGTCTACTCTACTCTACTCTACTCTACTCTACTCTACTCTACTCTACTCTACTCTACTCTACTCTATTCTTCTCTACTCTACTCTATTATATTCTATTCCGGGACAATTATTAATAAGATTTTTTATCTTAAACCCAAAACAGAAGTATTGTTGATTGGCTTAAAAGAAGTTGATATATATTAGTAGCTTGGGAGGGGAGGAAAAAACAAATTGGCCAGTTTAGAAACAAAGGTAGTTCTTTTCCTTAATGTCTCTATTTAAAAAAATACTCTATTTTTTCAGGAATATTATTCTTAATCTCTGCATCACTAACTGAAGGAGGAAATAAATCAACTCCCTACAGTGATCCATGGAGGCGTAAAACAATGCCACATATTATGATATTAATATGACAATGAAATTATTGATATTATTGAAAATACTTTGTGAGACTAATTTCTGATTTCTGACAAACTATCAACCATAGTCACCTTGAAGTCCCCCCACCTGTTTGCCATAGGTTTAGTTATTTAATATCCCATCCTTTCAAGTGTGAATGGAGATTCTAGTTTACTCCACATAGGTTTATTCTTCATAGAACTGGACTGCAAATGAATTCATCTGTGCTGCTATAAACTCCTATTCTCTACATTATATCACAATCTCTTTTCTAAACAATGTGTCTCTAGTTGCCACCTACTTATAATTTTTATTGCGCAATTCATCTTCCAAAAGATCCATCCACAATAAAAGAAATCACATCAGGTGCAAAAAATTGTCCATTAAGAAATGAATTATTTCACTTTAATTACTCCACTTAAGCAATCAAATTTGTCCACTTATTCAGATAACGCTGCCACTTTATAGTCTACATACATATTCCTGAGACATTAGCAATTTTGGAAAAGTGCAGTGACTTCAAGTTGTCACTGCTTTTTTTTTTCTTCATCCGCATACCATCTAAAACAGGGGTGTCAAACCAGAGGTGGTATTCAGCCGGTTTGGACCGGTTCTGGCATACTGGTAGCGGAAATTTTGACTGGTTTGGAGAACTGGCAAATACCACTTCTGGCTGGCCCTGCCCAACTACCCTCACCCTTATCTCTCATATGTTCCCTTGTTTTTTTTAC